>JAPSGF010000006.1:14961166-15025151 GCA_035772895.1 Perdix hodgsoniae | reverse complement strand
GATAGGATAGGATAGGATAGGATAGGATAGGATAGGATAGGATAGGAGCCCTGTGGATTTTCTCAAAATTGCCTGCTTGGGAACTCCATCTTCCCGGGTAATGAAAAGATCTTATGGGGTTGGGCAATCATTTGCCTAAGCCAATCCTTGTCAGCAGCCTTCTTTCTGTTCTGACAAGGGCAGGAATAAGGCAGGAAAACACACTTGTTGTGATGTTACTTTCATGAATACAATTGTATTGTTTCTAGGCACAGTGAAAGGTTACCCTCGGTTCTGAAAGTTTCTTAGCCTTGGTGGTAAATTATAGAGTTTAGACCTCTATACACTATAAGAGTAGGCAATAAGAATTGCTTTTTTTATTACTCAGTTGGAATTTGCAAACCCTATATACTCATTCAGTTATCCCAACTGTTAAATGCAATTTAACAAAACACTTAGACATATCCTATGTGCAGCCTGAGGGTATAAAATGGTACAATAGCTTTTCTTTTGCTCCCTTAGGGGAGGAACAAGGCAGTCTGACACTGGTCTTCCTATTTTACCCCTAAGAGTCTACTGAACTGTATTACAAAGCAATCTGTTATGTCAAGTCTAGTAGAGATAATGCAATTGAAACAGCGTGTCTGCATGGACACATTCATACACATATGACAAATGTTTTGAAATGTGGGTGTCTTACAAAAATGATTTAGCTCAGACCCTTCATATTCTGTGATTCAGACTATAGAGAGACAAATATACAATTTCTTAACAATTTTTCATCTGTGTACCATACAGTACTCTGAACATAGTGGACTTCTCCTTGGGCTTTTCCACAGATTCAAGAACAGGTATATTAAGACTTGTAACCTATAAGTACATGCTTTCCTATTTTTAACTTCTTTTATTTATATGAAAACAAAATAAATGAAAACAAAGCACCAACAAAGCAACAATAACAAAAGAAGCACAACAAACAAACAAGAAAAAGACTGTTTTCCTCAGGCAGTATTTGTACTTGGGAATGAGTATTGCAGGGGAATTGTATAAATCTTTCTTTACGATGTTTTAAGTTCACTGTAGGTTTTCTCCCACAGTGTAGGCTTTGAGATAATAAGTCTGGTTCAGGAGGGGAAAAATGTCATACTGAGAAAATGTGTGGACAGATCCATCAGATAACAACTGAGTAGAAAGTGAATTGAGAGTGACAGCAGCAGCTCACTGGAGATAACAAGCAAAAAAGACAGGAAGCCATTGAGACATGACAAAGAGAGTAAATGAAATTAATCTTTTTCCTGCTGACAACAAATTTTAGGTCAGCCACAGCCACCCAGTCCTGCATTACCTTCAATTATATTCTGGTTAAGTAAATTTCTAAATTAACAGAAACTTTCTGAAGGCTTTGATTGACTAAATTTGTGATATACTAGAATTATTTATATTTATATATATATAAATTTATATATATAATTTAAAAATAAATTTAAATAAATTTATATATACATATAAATATTTAGAGGGCATATGTATGTGTTTGCTATAAAGAATTAGACTCTTGTCAGACATGGTATTTTATTATCAGATTCCACTGATATCAGAAATGAAAAGCATTCATTGAAAAGACATGGAGCAGTCACAGAGTCTCAAAGCAAGAATAACAGTACAGCTTTGAATGTCAAAGGTTTCCTTTTCCTTCCATTAGAGATTTTTTTATTTAAGTCTCTTGGCCTACTTAATGTGTGATAAGTGTCCCCACTGTAACTTCCTTGCATTGTATTTCTCTTGAGAGATATTCCTGGGTGGTCACTTTTGCAGAATGGTAAATAAACACAAATCAGAGCTCAAGGTCTCTTTTAAGAGTTCCGTTTTCAGATCTTCCATTTCTTTACAGTGTCATGATCATAAATGTTAGAGAGAATCACAAAGTCCAGAAGTGTAGCATAGGAAGGAAAATTCTGACTCCAAATTAGACATACAATGATTGTATCTACACAAAGATAACTGGAAACAGTCACACTTACTCTGATGGGAATAATGACTTTTATTGGTGCTCTTTTTCTGCTGAGTGTGATTGATATTTTCCTCTCAGTCGTTCATGACAAAAAATTGTTTCCAAATGATAATGTGAAGAATGCAATACTTATGTTCACCTTCACCAAAGTGAATAAGTTGAATTACAAATGAAAATATTTCAAAATGAGATTGTCCAACATATTTTAAATCTATTTTTTTTCTTTGCTAGTGGAGCTAAATACTGATCTAGCAGCATAAATAGTCTTAATTGTATTGACCAATGCAATTCAATCCAAGTGAGAATCTAGTCCATGCAGGACAGCCGTCACTGTGTGATAATTTACTAGAAAAGGATTCTTGTATTGATTTTTTTTTTAAAATTGAATATGTAATTATATATATATAATTATATATATATATTATTACTTATATTATTTATATTATTAATAACATAAATAATAATAAATAAAATAATAAAACAATAAAATAAAATAAAATAAAAATAAATATATATAAACAATATAATAAATGATAAAATAATAAACATCAATAATTAATATATTATTAAATACATTAATTATATATAAATAATATGATATATAATAATATATATAAAATATATATTCATATATAAAATGATATATAATTTATATGTATATATATAATTTTATTTTATTTTTTAATTGATTTTATTTTTTATATTGAGTTTTGGTCTCTCAAATTCTTTCAATGTTTTTTTCCTTTTAGGAAGTGTTTTTTCATTCTTGTATTAATTCTGTCACTAACATGCAGTTAATAACTAATGTATAGCTTTCAGTCACACAGGAAACATGGCCATCTATTAGAACACTCTTTTTTAAAGTGCTGTTGCTTTAATACCAAAGTTTTTAAGAGTGAATTCTCTAATATATTGGGGATTCAGATGTCCGAAGTTTCACCAGATGCCTCTCCATGTGTGGTCATGCATGGAGATGGGTATGCATTTGTTCTGGAGAAATAAAGAACCATTTATTGTCAATAGATGCTTTATGAAAGTCTAGACAAACATCTGTCAGGATTGCTGTAGATATGACAGATCAAGGTTAGAGGCAGACAGATGGATTAGATGACTTTTCTGGGTACCTTCTTATCCTAATTCTATGATTCTGGGAAATGTAGGAGCACTGTAGAAGCACAGGTTACGTATCAGAATGCAGCATCATATATCCTAACTTGTTCCACTATACCGGAATTATTCATTTATTTAGTAATGGAAATGTTACCAGAAATACAATGAATGTGCGTTTCTCAAAAAGATAGAAAAATTCTGAGACAAACAGGCCTTTGGAAAGTACTACACCTTATTTATCTTAGTAATCATTCAAATAAGTGAAAGACGTGGAGGTTGTGGGAATACAAGAAAGACAATTTAGAGCAGCAGCTGTGAAGAAGGTAAACAGAATGAGAACCAAGAACATCTTCAGAAGAAGAGAAAAACAAAGTCAAGTAATCTGTGCGATGACAACCATGACTGGAGGAAGACAGCGTGGCTAGGAATGACTCATGGATCTGATTGGATAAGTGCCTGCATGCACGGTTAAGCAGCGTTTGTGGAATAGACTGTTGACATGTAAAGGTGGATGAGAAAGTTGTAAGGGCAGATGGGAAAGCTAAAAAAAGAAACTTATGAAGGTATGTATGTGATATGAGAACTTGTAATAAACAATTTGGATCGTTCACATCTCAGTCTGTGCATCAGACGCTGAAGAGGTGTACTATCATGTGTGAATACAGAAGATAGATTTAGAAATTAAGTGGAGACACAGAAAAAGAAATGACATTTTGAATATAAAATGTATCTTTACGTCCAAACAAATATAAGGCAATAGAAAAAAAAAAAGTATTACATGTATGAATTCTAAAACAAGATGAGAATTTCAGCTCCTAGACAGAGATAGGTGGAGGATAACAATATTCTAACACATCTCTTTTCTTATCCTGTGACTATTTGTTTAGTGAGAAAACAAAAAATAAAAAATCCAACTACACAATCCCAGTATTGACTAGGAAACACAGTATATTTTGAAGATCTCAAATCAGGTTCAGAGCTGGCACACCTACTCACGTTGTGTATGTATTTGGCCAACACCTTGTCCAAACTATAAGATATATGTTGCAATCAAAGCATCGTAGCAGGTAATTATTATGCATAGTAAATGTTGCATAGGCTACATATTTCATATTTACATAATCATACAATGATTTAATGAATTCTTCTCATTAGACAAGATGCAGAAAAACTAGAAGGAAAATGCTTGATATTTACATTTTTCTCTTTTTGATACAGGTGTATATAACAATTCCAGAAGTATGCCATGTTTATACAAAAAGCACACTCAAATATTTTTTGACAATGTAAGGAAACATTTTAGTTCATTCTTAACATGTGATATCTGTAACAATTCTAAAGCAGCAATACCAGTTTACAACAGTTGAAAAACAAAGCATTTTGATCCTCCTAATTATCCAGCAGATTTGTCAGCAAAATTCATATAATACTTCCTATCTGCTGCTATTAATTCCGACAGGGCCTACCTAAATTGTCAAAATAGGATATAAAAGACTGAAATAGTCTAAAAATGATATATGAAACCAAGAACGGAATAGTTAGAATAAATAGGAAAGCTTTTAAAATGTGTGAAATATCTTGCATAGCTACAAATTTTATCCAGCATACAGGTGCAAGGAGAAATTCCTCAGCCCAGATGGGTTTGCAACATACTTTCTTTTTCTGGTTCTAGCAAGGATGAATACTGTAAATCAACATTTGCACAACAATGAACTATAGTAATGCAATATAGAAATACAAATCTGGTTTAATAGACGGGTTCAATCAGCATAGAAAAAACAATTCTAACAAGGAAGCCTTCAGCTTCTCCTTCCTTGTCTCATATTTCATTTGAAGGCCCTAGCTGACAGTAAAATCCCTATTTGTGCCCTGGAATGGCAAAGATGAAAAGAGATGATGCCTCTGCTGTTCCTGCCTAATAGCTTCACTCTAGAGCCTAAGTCGTATAAATCAAGTTGCACTTTCCTATTTGCACTGGCAATTGCTTTGTAGGATTCCTGGTTCTCTCACAAGAGCAAAATATGGTATATCAAATCTATTTAATATACAAAACATTTGGAATGTTTTATACAGTGCTTTTGTGGTTTGCACAGAATTGCATGCTTTTCCTACTCACACAGTAGGTGAGGGTGAACTCTAATGCAGGTGTGGATTAGGTAGGAACTGGGAGCTGGAGATCCTTTAAGATCCTTTAAGATCTTCCATATTTTCTGCCATTTTCAGTGTTGGTCAAACTTTGGTAATCTTGTAGGTTCATTTCAGCTTATAAAAAAGCAAATTTTTGCAAAATCTTCTCTGAATAAAGCATAAGAATTTATCTACAAAATTTGTGCTAGAAATATTGGACTGCATTTCCACATATCATTTGATGTTACTTTCAGAACAGAACACATCCAGGCAGGGCAGGAGGTGAATAAAATTGGGGAAAAAGAAAGATGGAAATGATGGTCAACAGGAATTTATCCAAATGTAGTTGTAGCGGCAGCTGAGCACACAAAACAGTCCCGTATCCATGGATCCAGCCAAGATGACCATTTTGTTTTAATGACAGTGACTACAACTCATCTTTTTCTAGTGCACTGTGCATACAAGTTACTTCTGTTGAAAACACAAATGCCATCCTCGTCTGATAGATTGTAGTCTTGTGAGGTAAAGAATAGTCTTTAACTCGAGATTTTTATTACTATTAAATGATCAGGAGTTCTACTCCCTACTATTTTTACTGGGAAGAATGACTGCATGGCAGCTGTGCTAACACTGGCACACTAAATCTGTTGGGGAAACCTTGCTTGCAGAATCTCCTGCCCACAGAAAAATTGCAGCAGCCTCAGCCCCTAACTTGGTAGCCAGGACCAGCATGGTAATAGTGCAGAAATAAAACAGTGCTCAGAATAACAAAGGCAGCTACAGATGAGTTAAACGCGCTGTGAGCAGAGTCCAGATGTAAACTTTGCTCAATTCTAAACATCTTCTGTGACAGATATTCTATCTTGACCACCCCAAAGTCTGAAGTAAATGGAGCTCATTTTTCTCTTACTTCTTTCTGTTTTCTTTTTCTTCTTTTAAAAAAAACCAGATTGTAATATTGTTCACAGAATCCATTTAGACTAATGTATGTTTTTTTTGTAAATAATCATGAAACTGAACTTTCAGGCTGGACTTACCCCAGCCCACAAATATTTTTGTACAATATATAATAAAACAATTCTCAGAAAAGTTCATATGCTTTTGTTATTATATTGTCTAATTGTTGAGATTATTTGTGCCAGGTGGATTAACAGCCTGACAAAACTTGGGAAGCCAAACAACACTACTCCTTGAAAGCTTTTGCTATCCCTGCCTTATTGCAGTATAAATATCTGTGCTAGAAAGTACAGATTGTGATACTGCCTTAAGCAGCAGTAGTATATTGTAGTTTTCAGGTTGTGACCTAGTACGCTTTGGTGATTTATTACTTAGAAGTGTGGTGACATAACTAGGCAACTGTGTGTATAAAATGATAAAAGTTGATCTACGTCTTCTATTTCGAGAGACCTAGGAACTAGAATAGTTCTAACTTACCTTGTCTTTTCTTCACTTTTCTTCCATATTGAACAAAATTGAAAGATTGTAACTCTTCAGAAAAATTACAAGAGTCTGCATAGAGGAAATTTTCATATATGCTTACATTTAAACAATTTTATTTCAGGGTTAAAATCACAGGATTTTTTTCTGAAATAACAAAGGTATTTTCCAAAAACAGTGAGATTTCATGGTAGAAAAATTAACTCAACAGCTTGAAATTCTGACATATGTAAAGGATTTTCTATGTATGGTCTCTTGAAAATATTGACACCCAGTTAATTCTCTACAGGTTTCCACTGTTTTATTGAGAAAAAAAACTGTAAAAAACAAAACCAAGGTTTTTTGTTTGTTTGTTTGTTTGTTTGTTTTAAATAAAGACAGACCAAACAAGCGGTGATTGATATGCTTTGGATGACACCCAGTTTATGGCATCTGTCATACTGAGGAGGTGGATAAAAGGCTGTGCAGCTCAAAAATTTTTGCTCCATTCTGTGAGAAAGCTATATTTATGTTGAGTGATTCTAGTAGAAGGGTAGAAGTGTATTGGTTTGCCTAATCCTTCCTGCAAAAAGATGCAAATAAATGTGCCAGTCAGTGATTTTACTTTCAAATCACAGTATAAATAATATCATTAACAGTCCTTTTTTTTTTTTTTTTTTTTTTTTTTTTGTGCTAAATTATAATATGGAATATTTTTTTCAGATATATTTTTATTTTTAGTAGACTTATTAACCAAGTCTAAATTGTGGGTCATGTATTTTCCTGTAAGAAATTTTATATTTTGCCCCAGAATATATCCAGCATAGAGATAATGCATGTCCTAGTTTAATCCCCTGGAGACGAACTCTCACATGAAAGTTGGATAAATGTTGGATTGACAAAGTCTGCCTCACTATGGAGTCAGCAGTAATCTGACTGGGATGTGGGAAGTGCTCCTACGTACCATAGTGTAAATCTAACGAGGTTAACGCACTGCTGTATGGTAGTGCTCTGAACTCAGTAGCCATCACGACTCTTTCATGATCTGCGCTCAAGTTCGTATCAGTCTTTGTTCAAGACATTTTATGACCTCATAAAGTACAAAATTTACTAAAAAGAAATTAAAAATATATAAAAAATTCAGATAAAGAACATTACCTTTGCATCTTATAGCAGAAGAAATAGATTTTCTAGCCTCAGGATACATATTTATTATGGTTACTACAAGAGAATGAACAAGATAAAACTGAGCTAATTAAATTACCCATATTTTATCAAAGCCCAAGTGGATTACATTTTTTTATTTTTAATGAAAATGTACATTGTTACCTAAAGTAATGATCAACATCCACATTCAACAAGCACTATGATAATGCCATAACAAATTATGGATAACATAGGAAAATTAAAAAAAAAAAAAAGAGATGCAAAGGGGGAAGAAAAAAGTCCACTTCTTTTTAAGTGTTATAAAAAGTTAAGGTGTTACAGTCCTAGACACAAGAACTCTGTACTGCATTCTGCACGGGGAAATAAAAGCTTATCAGCCAATCAGAAATGTTCCCTTGCCCTTATGAAGAGAGACATGTCTGACAAAACAATACAGAATAACTTGGTGTGTGTAGAATTAACTACTTCAAGTGCTGAGCATAATTAAGATCTTTCTTGTGCTTTGCAGTTCTTATGTGAGTACTGGAAGATTATCTGCTCACAATATGTGTAAATTTCTAAAAACTTGGAGGCATCTTGTTATATCAGAGTTGCTGTTAAAGTGATTACCTCCATCATATAAAATATTTGTCTGAAACTGTGGTAAAGAAAATGGCATTATAGAACTAGTTTACTGCAGTTTTAATTCCTTAAATGTTGTAAAGAGGGCTGTAGCAGTATCCAGTTAGAATGGAAATGGACATGGAAAGCAAAGCAAAGCACTCTCTTCTTGGGCCAGTCAGTGCTGAAACCAAGACACCTATTTCCAAAGCATGATACAAAAGTTTTGCAGTGGTTTGCAGTGATGCTACTTCCATTATCCCAACTGACTGATCCAAATATAATCATTTAGTAACCCGAATATAGTTGTGTCAGATAGGTGGTTTTTAGCGGTTTCCACACTGAGGAGGACCTGCTCATGTAGAACTCCTGTACCTGAATCAACTATCCCCAACTCTTCTGCAGCTCTGGTTGCAATGTCAAAGCAATGGATCCTTGTCTGATTTTTGATTCTTCTAGTACTTACTGTATGTTCATTTACTGTTAGCTATTCATCAGAAGGTTTGTTTCATTCTTCTCTGTGGCAAATTAGTTTTGTGCTAGCAGAAGCCCATTCACTAGACTGACTTTAAGCATTTTCAACTGTTGAATAGTATCACAGCATCTGCATTCACTTGGCTTTGAAATCAATGGGAATGGTAATGCTAATTCTCTTTCATGTGAAAAGAAACCCTCCCTTGGTACTCCTCGGTGAGATGGTGTGATTAAAATAGGAGCAATTAATAGAAGTTTCTTTGGCTGTATGAATGCAAAATGTAAAAATGCACACCTCCAAACATAAAAGTGAGCAATTAGTAACTCAGTAAGAGAGCTTACATGCATATATGCACTATTTTTTCTCAGACAAATGACAAAAGAATTAGCTGTTGCAGAACAGCAGCTTTCTAATTACTTTAAGGATAATATTAATACTGACAAAGAATATTTTCCTTTTGAGTAATTTCTGGAGGCACTGTTTGCCACAAAGGAGGGATGCGAGCTCCCTTACACTGCATAGGAAAATGCCCATTTGAGAAGGAATGAGATAAGTCTTACAGGACACATAAAGCACCATCAATGTCCCTCTGAACTTCTCTTCCCACTATGATATTAGTGCACTGGACATAATGAGTGTCCTTGGGGCTCTATTTTCTGTACCTTTCCAAAGGAGTTATGACACTTTTTGTTTATTTTGGGGAAGGTTTGAATCTTGTAGCTATGGCTGTGAGTTGAGCCTGGCTACATTCAGTCTTCAGCTGACCCTTCACTGTCTGAAAAGAATATTATTAAGCTGCAGAATGTCCAGTATATCCACACTTTTTAGAAAATGCAATACTTACCACAATCATCTTTTTCTGTTCTTCAGTTGTATACAGTTCAGATTAGAACAGAGACCTGCTCAGCTTGAATAGATTTCAAATTCTGTGATATAGGGCAGTGAAAAAGCTAACCACACTCCATCAAACAATGTAAAGGCACAGAGAAGAACAGCAGGGCTACTCTTACCCAGGCTTAAATATGTATATATAAATATAATATTTATTTATAATACAAGGTCAAATAATTTTTGTACACCAATAAATGTAGAAGATTTAGAAGTAATAATGTCAGTTACCATTGACTTTTGTGTAGTTGTTGCTTCTGTTAATGTATTTGAATAAGCAGAAACCTCACTCTGTAGTTGTATTGACAGCTGCTGTCTTGTTACTATGGACTGGCTTCCAGAAAATGGAATAAAAGAAAAATCAAATTGCCTTGAACACTTCTGTACACAGTTTTGACACTTGTGATATTTTGTCAACCTTTTACAAAGTTCTGTCACATGTATAAATTTTTGCAAAGTAAATACAAAGTTATGTGAATTTTAATGCAGAAATTTTATATGCATACAAATAAATATATAGAATGGAAATATTGAGCAAAAATGGTAAGGTGCTGAAATATAAATTTATTTACAGTTTTTTTCTTTTTTTTTTTTTTCTTCTTACATGACTGTTTTAGAAGCAGTTATCATAAAGGATGCTGGAATAAGGTGAAATAAGTAAATAATCTGATAAACTACAAATGCTCTGTAATTTCTTTTTTTTTTTTTTTTTGTTTAATACCCTTGGAAAGTGATGATCATAAAGCAGATGTTTTTAACAAAATGTTTAATGAAGTCAATGAATATGTTTCACTTCCTTAATCTGCAACTCCTAACTTTGTAGGAGTAATACATGAGGTTTTTTTTTTTCTCTCCCTGAATGAACTGATTAAGAATAGATTTTCACTTTGGAGTGCTCACACAAGTTGTCTCACTCAAAGATGCAACAGAAAAATGTTTGTTTGTTAATATCCTCCATGATACTACTTATTGTAGGAAAAAAAAAAGACCAAAATTTTCCTGGCATCTGAAAAACTTTACATGAGCCAGCAGTGCACTCTTGCAGATCAGAAAGCAAATGGTATCCTGGGTTCTATCAGAAGAGGGATGGTCAGTGGATCAAGGGAGGTAATTGTCCCTCTCTACTCTGCCCTTGTGAGACCCCATCTGTAGTACGGTGTCCAGGCCTGGAGCCCCCAGTAAAAGAAAGACAGAGAGCTATTGGAGAGGATCCAGAAGAGGGCCACAAAGATGATCAAAGGGCTGGAGCATCTCCCCTATAAAGACAGGCAGAGGGATGTCAGGGGGAAATTTTTCACTATGGGAGTGATGAGGTTCTGGAAGAGACATCCTTGTCTAGTACTAAATGTGGAGGTTGGTGGCCCTGCCTGTGGTGGGGGGGAGGGTTGGAGATTCGTGATCACTGAGGAAAATTTGAGTAGACAAATCTTTTTTCAGGTCATTTTTCTGAGTTTGAAATATGGCTTGTATCTGAAACCCTTTTTATTTTTTCTGCAGTACTTTTGATCTAGTATAGTATAACGTTGGCTTACTTAAGTGCTACATATCCCCTTGCTGTTGCAAATTACTCATGCGCATTATTATATGAGCTTCACAAGCACTGAGATCGATCACTCTTTCCTACAAGGAAATGTATGGAACTGGGTGGAATTTTCTGTCAGAGATTCCTCTCAGACTCTATCGGAATGTTTTCCACATGGTGAAATTTCCCCTGTTCATCCAGTGAGAGAAGGAGGTAGTATGTTATTTCATTCAAATCTACAGAGATATTTAGGTACTAACAAGTAAGACAAGAAAGCCATGATCGTTCACACATTGTTGCTTTATCATGATTTACATCAGCCAAAAGTGGTATTAATATGATTTTATGTGTGAAATGTAAACTTTATGTTCCACTGACAAAAGACTCGCCTTTCTGTATTTTAAAAGGAAATAGGCAGTCCTCACTCCTAATGATGAACAGAATTACTAAACAGGTGGATATCTGGAGTAAACTACTCAATTTTGGAGAAAATCAGAGATTTCTCCCTGACAAATAGTGCACTTTAGTAAATTTTTAATTATTATTATTATTATTTTTATTTTTTTCCAGTGAAAGGAGCATCTGTGGCTAACCAAAATCGGCATGTGATTTTTAGGTAAGTTTTCAAAAAGTTTAAAAAAGCCTGAAATTTTACACATGTAATTTAATTAATTATGTTGCTTTTTTATTATTTGAAATAATCCTTTTCCTTAAACTTCAAAGTTCTTCTTAAAATTATGCAACTCAAGAAATCATTTAGTCATTTTAATCCATTTAATCTCATTCCATTTATTTTCTCAGAACCTTTTGTTTTAATGGATTATAAACAATTGTTTCAAAAAGCTGTAATACAGAATCAGATAGAGGAAAAATAGTCTCAGACTGAGTATTGTAGACTGCAAATATTTTTGCCTGGAGCTTTTTATGCTAATTATATTTTATTCATATTTCTCTAGAAATATGCAGTCTTTGTGGTTCATATATAAAGAATAGTTTCCTTTTCACAATACTAGCATGAATTTTTTTTTCAGTGTTCTCAATTAAATGTTTCAATAACATGTGTCAGGAAAGAAGTAGTAAAACATAGAAGTTGAAATAAATGGAGAACAATCAATGTGCAGAAGTTAGTGTTTAAAGATAACCACAAGAAATGACTACAAAAATCTGAGTGGGTGAAACCTTTGCTGATAGAAGAGATGACAGCATTCACCTTATGTAACCATTTGAAGTTGTCAAATTTAAAGTAATCTCTAGAGTTTCCCTACAATCAATGAGACTACTGCAAATTTATTCCTGTAATACATGTACAGTTTAGGAAGGCATTAATCACTATTTGAAATCTCCTATTTTTCCACTTTAACTTTAGGCAGACTTTAGATAATCTGAATCAATCTATGAACCTAAAATTTGATATATTGCAGAAAAAAAGAGATTAATTTCATGCACTGGGTGGAACATCCCTTTACTGAATCAGTTTCCTGATTCCTCAGACACTTCAGAGTTACAGATTCTGTGAGCAAATCATCCTCTAATTTAAATGTTCTAGATGATCTGCAACAAACAAACAAACAAGCAAACAAATAAATAAGAAGTGACTACAGGGAAACTGTTCAAGAAGAGCTGATGAAAAGGCGGGTCTTAAATCCCTCAAGACCTTGAATTTATTGTCCCACAAAACACTGTTCTTTTAGGAGTAGCAATATCTTTTAATCCAGAAAGTTTTTCCTCTCTTAACATTTTGAATTAAAGCACTGCGATTTTAATAAAGAGCAATTGCACATACAAATATCCCAAACTAAAGAACTCATGTTATTTGAGTCTACTTGAACCCTCCAAATCTTTTTCCTTCCCATGATCCCAACATAGGTCAGCCCTGTATCTGCTTCAATTTGAATATGCCATTCCAGAATGCTTGTTGCATGTGTAGGCCTCATTCACTCTAGCAAAAAAAAAAAAAAAAAAAACAACAAAGAGAGAAATAAAGATGTTGAAGCAAGCACTGTTTCTCTATTTCTTAAAGCCTTAGAGAATCATATTTGCATGTGTTTGCTTACAGTTGTAATCCCATGACTTTGGTGAACAAAAGGTTTTAAGTTTCTAATGAAGAAAGTAGTATTTGCAGGGTTGCAGCACAATTAATGAAGAAATATCAAATCCAATATTTAAGCATAAAAATATGACATTTAAAATGTGATTTTACAAGGAGGCAGTGAGGCTGATAAAGGAACTAGATTTTCAAAATATTCTTATAGACAAATTATAGCAGACGGATTGTAGTCATGCTGTTTCTATGTTATCTCCCAGCACAAAATTTATGGAAAATAATATCTTTTGTTAGGCAAACAGAAGTGACTCCAAAAGCATACAACGTTTTGGTCAAGGAAATCCTTCAGAAATCATAACGAGAGTCCGAGAGTCCCAAAGCTTCTCTCATTTCTGTAGCTATATTGGCTGAATATTAAAAAGAAATTAACTATTAAAAAGAAATACTACTTCACTCTTCAGTCACTTCTTTTCACATCACTTTCTCTGAACTACTGTGCTATTCTCTGCACTGAACATTAAAAAGTAAACTTTTTGATAGCTTAAGCTGATTTAAGTTTAGAAGAATTTTTAACAAGCAGCATGTTATTGAAAAGATTTATAAAATTTAGAGCCATTTTTTATTTTCTTATCATTACAGATAAACAAACAAACAAGTAAATAATGGCTTTAAGTATTCTGCATAAGCATAAATTTTAGTGGAGGTTTTGACTAGGAAAAGTCAAGAGAGAACAAGTTTCACAGATTTTTCCAGTCTGAAGAGGCTACTGGTAGTGAACAAGATAACAACAGGAACTATTTAATTAAAGATCAAGAAAATGGAAGACCAAATCCAGAAATACAATACTGTGAGAATGGATATTTCAGAATAGTAACCTGCAAAACAGAAAGATGATTTTCATCTTGTGAACCAATCAGTGTATGTAAACTTATACAACAACCTATAGTACCTTTCTTCCCTTAGTCCAATGAGATAATCACCTGCATTCTTACCATGTTAACCATGTTAAGCATGGCTCCAGTGAAGCAGAAGTGTTTTAACTATAAATATAATATCTCATAATCAGTGCTAGAAATGTTGCTATTGCTAAATGTCTTTTTAATGAGTTAAATGTTTTCATAAGTTCAGATGCATTTCAAAATAAATTACTTTTAATAAAGTTGCTCACTGTTTTGTCATGCAGTAAAAGAATATTGTGAAAACATGATAAATTTGCTACAACCAGTAAACCAAAATAAATAAGAATGGGGCAAATATGCTTGGCCAACTCTGACTGCTACATTGTGACGCTATCTAAGATGAAAGCTTGAATTTCCAGATTCAGGAGAGAGAAGAAGACAACCTCTGTCTTGAAATGCCCTAGCATCAGGCTTTATGCCAGTTTGAAGATAGTGAAGTACATTGCAAATCTTGACTGGACTGTCCTACCACACCCACCATATAGTCCAGTTTGGATACTTTCTAACTTCTGTTTGTTCAGTCTGGTGAAAGATGAAACATTTTCCTTGCAACAAAACTGTCATTGCAGCTGTGAAACAGTGGGTCACCTCCACTGGTGCAGATGTTTCTAAGTGTGGAAGGCAGGATCTAGTCAGGTCACTGGCAAAAATGCACAGCTAATGATCTTTGCATCTGCTGCAGTTTCCATGGAACTAAATAGAAAGCACTACTTTTGGAGAAGCCTATGTATAAGTATGCCTCTTGTCTTACATATTCAGTAATAAGATATTCATGTTAGAGTTAGGTATTTGAATTATTAAGGAACTCTGTCTAACCTGAAGTAGGAATATGCAGAGATTCTATTTTGCTTAACTTGACCAAACTAACCTCGAAATAGGAAGACTACTGATTTCTGGAAACATGAGGAAAGCAAATGTTAGGGATTAAAAAATAAAAAAAGAGATCAGAAAATCTCATCTCTTGTGTTTGTAACGACACAAACAAGCTTCTGCACTTAAGAACAATGAAGTCAATATTTCACTAAAATAATTTAAGAGAAGAAAAAAATAAAGGAAAATCTACAATGAGTAACTGTAACCAGAGAAAGAGTACCAGCGAATTGGAAATAATGGATGGAGAGATTTATTTTTTTTTCAATTCTATATCCATAGACTAAGAAAAGTAAAAATAATAATAAAAAAATAATTATTAAAAAAAAGAAAGCTGCATTTAGATGAAGTAAATAAGAAACTTAGTTTCCAGCATTAAAAATAAATAAATAAATATTCAATAACAGTATTTCATTCATATATGCATCATAATTTAAAATCTATCCTGGACCAGAAATAATGGTACCAATATTTGTAACTGGTTTTCATCATTTCTTTATTTCACTTAGTTTTCTTTATTATAGAAGTGCATGCCAATAGGATGGGCACTGATATTCTGAAAAGATAGAAGAAGCATGTTCTCCAGTTGTAGGAGATGCAAAGGAACTTCATTAATCACACAGTTCCATTTTTTTTCTGACAACAAAAGCACAGCAGAGATCCTGCAAACTGACAAAAGGATCTATGAGTATTAAAATGTACTTCAAAACTTCTAAGGTAAAAGAAAGGAAACTCTGGTCTCAAGTCCCTTTAACTAACATTTCCCATCAGGTCTGAGAATCAGGCTGGGAACCTAGAGTGTACCTAAAAATAAGTGTTTAACGTTACGTACTGACCTATGACAGACACTCTGTGTGCCTGAATATCCCTTGAAGTGAGGACAGGTGACAACAAAGGACAGGGGAAGGGGAAGAACAGGGAGCAGCAAAGCATATGTTCTACAAACATTACAGTACTGGCAGCTGAAGTTCTATTTGTAAGATTTTTGCAGACATGGCTCCTGCTCTGTGTATGTCAAAAGCACTTTTACACTGATACAATCATATACTGGTATAAATGGTGTACTTGTGTCCTTATCAAGTGTGTACACAGTACATTATGTTTATAGTTCTCGGGTCAATGGACCCAGCAGAAGTCGGGCTGCTTTGTACTCAACACTGAGGATATACTGTTATGTCAGCATTTCTGAAGGTCGTAAATAAATTATAGTACAAGTTTTTAATGTGCTGCATATATGCCTAATATTGTGAGCACCCAGCACAGATTTCATATGTTTGGAAATACAAATTGGATTTCTTTTTTTTTCCCACTGAATCATAAAGATGAGAGATACCAAACATACATGACGCCTGAGGTGTGACAAGTCATCTCCAGCTTCAGCAGAATGACATAAATTAAAAGAATTCAGGGCTCATAATAATTTCCCAACATATCTACTTCAGTGCAGCACTAAAGGCCTAAAACCATGATTTGCAAATGACTAACATAAGCTAATAACTGCTTGTATACCTCAAGGTACTTGAAGGGCAAGCAGTTCAGTTGCTATAATAGCAAATATTAACTTGTGGAAAAATCTCAGCTAACTTGCAAATCCATAAGACTACTCTGTTTTGCAAGGCAAAAGTGGATATTTTTGGTTTTAATGTACTTTGTTAATTAAAGAGGTAGGCAATTTTTTAGGAAAATATAAATGTTCCATAATGTTCATGGAAATTTCCCAGATCTCTGCTGTTCCTGAAAAACCCTATGTTTCAGCTGAATGACTGTAAAAGTTCTCACTTTCTTGAAGAGAAAGAAGGAAGAACAAGCACAAAATTCTTGTTACTAGAAAGCTGTACAACACTGCAAAGGTGTTTTTTTTTGGTTTTTTTTTTTTCCCCCTATGGTCAAATGATGTGCACTGTGGTAAACAACCTTAAGATATGTGACCATAATTTTTCTCTATCAGTGTTTATACTCAACCAGTTCTTCACATGCTCCTCCGGACAAATAATGTTTTCTTGATGATTGCTTCTGACAAGAGGTCAAAAGGTTCTTCCCTCCAGGAACATGTTGAAGTGATCCTGCTAAAACTATAAACAGAAGCTCAGTACTCTCATTAATAAATAAAATAAAAATTATCAAATGCAGCAAGGTAGAGTTTTATAAGTACTATTTTATTTATTTTACCTTATTATTATTATTACTTTTGGGAGATAAAACTATATTAAAAACCATAAAAAGTATCAGAGCCCTGTTTTGTATTTTCAGTACACAAATTTATAGAAACAATCTGAGCCACAGACTTTGTTATTGCAATTGTGACAACAAACATATCGCTGAAGACTGAAGTGGTGGAAATGAAGAGGAGCGGAGTTCTATGAATAGACAATGGCATGTATGCTAAGGGCAGGCAGGGTGTACCTTTATAAACTCACATAGGAATATTCTGTTTGTCAAGCATCAGCCCTTCCCCCTGGCATGTCCTGTTCCTTCAATCCTTTCCATGAGCTGTGCACTGGTTTATGGCCTGCAGTCCTGACATCTATTGTCAGCATCTCTCCAGACCTGACTCACTGCACTGCTACAGTTTTTAAATTTCTTTCATGTTCTTAGCTTATAATGAGAACAAACAACCTCTTATACAGGTGAGCCTCACCATTTCTTCAAAGTACAATGTTACACTGATTCTTTATACCACATTTATGACACATTTACAAAGTTATCCTTACTGTAATTACTTCGTTGGGTGTTCACTTGTGTACTGTATAAAGACATATCCTTGTTTAACTCTCATATTTAAAACAAGTTAATTAAAAGAGTAGAAATGCATGGGTTATTTTTTCAGAGAACATAGGTTTATTTAAGTTTGGTTTAGGTAAATTAAGAGGAAATTGAGCTAAATGAAAAAAAAACAAAAGAAGAAAGAAATGAAGGCAAATCCTAACCTATATGTTAAGTTTCTGCCGGAGCAGCTAAGTAAATTAGCACATTAAAAATTCCTATGCTAAACAACAAAGCTATTCTGGTAGAGAAAAATTGTCCTTTACCATATAGTTCATTTCATGTAGGTTCAAATCTCAACAAAAAAAATAATTTGCTGTAAATGAGAAATAACGTCCAAATGGAAATTGTAGTAAACAGAAATTGGTAAATAAAAAGCTTGGCAACTTTGCTGATACAAGTTTGCAGTATGGATAAACTCTTCACAGCTCCTCCTCCTGACACAGGTGCATGCCTAAAGCTGGATGCAAACAGATGTGAGAGTACAGTTGCAACAACCAACACCTTCAAGACTCCTTTTTTCCAGGGAGATAACTGATCTTCCATTTACCAGCAGTTTCATGAGCTGAATTATGGTCCTTCATAACCAGGATTTAGTGATCAAGAAGAAGAAAAGAAAAAAAAAAAAAAAAAAGGAAAAAAAAAAAAAAGTTTGTCTTCACACATTGCCTAATTAAATGATGATAGTCACTGTTCCAGAATGTTTTATAAATCAAAGGTATAAACAGTTTTGAAAAGGGGTTATTATGTTGGATGGGTTAATATTAAACAAAATGGCTTGGTTACAATAACAAGTGCAGGAAGCCCAGGAAGCTCAGAGCCAGAGTGTATGAGACTGTCCCAGAAACAATCCCTCAGGGCATACGCAGTCCCTTTTGTATCACCAGACTATGCTAACAACTGGCTGCCATGCTCTTTGATCAGGCGAGTGACATCATCCACAAAATAAGTGAGAAGTGTGCAGATCCAGCCTATAGCAGCTCCACCAACAGCTCTGATGTGAGCACGGACTTGTGACAAAACAGATCAGGGAGTAGAAGAAGGCACTTGGCATAGCGTTGGCAAAACACATGTTGTCAGTTCCTTCACCTCCCTGGGAGTTGCATTTAAATGAAGCCAGAGTATTGCAGACCATGAGAATACCTATGCAAGAGTGCTTCAAATCTATTTCCACATCAGGATTTCCGAATAAGTATTCCCTCTGCTCTGCATAGCTTCTGTCCTTTATCCTGTCCTAGCAGACTTACTTTGTTGTTGTAAAGGTCCTGACTCAAGATGTCAGCCTGCATCCAGCTCATCTTTAAAGACTCAGGCCAAGAGATGCATATATGTATACACATTAACAGTATGAATATATACTATATATTGTAGTATATAGAACATTAAGTTTATCTTCAGGTTTTCTTCTGCTATATATTAAACATGATCTGTCAAAAGCAGGTGTTAGGAAATTATATTCTGAGTGGAGAGTCTCTGTGATAGCTTTAAATGAGATGAAACATGAAAGATTTTATGTTAGGTTGATGTTGATAGGTTGATGTTTTGTTAAGAGTTGTTTTTAGGAATTTTGTATTGAGGAATACCTTTGCTACACATTAAGCTTAAATGAAAGATCCTCTGTGTCATATTTTGCTGCAGCCTGAGATATCTGTGGGGCTACTCATTCATAGAATCATAGAATCATCTGAGTTAGAACAAACCTTTAAAGATCATCTAGTACAACTCTCCTGCAATGAAAAGAGACACATATAGCTGGATCAGGTTGCTCAGAGCCTGGTTCAGCTCGACCTTGAATGTTGCCAAGGACAGGGCATCCATCATCTCTCTGGGCAATCTGTTCCAATGCCTCACTAGCCTTATTTGTTAAAAAGTTAAATGACAAGAACCACTGAGAGTTTTTAGAAATGGCAATAAAAGCAGCATGAAAAAGTAAATTCTTAGCAGTAGTCAAGATAAATGTTATAATTGATAACTTAAACTCTGGCTTGGGGCCCGTAAGACATTTTGAATGAAACAAAGAGCTCCATCAGATGGAAAAAAAAAAAAGAAATGCAAGTATGGGTAGAGTTGTCAGAGTTAGCACACCAAAAGCTGGCAAATTTGTTTACAATGATTAATTTTTGTACTAACAAGCAAAAGTTGTAAAAACCTACCTGTAATTCTAACCAATATATTTTCTGGAATAATTAGGGAGACACTAATAATTTGGCTTGTCACTCAACATAGAATATGCAGACACATATCTATGTATCTGTTTCTGTATCTTCTAACTACATTTTTCTTTTTATGATGTGTGTGCTACAGTAGGGTGAGGTTAGTGAGAGCAAACAGAGATTGGGGGATAGAAGGAATTCATAAACTACTGTATTTCATACTATCACAACATAAAGTATATTTCCATAGGCTATACATGAGTATCGGTGCATGAGCTTGATATTGAATTATGTTATTTGCCAGGATATCTTAAAGATATACAGATAACTAAAATCAGGGAGTTCAATACTATTGATGCAGTTAATTTTCTGCTGTTCATGTTCTATTTTTCCTTTTTTCCGGAAGGAAGTTATGTGTTCAAAAGAGACATCCATGGAAGTAAATGATAGGCCCTAATGGCATTTTCCATGTTTTACTTTCACTGGTCCTGAACAAGATTTATTTTCCTAGACTTCTCCATTTTTTTCCATCCAGAAAGAGAATCAGAATATAACTGTGGGGATGCATTAAATCATAAGGGAAATATAAAATGTTGGGTATATATTGTAGCATATCAACAATCAGGGAAACATTAACCAGCCATATTCCGTTTTCTGAGATTGGAAGTTGAAAGTAATAATCTATCCAGTCATTATCCATCCCAATGATCACATTGCTTCCACATACACACACAATAAAAATGAAAAAAGAATATATATATTTTGCTCAAAATGTAGTGAAGCCAAATTTTCAGCTGTGATGTAGTTTAACAAAGTTGTTTAGAGAAGTGCTGAGAATTTATCACTAGTGACAATGACAATACTTGTGGTTAGTGCTTGTCTCCCCTCTGAGCCACCTAAGGAATACCACACCAGTTTTCTCTCTTTGGTATTTTGCTGCTACTCACTAGCACAGAAATTGTTCAAATTTCCCATTTTGAAATGTTACTCAAACATCATTTTTAGACTAATTTTCTGTTTACATTTCACAGACAGAACCATTTTTCCCGAGTGTTTTGAGTGCTAAAGAAACTTTGAACTCTGAACAAGAAATGTTCCACTCAAACAGGGCTAATAAATAATATACATAGTTTGATTTATGGGGTCTGATTGTCTCTTTGCTCACACCAGTTTTAAGCTTGTATAGTTATACTAACATTAAGTAATTTGTTTCTGTGAAATGAATGATTTCCCCTCCTCCAAATAAAAGGAAAGAAAAAGAGGAGAAGTATGAGTACTCTCTTCTGCTCATTCCCTTCTCTCTTCTTCTCTCAAAACAAACAAACAAACAAACAAACAAAAGATTACAGAACAAACCCATGACTTTCTGTGACAAAAAAAATTAAGAAAGATAAGGAAGGCAATTCCTCATTTGTGAGGTTTGGTGATTCTATAAAATAAGATGACAGTAGCTAATTTTACAGTTCAACAAAATTTGGAAAAGTTGCTTCCATTTCAGATGAAACATGCAAATATCCATAAACATATGCTTTATGGGTGGGTAATGATTTTTAGGGTGTTTCTGCTGAATGTGACAGTTTGGGTCGTATTTCAATGACTATTATAATCTTGGTTCGTAACAGCCTGAAGATCTTGTGCTCCTTTCTGTTTCTTCCCTGTATTTTCCACAAACATGAAAATTGATGTGAATGTGGATTACATAGCGGGAAAATTTTTTTTCTTTCCAGATTCAGGGGCATAGTTTAGTGATGTAAGTCTGTAGGTCATGATGATAACTGAACTTGCTGATCTCCATTTCTTCAAAAAGGAGGGGAATGGCTCTGCTTGTAACAGTTTTACTCTGACTACCCAGTGATGCTTTTCATTGACTTTACAAAAGTTGTTGGCAAGTGGAGGCCTTATCTCTCCTCATTCTTTATAAGTGAATAAGGATGTCCTGCTATTTACATTTCTTAACATGTCAGAATATCCCACTCTTTGTACACTTTATAATACAGAGAGGTCTCAGATTTCACTTGGTAATCTCTTTTACAGCTTTTCAGATCTTGATATTAAAGCTTTCTGAACTGAAGATCTTCTGATGTGGTTGAGGAGGAACTGTGCTACATGTCAGAGACAAAAATCTTTGGAGTAATTGTGATCATATTAGGGTTAGTGCTTGGATCTATCACATGATACAGAAAAGTACAGCAGAAAAGAAATAATTAAATAAAGCAGAAGTTCAGACTGCTCTCTCTGTTGGATAATTGTGTTTGCTATTCAAATACAAATTATTTTTTGTTCATAATGAAGTCAGACTTTTTTTCTTGTAAAAATTGTTCAGTAAAAATTGTCAAGGTGTTTATATATTAAATAATTTTGCTTTCTTTTTCTGTAATGTTTTTATTCCATTAGTGAACCCTCATATAAGAATTAATATTCTAATGAAGCATTGGTTTGTTCACTATTATTCATATTGTTATAACGATGATAAAAAATTGCATTCAAAAATTATCTTTGAAATTGGATCAACATTTTTCCACTTTGGAGAGTGAACTGTAAAAAAAACAACAATTAAATAAGGTGAAATGCTGAAGTTTCCATTCAGAATTGCCAAGAAATGTAGGGATTTAAAAGTGAGCATTGTGAGGTTTGTCTCCATTCACTCCAGTTGGTTAAATTTTTGTACATAAGATTAACTACACGCATGGGCTTCCTTTTTATATCCATAGGAAGAGACAGGTACTTCAAAATAGTTTCTTATCTACCTGAGAATCTTACACTTCATTGTAATGAGCTGCTTTCTGGATATCTCCGTCTCTCTCCTTTGACAATACATAATTTTAAACACCTAGCGAAGAATTAAGTCACCTTTAAACTGCAGGTAACCACTGTGAACACTAAAGTTACTGCACTAGATATCCTCAGATCTCCAAATATCTCATGTCATTTTAGCCAACCCCACACAGATATGCTACAGTCCATAATCAGAGGCATGGCAAGAGACTCTGAGTTTTGCAAGGCTGCCTTAATGGAGTTAGTTTTGGGGTTGCCCTAGGTTTCAGAAATTTTATAAGCACCTTTACTATTGGCAGCAGAGATGCAAATGTGTCTCTGTCGTTTTCAAATTATCCTGAAACTTGGAGGAATATTACACAAAGACTTCTGTGCTGGCAGCACAAAAGCAAGCTTGGCTCTGGAGGACACTGTTGCAGTACCTGCCCTCCTCAATTGTCAGACACTGGATCTTCCCTTTGCAAGCTGGTGTGCAGCCAAATTAATCATCTTTGCTTCATGTTCCCCAGCCCCCTACTTCCAGTTACAGATTTAGCATAAGCTTTTCTTTGTGCTGGCAGTAATGAAGTGTTAGGGTTTTCTTTTTTTTTTTTTTTTTGACAAGGTCTTTTGGCAATACATAATACTCTGGATAGAGCATATTGTATCTATAGTGTCTCTAGGCTGATAGAACTTGGCACATCTTGGTGTGCCAGCTTGAGGTTTCCACCATGGTACTCCACAGTGTGGTATAGACATAGCCTCAGCCAGACTTCCACAGGCGTACTGGTTATATGGAGAAGATATTTCTGCAAACCAACACAGCAAATCTAGCCTTTAATTTCACTTAAACAGTGAAATTCCTTGTCTAGCCCTGAGCACAAGGTGCCATAGTACTACAGACCTGTACAGGTGCACAGTGAAAAGGAAGAGGCTGCTCGTGTTCTTTTCCCTACTTGGCACACATTGCCTTGCAAGCCAGGATTTTGCCCGAAGCACTAGTTCTAAGTGAGAATGTCATGCAAATAAAAGCAAAGTCTTCTATTCCATCATGTCATTAAATAATAATCCCAAAGTAGAAATTTTATACAGCGTCTCTAAGATTTATTCTTCATATTAAACCTTGTCTGTTTTGAATGTTCACTTGTAAATCCTCTGGCTTTCATTGCAATAAACTTAATCTTCAAAGTTCTGAAGCAATACAAAGTTTCCCAATGCTCCTTAAAAAAACCTCACCCACTTTTGAAGGTACCTGATTTCAGAAGATGATTTGGCTGAATAAAATATCTTTACTGACTTGTTCAAGTCATCAACTTATGTCATCCTAAAAGCTGTGTTTTATACACTGAAAGAAATTACAATCAACCACAAGTGCTAGAGAAGTATTTGTCTACTGAATGAGTGAACTGAAAAGATTCAAATTATTGTACTGAATAATGTACAGAAATAGCATGGTACCAATGCACTTTGTTTATATGTCTTTTTTTTTCTTCCCATTAATGTTCTTATTTGCATTACAGTTATGCCCAAACTTGACCAAGACAGTTACTGTGTAGACAAATATAGAATATATTTCCTTTACAAAAAGAACCGTTTATTTTCAGGATAAGGAATAAGAGGTGGGTGTAATCAATACAGCAGGGGGAAAGGATAAAAGTAAAACAGATAAGATAATGCAGCTGCATGGGTAATGAGTACTTAATGGTTTTGATTTGTTTTTAATTAGTTATATAACTCTTGCTTGATTCTCCCATGTTACATTTGCAGACTTGGCTGCTAGGAAAACCATCTCCCTCTTTGCACATTTCATCTGGAAATTGTTTAGAAACAATAAACCACTATATAATGCCATTTTAATGCAAAATATTTTTTTCTCAGAAATCTGTTTCTGTACAATACAATCTTCCTCATTTATAGCCCCCAAATAATGTACCAAGGCACTCGTAAAAGTAGAGGCATTTACAACTCTTTATTTTGTTGGGATCCTAGACTCTGTGAGACAGAACTGAATTGTATAAACAAATAGTCAATTTCTATCTGTGTCAAAAGCAAGCATAGAATTGATCTAAATACATTTTGACTGGCTTCTCCACTCAAATTCTCCCCCATACAGGGGAAAATTGAGTCTTTTTGTTGTGGAACACATAAAACACTAGAAAAAAAAACAACCATGAGATTGATGTATGACACTTCTAGCAAACTGAGTGCAATATCTTACACCAATGAAGTTCCTAGCTAATTTTTGCTGAAAGTCCTTATTCAGTAAGATGCTGTAAGCACCAAAATGGTTATTCAGAAGCTTAAATGATGTTTCTACACTTGTGTTTTAATTAGTCATTTATAGTGCTCTGCTGAACCAGGGCCAGTGAGAAGTTTTTGCTGAGTAAGCCTAATGCATTCAATCAGTATCAGTGATCTGAACTATGTGCTTTCATTTGGTTTGAACTGTTGTCTTAAAAAAAATACACATTTCACTATTTCTACTTTCTACTGCGTCTCCCGTTTGTTGCTTTTAGATTTGTATTCCTTTAGACACTTTGAATACTTAAAATAGGGAAAATATATGTTGCATACTATTTTAAACATTTTTATCCTTGTAGTATACTGCTGAAAATAAAATTCTCTTTCACAGAAACTTAAAAAAAAGAAAAAAAGAAAAAGGAAAAAAAGAAAAAAAGAAAAAAAAGACGAAGAAAAGTAAAACATTCACATTTGATTTGGGAGGAAGCCAGTGTCAACGTGACCAATGATGGGAACACTGGAACACTGACTATATGCTGGGTGCGTCTCTCTGGAACAAGTAGAAGCCTGTTAAATAGAGCTGAGAGCCTGACAAAAGAGCTCACCTAACAAGAAAACTCACTGCAGGGAATTAGGATAAAAACAAGACAACAAGAGTGTAACTTGTCAGCTGTTTGTCTCTTGCTTCTACACAGGTTTCAAATCACAGTAGCATGAGGACATCTATCTTTCTCAGTAACATCCCAAGCAATCCTTTGGTCTCTTTAAAATGACTGGTGGGTGTGTTTTCTTTCATAATTATAGAATGATAGAATCCTAGAACCACTAAGTTTGGAAAAGATGTCTAAGATCATCTTGTCCAACTATCCACCTCCCACCAATATTGCCCACTAAATCATGTTCTCTAATACCACATCTACAGGTTTCTTGAATACCTCCAGGGACAGTGACTCAACCAACTCCCTGGGCAGCCTATTTCAGTGCCTGATCATTCTTTTGGAGAAGAAACTTTTCCTGATATCCAACCTGATCCTTACCTGCTGCAACTTCAGGCTATTTCCTCTCATCCTATTATTAGTTATGTGGGAAAATAAGCTGATTTTCACCTCACCATAACCTCCTTTCAGGCAGTTGTAGGGGACTACAAGGTCTCACTTGGGTCTCCTCTTCTCCAGACTACACAATCTTAGTTCCTTCTGCTGCTCATTGTAAGACTTGTTCTCCAGATTCCTCACCAGCTTTGTTACCCTTCCCTGTACTTGCTCCAGGGCCTGAGTGTCTTCCTTGTAGTGAGGCACCCAAAACTGGACACAGTATGCAGGATTTGGCCTTACCAGGGCTGATTACAGGGTGATGATCACCTCCCTGCTTCTGCTGACAACACCATTTCTGATACAAGCCAGGATGCCATTGACCTTCTTGGCCACCTGGGCACACTGCTGGCTCATGTTCAGCCAAGCATCGACCAGCACCCCCAGGTCCTTTTTCTCTGCAGTTTTTCAGCAATTCTGCCCCAAGCCTGTAGCATTGCATGGGGCTGTTGCAACCAAAGTGCAGGACTCAGCATTTGGTCTTTTTGAACTTCATGCCATTTGTCTCAGCCCAGATATCCAGCCTGTCCAGATCCCTTGTAGGCCCTCCCTACCCCCAGGCAGATCAACACTTCCTCCTAACTTGGTGTCATCTACAATCATACAGAGGGTGTACTCAATCCCCTCATCTAGATTATCAATAAAGATATTAAATTTACATTAAAATTAAATTTATTTATTAAATTAAATTAATTACATACTTTGAAACTTCTGCAACTAAAAAAGCTCAATGAAGATGTGACCAATCTTTTCTTTGAATTTAATGTTCACAAAATCAAAACTGTATTGTCTAGTGATAATTAGTTGTTGTATATAACACATACTGTACAGTTATACTGCTTTGAAAATGTGAAGCCAGAAAAGTCCTTTGAGGTTCACACCTCCTCTGGTTTTAGTATTGTGCAAGTGTTTCTCTCTCCCATTCTGTTTGCCAATGTTTCTCTCACCTGTCTCAGCAGGTGAAAATAGTTTCCACAATGCAAACTCAGTTCTCTGTTTCACTACCGAAACTGAAAAAGGATATGATACATTTATTGCATCCATGCCAAAGGCTGACTGTGCTTTTCAAATGTAACTGCAATAGAATGACAATAGCAGGCAGTTAACAGGTATTGCCACAGATTTCTGACCAGATCGAAGTTACTTAGCATACTTATGCATATTATGAAACCATACACTGGATATTCATGTTGTACTCTCAAATTTAATATTCCATGCAGCTATTTTTACCACAGTACCTTCGGTTCTATTTTTATTTTACTTGACCATTACATCTAAAGTGTTAATGTTTATTGCACCTTTGTTTTAATGTGCTCATATACCTACTTGCCAATTAGTACTGTGTTAGTTGCTTCATGATCTGGACAAATAACTTGGACTGTAATTAAAATACTTTTTGCCATTAGTACTGTATAACCATTACATGTTCAACTAAGTAGGATTAAAAAACTAACACAGATGTGAAATAACATGTTCTAAAAGCACAGTACAACCATGCTATGTTTATCCTACATTTGCATGGATTCCACTCATGTATTAAACTGATGAATTCAGCATCTCTTCCTGACAAGGTTCTTTGTCAAATCAGTGCATTAAAATCACATCAGGAAACAAGTCTTAACTGCTGTCAATAAATACCTCAACTCTTGGACTGTACAAGACTTTTCAGTTATTATTGAGCTAATCTAAGTTCAAAATGGTCACTACAAGAGAGGAAGAAGTAATGTCACTCTAGTCCAGGCATCTTAACCATCATATCTACAGTCACTATTATCTCTTATCTCTGGAATAAAATTTTAAAATCCTTTTTTTTTTTTTTAAATTAATTTATTTATTTGTTTTATTTATTTATCTATCTATCTGTCTTTAGGAGTAGAGAAAGGAATTTAATGATTCAGGAGAAGTAGGTGGCATTCAAAATGATGCCCTCTATGAAAAGAGACCACTTGAGAACAGTGAACTAGCGCAGCCTAAACAAACTAGGAGGGGAAGAGCAACTGAGAAACATGTGAGGGAACAACAAATAGAAAAAATTGCATTTTATTGCAAACAGATATAGGACTGGTAATTCAACCCCAGACATTAATTTAAAACTTGAATTGTATCAAGAATCATCAAAATTTTTCTTGGAAGTCTTGAGTCTACTGCTTTTGATCCTGTCCTTGCTAATCCATTTAGAACAAAACTAAGGGAACTCATTCTGTATTATCCACTGGATTTCTTTAACAGTTTTTAGTCCAAGTTATCCTGGCAAATTAATATTTCTGAATAATGTTAAGCCCTGCTACAAACAATTTCCCATCTGCTTACCACCCCACCCCCCCAAAAAAATAACAACATCAAACCAACAAACAAGCATAAAAAACACACCACCAGTAGAAAACCTTTCTTGAAGAAGAGAATAACTGATTGTTTAATTCTAAGGAATACCTCTGAAGCATTTGCTATGGACATTCATTCAGAATTAATGAAATTAGTAAGAAACAAATGATTATAAAGCCAATATATAAATAATATGTTTTGAATCTGCTTGTTTCTGTCCATCTATTTCTATTTTGCTCTGCTCACTATCATTTCTACTTAACTTACTGTATTTTCTGTCTGAAGCAGACTGTCAAATTACAGATATAGTCAAGTTGAAGGGACCTTGGAGGAATCTCACTCCAGACAGGGTCTATACTAAGAACTTTGCCAGCTGAGAATTGGAAACCTCAGAAGATGGAGATAACCTCTCTGCATAATCTATTTCAATTGTTGGTAATCCTAACATTGGAAATTGTTTTGTTATAGTCAGCTGAAAGCTCTCTTGGTTTGATCTGTGCCTACTGTCTCTCATCCACGTCCCACAACTGGCTTTCACTCCTCAACGACTCCCTGTAGGCACTAAGGACTGTTGTTTAGTCCCATCTGCAGCCATCTATGCTCCAAACTGGACAAAGCCATGTCCTTACAGGCCAAGCCCATCCCCCCAGCCATCATGTTGACCATGCACTGAACTCGGTCCAGATTATCAGCATCCTTGCTATCCAGGGGGCCTAAGTTGAATGCAAGAATCCAGATGTGTTCTAACAAGTGCCAAGTAAAGTGGACTTGTCCTTCATTTATTTTCTACAGTCCTGTTGATACAGCTCAGTATGCTACTAAGTCACTACTACTGCTAGGTCACACTGGTAGACCTGACCTCTGGAACAGATTTAAGGGATAGTGGTTTGTGATTTGGCAATTAATGCTATAATTGTTCTCCTTCTCTCAGTTCACAGAATTTACCAGGTCAGAATAAATGAAACTCAGTACAGAATGTGCAAAACCTTAAAAGAAAAATGTAAACATTATAATTCACTTGAAAATTTGCAGGCCCTTTTGTGTGCACAGAACACAATTTACAGCATATTCTTAAATTTGTCATCTGTAATTATGACAGATTTAAAACTAGAGCTAGCTCTGTGCTTCTCAGTACTACTGGCAAAACTCAGTTTTATTCCACAGAATGGGATGAAAAGACCTTTTTTTTTGCCACAAGACGGAAGAGGGAGAATAGAAAGATCTGGTATCAGGACAAAGATCTAGAAGAGATTACGAGGGAGTTATACACACTATTCCTGCTGCTATGAGTGAAACTATGGAGAGTAGTAGTGCTTGCTACCAAGAGTTACTGTCCCAGGCCTCTGGAAGTGCCTCATGCACCTGCCCTTACCTTGTGCAGCAGCAGCAGCATCATCAAGGCTTCACAGTATTTTCCAGAGTTTAATATCTAGTCCTCACTCATGTGAAAGCAGAGCTCTATCATCTCTTCTGTTTTTGTCTTGGACTTGAAACACTTCTATAGGCCCCCTGGCAATGTACTTGCTTAGATTTCTTGCTCTACAATTAAAGCTCTATCCATCACTTGAGTCACTATCAGTCATCTTTCCTTTTAGTGGACAGGTTCTTTTAACTTTTTCCATCAGTCTAGCATTTCAGCAGATTAGAGCTCTGAATATTTGGACAAAACATTCGTACTATGTTTTATTGTGCATTACTGATTACTCTGATGACATGAAGTACTGGCCTGTGAAATAATTTGCCTATCAAAGGCTTTCAGGTGTTCAAACGTGATTTTGGCCAGCAGTATAACAGGCCTTAAAGAACTGCCACTCAATCTTCATTATAAAGTAGGAGGCTTTCTTATATAGTTCAGTGAAAATAGTAAAAGCCACACACAAGTGTTTCAGTAAAGCACTGCAACACAGTGCATAAATTCCTAATGACTTTTTTTTTTTTTTAATAGGAACAGACTGTAGCTATTACAAAAATAGTAAGCAAGTATTTATTTTTTAAAATGCCCTACTAGTGATTAAAGGTAAAGACTCCCTCAGCAACTCCTTTATTTGCATAATCCATATTTCTGTCTTTATTTACTTTTATTTAATTAAAATTAAGAAAATCTGTTACATTGCACTCTAGAATTTGTGCATGTGTGTCTATAAAAAGATCTATGTTTATGAAAAATTGTAACACAAGAGAAAATTATTGAGAAATGACAATATTTAAAATATTTCCTTCCTTCCTTCCTTCCTTCCTTCCTTCCTTCCTTCCTTCCTTCCTTCCTTCCTTCCTTCCTTCCTTCCTTCCTTCCTTCCTTCCTCCCTCCCTCCCTCCCTCCCTCCCTTCTTTTTGAAGATGAAGAAGATTGTGACTGCTTCCTTTTAAGCTTAAAATCAGTTTACAAAAATCTTAGAAATATCTCTTTCTTCCTCTCTCCTAAGTGTCAGTAGGATACTATGAATTCAGACTATTTTCCAATGAGAATTTGCAACTATAGGGGAAAAAATACTACCCAAATTCTTTTACAGGGAACACAGGATTTAGTTCTCTGTGATAAATTATGCAAGTTGTAGCTGAAGTCTTAGTATCTTCTTTCTGCTCAATTGACTATGTGGCCTTGCCTTCCACAATAACCTCATGCTGCATTACTGCAAAACATGGTAGATGCTCCTCACTGTACTAAAAAATGGGAAATATCTCTCTAAGAAATCTGGAACATAGAACAGAATGAAAAGAGGTACACAAACACTGCAATGGCTAATTAAATAGACTATCTACAGTGGGCAGGTGTAACAGACATCATGGCACCTTCTTTTCACAATGGCTTAAGATGTCAAAGATTGGCAGTCCTGGAAAACAAGCAGTCTGAATTGCTCATTGTTCTATCATTTTCCTTTTCATTTTTGTATCCTTTTCAATATAGTTTCTCCTACATTAGGTTGCCTTTGCCATTAGATTGAATAAAGTTCATAGTTCCTCTTCTTTGTAGCAAAACATATACACAGCATTGGAGCCAAGAGAATCTTGTAGAAGGCAACCAAGTTTAATTCTGCAAGATTGATCCAGGCTTCCATAAGGATAAGGATCTCCCTGGGGATCCTGAGAGATTAGATTCACTGATACTAGAATCTGCTGTAGTCCAAGGTATGGAGTCATGCAGGAAAAACGTTGGGACTTTCTGTGAGAGAGTGGTTGTTTATATGGAGAAATTTATTTTAGCACAAAGTAGAACAGCACAATTTTTGAAACATAGTTTTCATTTCTCAAAGTAGAAAACATGCTGTCAACAAAATATATATACTCCTCGGAAATAATTGTAGCTTGAAAGAATGGAAATGATTTTGAAAAAATTGTAGAATATTTACAATAATATTATATAGAAAAGAGGCTATTTTGAGATATTCTTAGATCAGAACCTAGAAAAAACCTTGTTTGTATGTATACCTTTAACTGCAGATTGCAATTAAAGGAGGAGACCGCTGCTGTTTTGGTCTTTTAATTTAAACCTACTGTCTTTTAAACTTTTCTCTCCTTCAGATTGCAGTATAGTTGGATATCTGCTACAGTAAGTTAATCAAGTCATTACTGATGTTCTTCCAGAGTGAGTTTAATTGTTCTATAACCAGGCTGGGTGTACAATGCAAACCTCACCATAGTTACATACATTTATTTAGATTACTTCTGATACACTGATAAATGATAATATCAAGTGTGTTGATCAGTAGCAAACTCTCCACAAAGCAGTAAGTACAAACACTGCCATAATGTGAACAAATCATTCAGCTAAACAAACTGGGAGGAGGAAGATCTGATTTTAAATACTAAGAATGTAATCAGCTGAAGTACTGAACTGTAGGCTCTCTTGATTAGGATGTGATTCGATGCGAAAATAGAAGAGGGCTGCCTAAAGTGGAACATTTCCTCTGATTAAGAAAAAGTGATATTTATTTATCTTAATTGCTGTGACTTTTAATAGGAAATTCTTTGACAAGATTTCCTTTAAAATGAAATGTAATTTTTTTTCTGCAAAGAACCAAGATAGAAATTGACTATAACTGGCAACTGAATACAAAGAATATGAAATAATGTTCAGTAACATACCTGAAGTAAAGTTTGTTTAATTCACAGTACTTGGGACTTCTACAGTCTTGTCTCCTCATATTAAAGTTACACAGCAGCTTAGGTGCCTGGCTGGTACCATAAATAACAGCATTGAAGTTGGTGTAACTAATAATCAAGTGCTCACTGATGTGTATTGGGACAGCACACTCTGTTCCAGTGTAATTTTTTTTTTTCCTTAAAGACCTACTATATTAAATAGCCATTTGAATGTTTCTATTATTCTCCATAACATCCATGTGTGTCTTGCAGTTTTGTTTGTCGTGCAATACTTCGACTTCTCAAAAAAAGTAAAAGATTTCTATGTAAATTGGGACAGTTTCCAAAGTGACTCACCCTAAATCATAACAAAGATTCTGATCCCTTGAAACTGCTCATTGTGACAGAATTACACAGCTGAGTTCTCTCACCCTCTATTTCACAATCCCACTCTAAAGCAGTTTAAAGAAAATAATCATGGTAGAACTCCACCCTGAAAGTAAAATACTGAAATCAACCTGAGGTTAAATGAGGGTATTCTGCTAGCCTGGATGGGGAAAAGGAATGGGAAGGAAAGAAGGAATTATCTTGCATATAGATGGGTTCTCCCAGACCTCCTTGGAAAATGATATAACTTTTTGACACTGTCTATGTGATGAAGGCTGCTAGATGATAATCCCAGTCTCTGAACCCTGAATGAAACTTTTTTTTTTTTTTTTAAATTAACTTATCCTCTAAACCATGTTATATTTTCTCTAGACAAGTTCTAGGGACAAGTATTGATGGCAGAAACATTTTCTATAAAAATTAACATTCTCAGTGGCAGAATTCTTGCAGTTAGATTAAGTGCTGGCAACACTTCCAAAAAACAAGCAATCTGAAAAAGAAACATTTAAAGTAAATCAGGTGAAAAGTGAGTACATCTGCAATTCAGAAAAATCAGAGGAGCTTCATGCTCTTTGCTGGCTATCTGCTTACTAGAGTGTCAGGGCTCTTGTATGTTTGCTTGCTTTGTATTACCTTGACTTTTTGGGGGAGAAGGTAGCTTGTGATCTAATGAGATACAAGCATGGGGAGAAACAGGTGTATGAGTCAACTGTTTTACAAGTGTTGATGAAGAAGTTAAGACTTGTGTCATACTGAGAGAAATTCTGTCTCACAAGGGGGTAAAGACTGCTGTTGAAATGCTTCATCTTGTCAGGGACACAGCCCGCTCTTGGTTAAAAGGAGATAAATATTTGTTACATGAAATTGATAATGAAATTAATATTTAAAAAAAAATCCTAATGGACTTGTAAACTGCTAACTGGGAAGTAAATATTTTCAAAGAATAGTGTGTTTAACAGAAAAAAAGGTGAAACAATAGTTTCTCACATTGCTGTACATTAAAGAATATAATAAGGTTAATCCCTATTTTGTCATATATGGCAGTAGCAATGTTTTAGAATATTAATTTGTCATCGGCAAAATACTCAACTGGGAGTTGTAGGTTTTTTTTCTTTATTTGATTGTTTTTAATTTACAGATAATTGTGGTTGCGCTGAATACTCTCAGATAAGGGGCAAATTTCTGCTTACAAGCAGCAGTGAGAAAACAAATTAAAATGTAAGACATTATTCTGGGCATCAGCTAGTCTGGAAAAAGCTGGTTGTTGCAGCAGACATCCAGACGAAAAGTAGTGTAGGCCACTCCAAAAGTAATGCTTCCAATTTATTTCCATGAAAACCACAACAGATACAAAGGGCGCAATAGCACTGTTTGATAGAGCAAGTTCTCTTCTACAAAACATAATCTTTCAACGTAGTCACCACCATTAACTATGCATTTTAACCAGCAATGAACAAGAGCCTGCATGCCATAGTAGTAAAAATCTGTCACTGTCACAACTGCTGAAATACACCACCCACTGCCGCAATGTGCTCACATCCCACTGTTTGGTCTCCATAAGCATTCTGCAAGCATCAGTAAATGTCAGTGGGTGCAATTTTTTCCTCATGGGGGAGTTTAGTTCCACGCTTCTTTTTCACAAGCACTTCCACATCATGTATCGTTCTGTGAGAATGCTCCTCTGCTGCCACCTGTGATACAGCAAGAAAATGTAATGGAATATTGGTGGGAAGGTTCAACGCCATCTGCATACCACCAACATCTGCCTCTGACATCAGGGTCCAACATAATAAAATAGGAGATATTACTTTCAGGGCAGCTCTTGTAGTAATGTGACAAAACAGCTAACAGAAATAATTATGCTGATAAGCACACAAATTGGCAATATTTGTTTATGACTGAAAAAGCACTGACACTATCATTTTTGTCAGAGATGGATTTCCAAACATTTGTGTAGAATCTTCACACTTCCCTGCATATATGCCAAAGCAACCTTTTTGAACTGCTGATCTGGAAGTGTTTCTGAAAATGCATGTAGAATTAAGAGAGAAAGCAAAAATACTTTAAACACTTTACTACTATGCTTGCTTAACACTGTTTTGTGGAGGGTATAAACTGTGACAATGGATGCTAAATGTCTAGGAAAAAAGACCACAAAAAATTACTTATAGGGATACATACTGCTTTAGCCACTCCAGACAGAGCTATATGGAGAAGTCTGAGTCACAGATTCAGGCCCAAACTTCATATTCTCATCATTTGAACATAACTGACAACAAACCCATAAAGAAAAAAAGCATAAACTCCTAAATCCACTGGAGCACCTTCCAGGTTACCAGAGTCAAACTTCATCACTATACCATAATTTCTTACTGATTTCTCTTCATACTGTTATGGAGCTAAGATCAGACAAAAAACTTGCCTGAGAATTTCAGTATGTTTACGTCTGAGAGCCTGTATTTCCTTTTCACATGGTTACATTGGTGTTGAATTAATAATAGCCTGTATCCTGTAATGTGGATGTATAAAGATAATAAGAGATCTTTCTAGATTTCAGCACAATTATGTATGGGAAGGATATAGGTACCCTATTACAGGATTGCTCTGTACCCTACTGGCCAGCACTTAAGATATTTATGGGAGATGTATCAGCTTTTCTTTGTCAAGATTCATTTTCTTACCTTCTTCAGTTCCATGATCAAAAGTTGTCAGGAATAAACTTCCTGATGCATCAACTTTTGAGCTGCCAATGTTCATTTTTCAGGGGATATTTGTTTATAAATTTGTTCACAATTATCATTCAAGCTACTACTTTTTGCAGAAATGTGAGGCAAAGTATCTGTGTTCTGGACTCAGACAAAGTTTTCTTGGACATCTGTCCTCCCTTCAGGTATTCAACAGTTTTCTGTACAGCTAACCAATCATTTGGCTTCTTTTCCCCCATTTTTTTGTCCTGGCCTGTTTCCTTTTGGACAATGGACAAGAAACACTTGCACTGTTTGAACGTGCAACAGCTATGTCATCTGTTACACACCTCTACTTAGTTCATCTCAGCTACTAAACAGTCAGATCTCTTTAACAGTTCATGTCTTGTACGTAACCAAATGACCCATTGTATATGTCTTCCGCAGCTGATTTACCACACTAAGGAAGCTCAGGGATATCTAAGGATATCTAAGAGTGTTTTAAACCAAATAGTTCTGCTAAGAACTGTCTGGTTGTTATCACTAGAGGAAAGCACTCTTTGGAAAAAGTCATCTTGACATGTTACGTCTGTAAAAGCAATCACTAATAGATATCCATTTGATTTAGCGTTATTTTTATTGATACTTCATCCGCTTCTTCTCTCTGTTCTTTGTTTATTGTTAAATACTCATTTCATTTTGCCAGTCCCTAACATTCTTTCTCAATTGGTTGCTTTCTTCTTCTTTTTCATCCAGTCCTTATGCACACAGTTTTAAAGTTTTGCACTGTGTGCACATGATATATTCTTTTTTTTTTTTTCCAGGAATTTTTAAGAGAATTTTTGTAAACCTTTTCTTTAGCTATAGCTACCTGTATTATAACAGATTATATTGAGCAGAATAAAGTTCATTTCACTGTGAAATTCCACTGCTTTTCTATTTAACCATTCTGCTGTAATATCTCAATGTCCTACAGATATCTTCACAGAGGCTGAAATATTAAATTCATTTTAGTATGTGTTGTATATTTATGATATGCATTACTTATACCTTAGCATGTATACCATTTGTAATAAAAATAATTAGATTATAATAGAGTGGAATAGGCATGACAAAACTAGAAGAGAATAGAAATGTGATGCCAAAATTCTGCCATGGAACTGAACATACACCAGCTTTTTGTTATGTTTCTCTTTAATTCAGACTAGCATTTGAGGACCTATAAGGATATGAATAGGCATAGGGAAGTATTGACATTGTATAACTTTGTGCTTTACCTTAGAGGCCTAAATCAGCTAGGAGGTCACCATGACCCTGTGGGAAAATCAAGAGCTGAATCAAGGACAAAAAAGACTGCACGGCTGACCAGAATAACATTTGTGACAGCTATTTTTTTTACAAAAATTCTGTGAACAACTATGACCTATTCATTCCTAGCTGAAATTAAGGACTTGAGGTTTCTTCCTCTGACTTCATCCCCTTTGATTTGTGTACGTATGTTGGGACAGGAGTGAAAAGCCTTCTATTAGCTTAGGAAGGACAAACAGTGCTTTTAATTTGATTTTGTCAGTTAAAGTGAACATTATTCTTTTCCTTTGATGGTAAGTTGAATATGAATCACCAGTATGCCCTGGCAGCCATACCCTGATGTGCATCAGACAGAACACTATGAGCTAGCCAAGGAAAGGGACTGTCCTATTCTGTGCTGCATTGGTACTGCCTTACTTTGAGCACTGTGCGCAGTTTTGAGCAGAAGAGTAAAGAAAGGGCATAAAGCCATTAGAGAACATCCAAAGGTGACCTACAGAAATGCTGAAGTGTCTAGAAGGCATGACATATGGGAAGCAGCTGAGGCCCCTTGTTTTGTTCAGCCCAGAGAAAAGGAGAGTGAGGTGAAGCTTCATGATAGCCTACAGCTTCTTACAAGGAGAGTGGATGGGCAAAGCTGAGCTCTGTTCTCTTATGACAGTGATTGATAGGACCTGAGGAAATGGCAGGGAACAGCCACTCCAGTACGGTGATCATGGTAACAAGCCTGCTGAAGTTCAAGAAACATTTGGACAACTGTAGACATAGAGTTTGAATTTTCAGTGGTCTTATGTGGATTCAGGAGTTGGACTTGATTGTTCTTGTCAGTTCCTTCCGCTTTGGGATATTTGGATTCTATAACTAACTCCAGTCTTCAAGTCAAGTAGCCAGTCTGAGATAAATTTACTCATTGTCTCTACTCGTATTGTATGTAACATGATGGATTAATTTAAGGAAATACAAATTTTTATTTTATATCTGTGTTCAGTAGGGCCCTGTAAAGTGATTTGCCCAGCTACAGTGAAAGATTTAATCAATCATTTTAATGATTATGTTATCACTCATTATTTGGTTTGGAACCTAGATATACTAATGCCTTCAAAAAACAAGTTTTGCATTCCTTCAAAGTGGGGAGATAAAGCATGATCATCAGACATAAAGGGTTCTCACTGATGCATTCATCTTCTGCCACCTTCACTCCTGTTCAGCAATACCTTATGCAACAGCAATTCTACATATGAAGGGGATAACTCACAGAACAGAATATTGCATTCCCAGAGCAAAATTGACAATATATTCTCCGAGACATCAAATATGAAAGAATTCAGCAGGGAACCTGTTAAGGTTGACAATTTCATAGCCAGGGGTAGTGTTTCACATATCAGGAGATTAGTATTTTCTGGAGATTAATACTCCATATAAAATAATTTCCAGCAATGCGATCTAAAATATATATAAGGTTGCATCCAATTTGCAAAGTTGAGTGCAGATCTGTTTCTTTAGTGAGAAAATTGTACATGATTGTTTGCAATTAACAAGGTTGGGAAAATAATTAAAAAAATAATGAGTGAATCGGGCACGCATCTCCAAGATTATTTACAAATAACATTTGAGCTTGAAAAAATATGTTTGTTTTACATTATACAGTACTTCAAGATAACGAAAGCATGTAGTTGAGAATGTTCAAATCTCAAATGAAGAAGTCATTAGAAAGCAATGGACTGTGTAAGACAAAACCATTAGCACAAGATCCTGCAGGATACAAAAAGAAGACTAGCAGTAATTACAGGAAAAATCAATAAGTGTTTCTCATGCCTTTCTGATCAAAACTGTGAAATGTAGAGGCACCCATTTATTCTTACTTAGAACTAAATAGTATTTATCAAATTAGTCATATTCTCAGAACCTGTACAAGTCTTGGTCTCCTGCTATGAATGTTTCTGTGCTGGAATCTCAAGAGAAGAATTTCTCTGTCGTACTCACATGGACTATATGCTGAAAAGTGTATGAATAGCGATGCACTTAAGTATTCAAAAGTAAAAAGAAAATATTACATTTAAATTAAATGTAAATATACATTTAAATTAAATGTAAATAAAAAGTTAAAAGCTATACCGCAGGATTTAGTCTTTCTCTCCTGCTGTTGTGTAAATGAATAACTCTTTGGATTTATGAGAGTGATTCCACATGAATCTGCTACAGTATGAGAGTCAAGTCTAGAGGGTACAACTATCTCATGTTTTGCTTATAGCTTATAGCTATTAATTAAAAAATAGATAAACTTTAATCACTGTTACTGAATTGTGGCTCATCTTAACTGTCATTCAACTCCAAAATACTAATAGCCTACGGACTTCACAGTTGTATGTCAGATTGCAATTTTTTGCTTAAAATAATTCTTTTCAGGAATTATACTTATTTTCCCTTTTCCCACAGAACTAGCTACTTTGTTATGGGAAACTGAGTTACTTTTCACAATGTGAAATTTTCTCTTGATCAAGGATTACATTCTAAATTTCAAGTCTCTTTTAGGAACAAAGTATTGTTTTGTGAGTTATTTATGGTTCTATGCCTTTGTGTCTGGTGTGGCAAAGTAGAATATATATTGTAATTTACTTGCATTTATTTAGTAAATATATATTTCAAAAATTAATTAAGCTGCACCTGCATGGTATAGTAACAAATGCAGATCCTCAAGGTGCTGATTTATCTCAGAACACGAGGAAGCCTATGTTGAATCATATCCTGAAGTTGACATTTTCTGGATAAGCCACTTCAAATGGGAATTAACTTTAAACAACTCCATGCATTCCACAGGACCTTTTTCTTCCTTGAATCTTCCCCACATGAACATGCTATGCCCAAATTAACTGCCTGGAAGACATCAGACAAGTATTCCCCTGTTCCACAACTGGGAAAACTTCAGTCCACAGGTCAATTTGAGGAACATTGTGATATGAAGAAAACATGTAATTGCTAACTGCTGTAAGTACTAGAAATTACAGTCAGACATAAAACCCATTAGGGATGATTTAAGTTTCAACTCAGTGAAAACACTGTAAGCTGCCAAATAAATGAGTTCATTGCTTGTTGATCCATGTTTACTTCAGCTAAGTTCAGAGGCACAGAAATTCTAATGTTTTGGTAACAACTATAATAATGAAAAATCATGTTCTAAAGTGCCTACATAAATATTAAAATAACATAAAATGTGAAATTTCTAGCATATTCTATTCATTGAACAAAATCCTTAAAAGAAGGATGCTAAAATTTAGGCAAAGTTAAGCGTATACTTTATTTCATTCCTCTTTAATGTTTCACAACACATCAGATGTTTTCTAGGACATGGCCTAGGGAAGGAATAGTAAGTTTACCCATTATCATATGAGAATACCTTTTAGTAATGTTTATTTCAGTAATTAAGATCTGACAGACACAGAATTCCTATCTGAGCATAAGAAAAAGTACACCAGATCACTTCACCTGTTGAAATGCACTATAAGCTTATATTTTCAGCGTATTGTACATTACAATAAATTGGAATTAACTAGTGGCTAAAATGTGATTGCTGTCAACAGAGTTTTAGTGATTTGCTGAGTAAAAAAGAACTTTAGTAATTTTGCTTCCAAAATTACAGATTCTTCAAATAAGATACTCAACATCACTAAAAAAACAGTCATATTTCTTAATGTTCCATTAAATTTTATATGTACCCTAAAGCATATCTATTTTGGATGGGCTTCTTAATTTAATTATGGGATTGTCATTCAACTTTATATCTGGAACTAGATGTCTACCAACTTTTATGAGCATGTCTATTATGTATATGCACCTCCTACTACCTTCATTAGAAAATGTGAATACTGTTATGTATATGCACGTCCTACTAACTTCTTTAGAAACTGTGGGTATCTACAACATGCAGGATTAAATGATAAGAACCTAAGTGGATTAGAAACATCTACCTCACAGTTCACAAACTGTCAAATGTTATGCTAAAACACAATGATCTCCAGACCCAATGATTCGTGACATTATGGCATATTGATCTTCATCCTCACGCATAACCTGAATTTGTACTACAACACACACATGCAATTTATGGTGACATGACTTGTCTCTGTAAATCCTTTATGTATTTCCTGTACTTCTCTCCTCTCATCATTACAATTCTGTTGGAATCTCTGATGCTATGCAGCACTGCAGGAAAGTTATCAGCCATGCTTACAAATTTTTTTTGTCACACTGTCATAATTATTGCTAAGCTCCTGGGTCTTGCTATAGGTGTCTCTCCTTCCTGTTTTGGATTCAGAACTGTGAGGTACAGCATTTCTGATTGTCTTGCCAATCTTCTGTTCTCAGTAGGAATTAATGTCTATTGCATGAGCTGGGAAAAACAAACGAACAGATACAGTCTTGTCTCCTAATGTCTATGTAATCTTTTGTTGATGAGAACAGTTATCAGATGTATAAATACAGTTGGTTCCATAGGCTGGTACAGATTGGAAGAGAACTCAGGATGTTCCTAGTTCAACTCTATACTCAAAGCAGAGTGAGATTTAAGGACAGCCCAGATTGCTCAGGAATTTACCAGGTCTTTGTTGTGGTGTAACCTGGTAGCAGCTCAGCACCACATGGCCATTTGCTCACTCCTCCCCAGCTAGGATGAGAGAAAGAATTAGAAACAAAATAGAATTCTGGATTTAAGATAAAGGCTATTTACTAAGAAGTGAAAAATGGAAACAAAAATGCACTATTGAAAACTTATAGCCACAGTACAATTACTGGCCACCTGCTGACTGATACACAGCAACAATACAATGCCTTATCAGTAATACAAGTTCTTACCCCCCACCACTCATGTCCCACAGTCTCTGAGCAGTGACTGCCCCCAGCCAACAACCTACAATTTGATGGGCTTCTGCATGACACTGCATGGTATGGAATAACTTCTGGCTTAATTCAGGCACCTGTCCTGGCTCTGCCCCATGCCACCATGCCATAAAGGAGGTGATTGTCCCCTGTGAGTGGCTGGGGTTCGCCTGGCTGTGCTTCTGTTACTCAACAACAGCATTGGTCTTCTATTAACACTGTCTTAGATGAAACCAGGACAGTCTTGAAAATCAAAGAGAATGGAGACTGCATATCCTCATCGTGAAAATTTTCATCTTATATCTGATTATGATTCTACTGTTTCATCTAATGCCTATTGTTTCTTACCGTCCAGCTATACTTTATCATGCAATGTATTGGCAGCTCTCCTCAATTTGATTCCATCTGTAAACTTGACAGGAGTACACTCAATCCAATTAATCACTGATCAGTTGTTTTTGTAGATGTAAAAGAATGAAGCAGAGGTATAACAAATCCAGTTTCCTGATTCTTTCCATTCAGTTATCATAAGCATCCAATAAAATCCAACTACAGACAATAATTGTATTTGCAGATGGAGTACAATGTTGTACACTGTACAGACTAATTGCACAGGTGACTGTAATATAAGCTACTTGAGTTCAGCATCTTTTTAGCTTAGGATTGATATGCAGGCCATTGAGTTTGTATAGAAAATAGTAGTCATCCTTGAAGTGTGGTACTTAGTGTAAAACAGGATTTTAATGTTCTTATATGTTGTCAATACTCATAACTATACAGCAATGAGGCCATTAATCTCTTAAATCATATTTGAATCTAGGATTTTTTTAACAGCTGAAAACCTCACCCTTAAGGTTAACAGGAGATTTTTCTTTGACTGGGGTTAATATTTTGCCTGCCAAATAAGAAAGTTCACTAAAACTTCAAAGGTGTAAAAAAATCTACTTAAAGCATTTAATTACTAAAGGAGTTCTTAATCTAGGGTTAGCATATTTAAATGGAGCGTACCCTTTTTTCACCTTCTCTGCTTTTCAGAGAATTACCAAGAATGAAACTCATACTGAGAAAAGAATTACTTTGAGAAAAGAGCATTATTTTGAGAAAAGAACAGAATGGCCAAAGTATTCATCATGGCTTCTTTGTATCTGGTACTCCAAAAATATTGGTTTTTTTTTTTTCAGTTTTTTCATCATTAACTTTGCATACAAACAACTGATTGAACCCTATTACTTCTGCTGTTCTCCTTAAGTCAATCATGCCTGTCCTAAACTTCGTTCAGAGTTAAATGGACAGTCCTATTCTCAAAATAGGCAGATAATATCAAGGATAATCTTTGATGTGAGTATCCTTTTAATAGTTTTAGAGCTTCTGGATGTGGCCGGATGGAAAGTGAAATACAAATCTCACTCTTTGTTTTAATTCCAAAGTAATTTATGTATGCATACAAAATTCTTGAGTGCTCTTGGTAATTATTATTATTTTCATAAAAACAAGCTGAGGTAAATCAATATTCCAGAGATATCCGATCACAAATGCCTACTAGCTGATTAACATATATTTTGGAGCATCACTTATGCATACTGAGTTATAGATTGAATCTACAAGGATGAAAATGCCACCACCATGTTTAAAACCACACAGAGAATACAACATATTATTTTTGTAAATTTATTATGAATATGTGACTTGTTCCAAAGTTTTTAGCACTTTCAGGTTTAGTGGCATCTCAGATAAAAAAATATATGGAAGTGGTTCATACAGGAAAATTTAAGGTGTTGTGAGATCTGACAGTTGAAATATCCCTTACTAGGTCAGATTCTGCAGCCCAAAAAGAAGATGGGGATTATGGTTAGTACTGGGATTAAGATTAGGATTAGGGTTAGAAAACTCACTATCTTTTTTCTGAAAATAAAGTCAGTACTTTGGACATATTTCTTACACAGATATTACCATTGGCAACATGTTGCAGAGCAGCTGGTAGCTAAATCAAGCAGTCATTGTGCTGTGCTAGGCCTTGTAAAGCAGAGTGCAACACTGTTCTACTAAAAGGCAGATGTAATTGATACAGCCAACTGAAGGAAAGAGAAAGGTAATAGGAATTTATGGTATAGATGCTTATGAATGGATCAGTGGTTTCAACTGAGGAAACAAAAAAAGCCAGCAACAACAGATTTTCTTTTGACTATTTTGTAATTCAGCCTGGGCAAAATAAATAAATAAACAAATAAATAAGTAAATAAACAAGACAATTATTCATTACCATATCAATTTAGAAATCAAGCGGTCAAAATATTTGCAGGGGGTTGTGACATAAGTATCTCTAAAATTAGGAAAGCTGCCTATCTTAATAGTGACATTGCTATATCTACATGCTGTCATGAGGACTTACACTACATTTAACAAAATGCAGTTAGAATTTCTTTGAAATATTTTTCAAAACCTGGAAGTCATTTGAACTATGATAAATGCATGAATCTAAATTACAATGCGAACAGAATATCCAGTGATTAATATCAATGAGAATATTCATTTGATTTCAATAATGCATTAACAATATTAGAAGCTCCAAATAAAGCAAACAATGTCAGATATTCTGCAGGTTGGAATACTAAACATTTCATGTTCTAGAAAATTGCAGTATCACCAGTCTTTTTTTTTTTCACCCTCCACAATAAGCATCCTCCTATAGAAGATAGCTTGAATGCTGCTTGGAATGTACCCTGTTTAGCAGGACTGAGCTAAACAAAATCTTTTTATTTTCATTTTAGATCTCGGATTACTATTCCTCTTTGAACTGGGTTACAGACAGCAAATTCTGTTACAATCCTGTAATTTTAGTGCTGTCCTGACTTGATATAAAGCATGCAGAGAGATCAAAATATTAGAGTAATTACATGTACATATTTTGTGTATTATTAAGCTTTAATAACATTCTTAAATAGAACATGGGCTGGATCTCTTTAAGGTAATTCTCCCCCCTTCCCCCCTTTTTTCTTTTTCTTTCTTTTTATTTTATTATTATTATTATTATTTTTGTTTTTGCCTAAGTAGGGAGTTAATGGCAATGGATGGACAAAAATCCCAAACATATATGTTAAGACACATATACACATAGTTTCCTATTTCCTTACATAGAAGGAGATTCTAAAATGAAATCCACATATTCATACTGTTGTGTCATGCACTGTAGATGTAATTTCTGTAGTGTAGAAGTAAAACTAGAAAGTGAACCCTGTGTCTTTCTCTTTTATCTTTACTTACTGAAGCAGGCTTTATTGGTTAGGAATTTCATAGAGATAAAGGACCTTAATAGCTACGGCTCTATCTTTTCCTATTTAAAACATGATTACAGTGTACCAACATATTAGCTTAGAAAACATTTTGAGTATGTTAATTATAAAAAGGAACTATTAAAATATATCTTATTTCCACTTTAACAAGATTGTCATTTCATGACTTCCCTTGAACAGTGTTAGCACACCAGCAACTCAGCTTTCAGAAAAAAAAAACAAATCACATTTTAACAATAATTTCACTGAGGCTTGGTCATGCTGTATCAGATATGACCTTCATCTATCACAGCCCTTAAATATGTGTTTGATTTGAAATAAGCAAATAATATCCTTGTGTTCAGGGGTACTATTTACCCTCTTAAACAAGTTCTCATACCCTTTGTAGTTTTGGATCTAAGTATTTAGAACACAGAATCTAAAGGATAAAACGAGGCAAAACCTTGCTACTTTTCCACAGACTTAACCTCTGCTCTATCAGCTGGCCTAGGTAATGGAATGATCAATAACTATTTAAAGTTTTAGCCAGGTTAATCATTACATAAAAGAAAGTTGCAGATTAAGTGAAATGCCTGCCTGAGGTATGTGTCTGCACATTTCACACAGCTAGAGATAAACCTTAAACAGTGACATTTAAATTAGTGAACTTAAGTTGAGAATAAACAGTTCTGTAAGTGGAAATCGTTTTCTTACACTTACCAGCATTAAAGCTTATCTTACATACTTATCATACAGGCACTTTATTTTTTTCCACTTAGAAGACCTTTACACCAGTAATAACAGGTTCTACTTATGTAAATGACACATGAAAATTTCTTCTCAATTCCTTTCAATAGCTTTCTATTTTCTCTGTGCCATCAGTTTTTCTGCTTTCTTTCACACGTCCATCCTTAAGAATCAAATCTCCTGCCCATTAAGTTCACATATATTCTGAATTTATGTGTTCTGTCCCACTTGGACTTTTTAATTTTGTAATGTGATTTCCTAGCTATTGTGTTTTACCTTATTTATGATTCCCCTACATTACGTTGGAAGAGAGAAAATAGCATACCGACTAAAATCTATTGCATCATCTTGGTAATATCTATATAATATGATATTATAGTCCACTATACAATTGATAGCAAGCCAGACACAAATCTTAGAAAGAAAAATCTTATGAAAAATATTGTTAGCTAATGGCACAACATGAATCTGTTCTGATGAGTTTTGATTTGAATTTTTAGTGTACACCTTAGTGCCAAATTTCTCTGGGATGTTGTAGATGGACTACTATTGCATTTTTCTTTTAGTTTATAAATTATTACAAGAAAAATGGCAAGTAAAACAGAAAAACAGAAACAAATGATACACCTCTGTCTCAGAACCTTCAAGATATTTTGTGCATTTACTGTATGGCCTGACCTGAATTCTTCAGGTACAGAGGTCCACATTATATAACTGATAATGCTTTAACTTATGGAATCAAGTGTCTGACATTTTTTTTTCTGTTTGAACACTATCAAAACTCAAAGAGAAAGTAATCACCCTTGAATGGTAATTCTTTCAGAGAAGAACTATGTTTATAAGGACTATGTCCTCTGTTTCTCGATCTCCTACAGGTCAGAAACTTGGAGGGAAAAAAAATGGACAAATCAGTTTTGAAAGGGTTGGAATGAGTTCTAGCAGATTCAGGCAGAGAAGTGACAAATAAAAATTGACACTTTCAGGAACACCACAGTTATTTTATTCATGGAACATCTGGGAGTGTGTGTTGAGTGCAGCAGCAAGAACAAGAAATGTTAATTGAGAGATCAGCCATGGCTCCCCCTGAGTCACGCTAACAATAACATTGTAGGCTACAAACAAAGGCGGCAGGTCAGTTGAGAGTTTGAGACAGTGTTATTTGCTTCCTCCTTAAGGATTATCTAAATTAAGTGATGATTTTAGGGACTTAGTTGATACATTGGAGCACAAAATAAATCCTTATAACAATGTAGTAGTGAAACTTCATGAAGAAGATTCACAGTACTTCTTTTTAACTGTTTTCTCCCACGCTTTTTCCTAGAACTCAAGATAATATATATCTTTATTTTTTAACTTGCAAATGTAAATAAATCTAGAAAACCCAGAGGTATCAAGTAGGCAGTTAACACTGTTGAAAAAATATCTTGTTTTGTCAGTAGAAGTTTGCCTAGTAATTTCAATGTCAGTAATGAACATCTAATGGCTTTTTACATTTTTCTTTTCTGATTAGACTTACAGAGTGCAAATATTTTTCTAATTTCTAACTTAAATAATTTCTATACTAAGACGGTGTAAAGAAACTATTCTTCCAAAAAAGCATCAAGTTTGCATACATACTTTAGATAAGAGGTTCAGATTAAAATATTAAGTCTGTTTAACCTGAAGTAAGCACTGAACTAGAAGTTCTTGTCTGAAATTTACTGTAACAATGTCAATATATTTTAAAATGAACTTTCTCTAAACTGTTCTTGTGGGTATAGAAAGTTCAGTGAACAATGATTAGAAGATCTTCCTGAAGAATTATTCATGGAGATGGAACAACTTCAATAGTAGAAATTATACAAAACAGAATATCTCATAATTCATTTGGCCACTCTTGCAAAATGAAACTTTAATTTCTCTCAAGCAAACAGCCAAAAAATAAAATAAAATAAAATCTGAACTTTGCTTGCATACCTCCAAATATTTTCAAGATGGTTGCTGAAAAACACTGATGAGAATTCAGGCAAAATTATAGATTAGGAATCTCATGAGGAATCTCTCTTACTGCACCTGAAATCATAAGCTAGTTAACTAGACTCAGTGTTTTATGTCTCAGTTTCTCAGTTTGCAAATTTGAGACAGTAATATCATCTGACTCTATAGAATGTGTTGAGACTTCTACATTTCATCACTGATTTTTTTTTTAAACAAGTTGTACTTTTGCAGAGTGTATCAAATCCAATATTTGTAGATGTTCTACAAGTATAGATCTGTAGGAGTTAATCTGCCTCACTCAAATGCAATGATCATATATTTCCCTTACAAAATACCAAATCTTTGTAACTGAGAAAAAAAAACAACAAAAGAAGACTGAGGCAAAAAAAACCCTTCTCCTTCAACTTTCTAATTCACCCTTCTACTTTAATATCTTGCTTAAACTTTGCATTCTATATATTTATTCAGTACTGCCCAGAAGGGACCCCCAGGCACAAAATCATGAGTAATGCCCATTCAAGGAGTACAGATTCTTTGTGTTGCTTCACTGTTTTATTTGTCATTTGTTTCATTTCACAGACTCATCCAGATGGTTATAAATATTCTGCTATGGTTTCTTTCTCCTTGGAGACCTTGATAACTGAAACAATAAGGAAAGTTCAAGTCCCCCAATATTACCCAAAGGACCAAAGACACTTCTTTGGTATTTACTTTCCTCCATGAACATGTATATCAAAGAGCAGATTAAAATTCTATATACTGATGATGTCTCAGAAATATAACAACAACAACAAAAAACATATTTGATTGCCTTCCTTCTTCAGTAGACACACTGTCTACTGTCATTAATGTATATGTTATTTACAGCATTGTCCTGACTACAGCTGGTAAGAAATTAGTTTTCTGCATAGTAGCTGAGATGGTACTGTGCTTTAGATTTATGAAAAAACAATATTGATAACACATCAATGTTTTAGTTGTTGCTGAGCATTGCTTACACTTATTCAAGGACTTCTCAGAATCTTGTGCTGCACTGCCAGCGATGAATCTGGGATGCTCGAGAAGCTGAGAAATACACAACCAGAAAACTAACTCAAACTGGCCAAAGGAATATTCCATACTATACTGCATCATGCTGAGCAGGGGGGCTGCAGAGGTTTGGGAGCTGGCTGGTCATGTGTTGGTGATGAACAATTATGTTATCCAACACTTATTTTCTATAGACTTTTCCTCCCCCCCTCCTTCCTTCTCTTCCTTCCTTTTAGTTTTATTTATAAAGTTTTATTTATTTATTTATTTATTTTTCCAGTTCTCTTCTCCACAGTCTTGTGAAAGGAGTGAGCGAACAACTGTGTGGTTCTTAGCTGCCTATTGGGTTAAACCTCAGCAACCACACATACAGTACTGTATTTCTTCCTTGTCCAAGTCTTTCTTGGTCATGGTGTTTGAATAGACCAGGGCTATTCCCAGTATGTATTTTGAGTGTGGCTTCTTTGTCATAGATGCTAAGTATGTATGACACTATGAAATACCATTTCATTCCTGGTTACCTTGGTGCAAAAAACCATTTTCTTTTTTAAAAACATTAGCGTAGACACAAACATACATTCTCATTCATTTCAGTAGGAACCCACATGAATGTGTCAGAAGTAAAGAGGAGTTTTTGCAGAACCAGAGCCAAAACTTATATATTTGCAAAAATTATTCTCAACAAATTGTCCAGTTAATGGTTGTTACTACTCTTCAAATGCAGTATTTAATGAACAGTATGTATTAGGTACATTTGCATATTAAGTGAGTTATTTTAAATAACTTATTCAGTGAAGGAAAGAATACATATGTATAGATATATATAAAAATGTTCCCTTTGCCTTTATGATAACCATTTCTCATGCTTCAGTACTTCATCCATATGTCAACATTGCTATGAACTGGAAGTAGTCTGATCACAGGTAATTAGCTGGCAGTTGATTCAGCTCAGTTCCCTTACTTTGCTTTTTGCAGCAATTGTCACATAGCTGTAATGAGGCAATGGCTTAGAATCAGCAGGTACAGAGTTTAAGAACAAGTCATAAAGGGTATTTTGATGACTCTTGCAATTGTGAGTGAAGCTTAAATCACTCCTAACTTCCTTCTCCAATAGAAGAATTAATAAAATGTGTCCACACTGCAGCAATACCAGAACACAACATGAATCTGTAGGTGAAGCTGTTATCAGAGGTGGGTCTGAGCTAATGTGCTGAGTTGTAAACTACAATGGCTAAGATGCAAACATCCATATATATATATATATTTTTTTTTTTTGGAGGATGTTACTGATACAGTGCAAAATGCTGAGTAGAAACATCACAACTCTAAACCCTGTAATATTTGTGTGCCAGAAGAAGCCTGCAGCCACAGGGTTGTGGTCAACAGTTCCATGTCCAGGTAGGGGCTGGTGAAAAGTGTTCCCCAAGGAGTCCATCTTGGGACTAGTACTCTTCAACCTCTTGACCTGGATAGTGGGATCAAGTGTATCCTCATCAAGTTTGCTTACTACACCAAGCTGAGTGGTGCAGTTGATACAACTCAGGGAAAGAATGGCATCCAAAGGGACCTAGGCAATTTTGAGAAGTGGACCCACGTGAGCATATAAGGTATTGCATATAGACCAGGGAAAAGAGTTCGTTGAGAGTAGCTGTGCAGAGAATGACTTGGGGGTCCTTGTTGATTAAAAACAGGGCATGAAACTGGTTCATGCATTTACAGTCTAGAAGGCCAACTTCATCTTGAGCTGCATCAAAAGAGGGTTAGTCAGCAGAATGAGGGAGGTGGCTGTCTCTACTCTGTCATTGTAAGGCCTCATCTGGAGTACTGCATCCAAGCCTCAAAATAAGAAGGATGTAGAGCAGGTGCAGAGGAGGATCACAAAGATGATCAGAGGGTTGGAGCACCTCTCTTATGTAGAAAAGTTGAGGGAGCTGGGCTTGTTCAGCTTGGAGAAGAAAAGACTCCAGGAAGACCACATAACAGCCTTCAAGTATTTGAGGAAAGATTATAAGCAGGAGGGAGCACTACTTTTTACACAAGGGGAATGTAGGAACAGTTTTAAACTAAAAGAATGGAGCTTAGATGTTAGGGGGGAGATTTTTGTACTCAGAGCACAGTGAGCTACCGAAATAGGTTGCCCAGAGACATTGTTAACATCTTGTCACCTGAGGTGTAAAAGGCCAGATTATATGAGGCCCTGGGCAACTTGGTCTAGTGGGTGGTTCCAGCACGGTGCTTGGAACTGGATGAACTTTGAGGTGCCTTCCAACCCAAACTATTCTATTATTCTCTGAAAATAGAATAATTATAGGAGAAATTTCTAGTCTTTTTCTTATTTATTTTTGTCTGTGGGTAATTTTTTTCAAGGAGTAGTAAATCACATCTCTGCCCTAGAGTCTCTATTGTCTCATTATACTCAGCTGTGAATAGTGTTATGTCAGTTATGAAAAAGATTGTAATCAGCCCAAATCATTCTTAGATGGAAGTTATTCTTTCTAGAAATTATTTAAAAGAGGTAGGATAATGGCATAATTTTAGAGCATTTCCTTCTCGTGTAAAAAGAAAGATAAAGTATTTCCATATTCCAAGTGATTTAGTTTTATTTCTGTAGTTGAAGCACAGTTTTATCTTCTGACTCAAAATGCAAAGAGCCAGAATTTTCAGTGCTACAAAATTGTGTAGCTACTGTAAAGATATGTTTTGTTCAATTATGGTTAAAGAAATTGCTGAAGAAAAAACAATCAGGCAAAATGAGTAAAAATAAATCCAATATTTTAATGACATTTGTCCATTCATTCCTATTTCATCTTTGCCAATGGAAATGACAAGACATACAACAAAAAATTTAACATATTGCATTTATAACCATATATACTGAGCATGTTTCACAATCTGCTCAGTACATTTAACAATACATGGAAACCATCCAAACTCTTATAAAAATTGATATCTATCTCATTAGCATTTTGAATATATCAGCCATTTTTATATAGGGATATAGAAAGTAATCTGCCAAGGGAAATAGTTGTTGTACTGCTGTGTCTCAGAACAAACGTGATTAACATTGTGCCATATGTGTGTCCTCATGAACTCCCATGAGGAACTGGATAGCTTGGCCTTGTAGTCAATTACTGAAATTGAAAGTGCTTTGTACCTCAGATTTTTGAGCACGAACAATTTGTACATAGGGTGATTAGAAATACTGATTGTGAATGCTTGTGTGCAGACTTGCTGATGTAAATTTTTGTCACTTTTTTTTAATTAAAGATCTAAGAGAGAGATAATTCATGTGAGAAGTCATTGAAAAACAAACACAATATTAAAACAACAAACAAAAATAAACCACCAAAAACCAGGAAGAGAATGAAGTTAGATGAAGAAGTGTCCTATATTGATATATACTACTTCTGTCCTTCCATCTTGAGTTATTTCACAGTTATTTCAACTGTTTCAAATGGAGGATAGCATCAACACATATCATATATTTTTACCATTATTTATAGAATCACAGAACCTTTTGCATTGGAAGGGACTTTAAAAGGTTCCTTTAAAGTCCACCTACCCTGCAACGAACAAGAGCATTTACAGCTAGGTCATGTTGCTCAGAGCCTGGTCCAGACTGACCTTGAATGTCTCCAGAGATAGAGATTGGACTTCCACCATGTCACTGGTCAACCAGTTCCACTGTCTCACCAACAGTATTACAAAAAACTTCTTCGTTATATCTAAACTAAATCTCACCTCTTTTAGTTTGAAACCAGTTTCCCTTGTCCTATCCCAGCAGACCCTATTAAATAGTCAATCCACGTTTTTGTTATAGCTCCCGTTTAGATAGGCTGCTGTCAGGTCATCTCGAAATATTCTCTTTCCAGACTGAACAGCCCCAGCTCTTTCAGCCTGTTCTCATAGGATCAGCCTGTTCCATCCTTTGGATCATTTTTGTGACCCTCCTCTGGACACACTCCAACAGTTCTATGTCTCTCCCATACTGAGGATTCCACATCTGGACAAGGTACTCCATGTGAGGTCTCACCAGCACAGAGTAGAGAGGCAGATGGCCTCCCTTAGTCAGCTGTCTATTCTTCTTTCGATGCAGTCCAGGATAAGGTTGGCTTTCTGGGCTGAAAGGGCATTTTGCTGGCTCATGTCCAGCCTTCCATCTACCCATATCTCCAAGTCCTTTTCAGCACGGCTGTCCTCAACCCTTACATCCTCCAGCTTGTGCTGATAGTGAGGGTTGTTGTGTCTCAAGTGCAAGACCTTGCACTTGGATTTATTAAACCTTGTGAGGTTCACCTGGGCCCATTGGTCAAGCCTACCTAGGTCTCTGTATGGCATCTCATCCCTCAGGCACCACACAGCTTGGTATCATCAAATGGCATCAGTTGGTGAAGGTGCACTCAATTCAACTGTTTATGTAATTGATGAAGATATTAAAAAGAATCAGTCCCAGTACTCACACCTTGAGGGACATCATTTGTCACTCGTCTTCATTTGGACACTGAACCATTGACCATCAGTCTCTGGGAACGATCTTGTGACCAGTTCCTCATCCATCATACAGTGCACCCATCAAATCCATATCTTTGCAATTTGAGAGAAGGGTGTGCCAAATGACTTTCTGCAGTCCACATGAATTACATCAGTGGCTCTTCCCTTGTCCATTTGATGCAGTTACGCCATTAAAGAAGGTTGCTAGGTTGTTCAGTCAAGACTTGCCCTTGGTGAAGTCATGATGGCTTTCTTGTATCATCTCTTTCTCTTTCATGTGTCTTAACATACCTTCCAGGAAGATGTATTCCATGGTATTCCCCAGTGCAGATGTGAGGCTGACAGGTCAATAATTTCCTTTGTTGCTCTTTCTACCCTTCTTGAAAATGGGTGTGATATTGCCTTTTTTCCAATCTCCAGAGACTTCATCTGACTGCCATGACTTTTTAAATATCATTAAAAGTGGCTTGGTAAGTAAACCAGTCAATTCTTTTTTACCAACTGCATAGATTCTGTTTGATGACTAGTAATGCTGAATATGAATTGTTGAGATTCAGTATTAGTTCATAACTTGTGCAGCAGAAAGTGTTTTAGTAAAGTCAACCAAACTTTCAGAAAGTTCTTATTTAATACTTATTTCCCTGAACATTTTCTGCAAAAACTATCCACATGTCTATACATATCAGGATGATGTCGGCTGTGCCACAGACCAATGATTCACTTAATATTCTTATAAACACTGCAGTAAGAGCAGAGAGGAGTCTGTCTGATTATGACAGTTTCAAGGTAGCGGGATACAGGTCATGTGATTGTGTTGTAACAGAGTCTGAATAAGTAAGTACCAGTGGGAAGAAATATTAGAAATTCAGTTGCCTTGACATGATAACCAAAGTTTCTCCAGTCAACTCAGAATGACAAGAGGGGTGACCTCATTTTTTCTTAGATAGTATGTTGCTCTAAAAAAACACTTATTTAAGGTCAGATTATGGATTGGTTTATGTGGGCAATTTTCTGTAAAGATACAAAAGAATTTGCTCACATCATATAAAGCTATGAATTTCATACTGAACTATTTCAGAGGAGAAACATGTTCTCTACTGATTGGTGTACTATCCACCCATCATTTCAGCCCTTGACATGAGACAGAATATGTGAGTAGCACCTACTGCAGCTTTCAAACCAACCACTTCCTTTTCTGATGTTTGGACATCACTTTATTGATGCTCATCTGAAACAAACTGCTGCTTTGCACATGAAGGAAAATGTGTTCAAACGCGGTAAAATGCATATAAAGTACCCCAGTATGTACAGATGTGAATCAGCATGTTGAAACATATGCTCAGGCATTTATGGAACTTATCTGTTTTTATCTGTTTGTTGTTGCTGTTGTTGTTGTTGTTGTTTGTCTGTTTGTTTTGTTTTTAATGTTGCAAAAAACCTCACTGCATCAAAGAATAACCTTGAGCCTGATGATGGACTATCCAAGAAAAATTACACTGTACAGCTATAAACTATAACATTATTTGGTATGGATGAGCTTCAGTTATGTTTATAGGAGCAAAAACAATTCCTTCCATTCTTTTCTTGCTGTCCTCCTCTTTTCGTCACGTCTCCCTCTCTCTTTTGTCTGAACATAGTGCCAGGTTTCAATCGCACCCAGGCACTGTGAAGGCAAAGGCATTGTGCCATCTGGGTTTGCTGGTTTGCTGAGAAGGAAACATTGATCTGTGTTCTGTGGAAGAGCAGCACAGATTTTCATTCTAATTACTCAAGCAATCTCATGTACACACTGAACAAGACAGGTTACAGCAAATATATCTGCATAAGTTTATGTAAAATAGATAACCTTACTTTGAATTTTTAGAATGTTGAGCTGTTGGCTGGGAATATTCTGATCTATGTAGCATGAAAGCGTTGGACTTTCCAAGCTACCTGATTCATTTAGAATACAATAGAAAGTACTCATTAATCACTGTGTAAAGATCTTACACTGGAAGAGAAATGTTAAAAATATACAGAGAACAAAACACTGTACTTTTGTAGCAGCTTAAAAGTGCACATACATTGGATTGTGACAGAAAAACAAGCCCAAGAAAGGCAAAACAAATGCACAATGGCAATTTTTCCTCCTTGTGATTTTTTTAAAAATTCTCTTGAAAGCACTGTAAAGTGAAATATTCTATGAACCTCAGAAATAATTCATCAGAGGCAGCAGTTTTTTAAACTTCTCCATCTTCCTTTATACATATGCTTCATCTATCACATGAAAGACCATCTGTTAGCAAAAGACTATTCAAGTTTCAGGCTAGTCCCTCTCTGGGGGCATTTAGGTCCCAGTCTCTGAGCATGCTATGGTTCTCTTTAACCCTGTGTACTTGAATTCCTCTCTGGCAAAAAAACAAAGTGAATAGACAAAAGTCTGAATAAAGAACTTTCAGGCAGCCACCAAAGCAGTATTGGAGATGATCTCAGATACAACAGTTTAGATCATAGTCTTTTATGACTGAATAGAAGGATGTCCATAGCTGTCTGCTTGTAATACAAAACACATACTTCTCTCCAGAATTAAATTATATGCCTCTGATACAAAGGTAACAATGGACATAGTATATAATATCTGATGATTAAAACTTTCAGCCATTACAGAAAAGAATATTAAAAATAGGATCCCAGATGTAAGGCTCATTTATAAGTCCCTATCACTATCATTTCATTTTGATTCCTATTTTTGCTGTTGCTGCTGCTTCCCTTTTCAGCAAAATCTGGGTATATTTATTTATTTTATAATCTAATATTCTTAAGTACAGTGAAATACAATTAAAATAATATAATTAGTAAGGATTTGCACAGAGACAGTGACATTAAGATTTTTAAAAAATGAACCTGAAATGAAAGTGAAAAGGATAAGAATTCAAAAGGAGCCTGAGAATCTGTGGACGGAGCCAGGTAAAATTCTATCCAAATTCTGTCCTCTAAGAAATAAAAAATTATATATATAGAGAGAGAGATATAGATATATACGTACTTTTCAGAGATTTTTGCAAGTGTTTTACTTATTTACTGTGATCAAAGGCTTAAGAACAGTTAAGGCTTAAGAATTATTGAGTGATAATTTTACTCATGTTTAAGTTAAAAGATAGGTACTTTTTATTGTGGCTTTATTTTTAATATCAAAAAACTGAAAATGCTTGAAGTCTTTGCTTAGTCTATTCCAGTTCTTATTCCATCTGAAACATTACTCTTGTAAATCAGTCATACTGGCACTCTGTGTTTTAGTTCTCCAGCTGGAGGAGCAGTCCCATACTTAGGTACGTTTTTGAGGGTTAACTAAATTAAATAGAGTGAGATTTGTGATGCAAATACTTACAACTGAGAGTAAGAATTCAAATATTTTTCACTAAAAATAGTGTACTGTGCTATCACTATGATGATCAGGGTTTGCATATTCTAAATAGTATATTGCATACACATATATGTATATGTTCATATATATGCAAACATATATTTTGAGATGGAAAGTAGATATTTAAAACAGGTAGACAAAATGTCTAGCATTCAAATGCATCCTAATTTTCCAGTTGACATCAGCATATTTTTCTTATCATTTTGGTTTCATTTTCCAAAACAAAGTGTTTGAACTCTTAGCAAAACTGATAAAAGGCATTTTAGACAGATATAGTGGAAAGGTCCTTCCAAATAACCTTGGCTAGTGAGAGGTCTACCACCTGCAGCTTCCCAGTGTTCCTCAGATCTTTCCCACTGTTTGATTTTCCACTCTCCCCAAGCTGTTTTATATCCAGCTGTTAGAGCTTGACCAGATCTCATGACCCAGGCTATGTCAAGATTTGAATAGGTGCATGATAATGGAAAAAATGTGCTGACAAGATAGGGTTTCAAAAAGTTTTTGAGATTTACAGCTGTGGTTTTATTGCTGGGGTGAGATGCAATCGGAAAATCTATAAAAGAGATACAGCTATGCTATTCAGTAAATTCAATTGTAGCCAAGATCTTAGAAAGCAGGCTGTTGTAAGAGATTCCAAACATATATTTAAATATCTAAAATATCGTAACATTTTCTGCCCACTCCATGCCCAATATTTCGTACATAAGCTGGGAGTTGAAAATATTTACATATTTAAACTCAAAATGGAAAGTTTGTAGGGGTTGAAAATCCACAAAATAATATGTGTGAATTTGTTGACATTGGAGTTTCTCTCCTTTTCTTTTCTTTTCTTTTCTTTTCTTTTCTTTTCTTTTCTTTTCTTTTCTTTTCTTTTCTTTTCTTTTCTTTTCTTCTCTTCTCTTCTCTTCTCTTCTCTTCTCTTCTCTTCTCTTCTCTTCTCTTCTCTTCTCTTTTTTTCTTTTTTTTTTTCTTTTTTTTCAGAAGATCGAGATAAATACATATTACATTGTACTTACACTGTGATGCAGACTTTTATATATCTTATACATGTTACGGTACAGGAACTTGTGCTCCATAAAAGTGTTTTCTCTTCTCTCTTTTCTTTTACCTCTGCAGTTTAGCAAAACCATTCATCTTATACCAGACTCTTAACATTGTAAGCATATTCTTCTCCGGATGGTACCTCGACCTGCTGTGCCTTCTGTGGGGCCTATTTTGACTAATTCTCTAGAAAATCTGTACATGATCATAACTATGTACGAATGCCTTAGTTGTAATACTGAGCCTAACATCACAATCACACACAATGAGCCTGCCCATCCTGTGATCTGAAAAACCTGTACCTGGCCTTCCCTCAAATTTCATGAGGATAAACAAAATGCATGAGAGTGAAGGAGTGGTAGGACTATGTCAAAGAAAAAATATGGAAATAATAGGATTGGAGAAGGGGAAAAGTCAGAACGAGAGTGGGAAAATTCAAGATTAAGCTAATCAAGTACAAGATTAAGCTAATCAAGTACAAGATTATATACCTAAGGAAAACAAAGTTACATGAGGTTTACTGTGAAGAATGAAATTGATGTTTGGGTGATTGGGTCCATGAGCTAGTGGAGAAGCTGATCAGACAAGAAAAACAATGTGAATCAGAGAAGGAGGAGAGGAAATGGCATCCGCTAGATTGAAAAAAATGACCAGTGTGATTAGATAGTTTCTTGGAAATGGTAGAACAGAGTTTAAGTGGAAAAAATTGGAAAAGATGAAGTAGAATGGAATGGACCAATTAATGGAGGAAATGACTGTAAAAACAGTTTGTCAAAAGGAGACGGTAGGAACAGTAGAAGTGAAGAAGATTTTTGTTATTGATTGGTTTTACAAGTTTCTAAAGACATAGAGAGATAACAAACCATCTATGCTGTAACTAAGACATAGTAATGATGAAAAGAGGAGGGAAAACAAGGTGTTGAAATGGCAGTAGGAGTTCTAGAGCAGAGAGTTCTCAGCACTGAGATGAATGGATACTCCTACTAGTATCTGGAATGGATCCCTAGATTTTAAAAAGATATATATATATTTGAAATAGATGAAATGAATGTAATAGAGTGTCTATACTTTCACACTGTACAGAATCAGAGAATCATAGAATGGCCTGGCTTGAAAAGGGCAAAAGTGATCAACTAGTTTCAACCCCCCTGCTATGTGCCGGGTTGCCAATCATCAGACCAGGCTGTCCAGAGCCACATCCAGTCTGGCGTTGAATGCCTCCAGGGATGGGGCATCCACAACCTCCTCAGGCAACCTATTCCAGTGTCACTTCCTCCTAATATCTAACCTAAACCTCCCCTGTCTCAGTTTAAAACCATTCCCCCTTGTCCTATTACTATCCACCTTCGTAAAAAGCCATTCCCCTCCTGTTTATATGCTCTCTTCAAGTACTAGAAGGCCACAATGAGATCTCTCCAGAGCCTTCTCTTCTCTAACCTAAACAAGCCCAGTTCCCTCAACCTTTCCTCATAAGAGAAGTGCTCTAGCCCTCTGATCATCTTAGTGGTCCTCCTCCGGACTTGTTCCAAGAGCTCCATGTCTTTCTTATACTGGGAACCCTAGGCCTGGATGCAGTACTGCAGGTGGGGCCTCACAAGAGCCAAGTAGAGAAGGACAATGACTTCCCTATCCTTGCTGGCTACCTGTTTTTTAATGCAGCCCAGAATGCAGTTTGCCTTCCGGGCTACAAGCACACACTCCTGGCTCATGTCCAGCTTCTCATCCACTGGGACCCCCAAATTCTTCTCCACAGACTGCTCTCAAGGAAATCTTCACCCAGTCTGTAAAAGCACCTGATATTTTCCTGGCCCAAGTGCAGCATGGTGCACTTGGACTTGTTGACCCTCATTAGGTTCACATGGGCCTACTTCTTCAGCCTGTCTAGGTTCCTCTGGAACTTATCATTGTAGCTGAAAGGAAGTCAAATACAAACACAGCATAGGTACAGAGATACACGCTTACATAGAATGGTAGAAAAAGTAAAAAGTAGCATAACTGAAATGTCAAAAAATTTCAGGATAAAATTGTCAGGGTAGTATTGATTCAGACTTAATAAGTGTATCCAGTATAATACAATGTATTGTTATGGTAATTTTTTCAAGAATCCTGGCTTGTTCAGTGTGTAAGAGGTGTGTTTGAAGGGTGAATTAGGTATAACACTTAAAAGATGCTTGTGACTTAAATGGGACATCCAGGAAAAACAAACACACAAACAAACAAACAAACCAAAAAAAAGATTTACTCATTGAGTTCTTTGAATACAGTTCTGAGGAATTCATTTTCTTCCCTCCCTTTTCCTAACATATCTATGTGATGCTAAAAAAATCATGCAAACCAAACATTTCTGAGGCCACTGAGGCCATATCTTATTGCATGCCCCAAATGCTCAACATGAGGAAACAAACAAACAAACAAAAAAAGACCTACTAGAAATACAGTGCTCTCAGAACTGCAACTTACTGGAACCTGAACTTGAAAAACATGAAGAGCTCTATCAGCTTCTCAGGAAAATTAACTGGGTGTCCATTTGGATACTAGGGGTGTTGTTGAGATGAATTAGGGACAAGCTAATCTATAGCATTGAATATTGTAAGAAGTACCAAAGATAAAATTATTTTTGCCTACCTGTAGTTAGTGATTCTTGGAAATAGGTCAAACCTGAGACATCAGGCTTTTTCACTGATAACAACTCTTGACTTACATGAAGCAGAATTTAAAACAGATTCTCAAAAGAGTAACTGTTTCTGTCCTCTGCAGTGAACAATAAAGTACTTTTAAAAACAGGAATGATCTCTTTAATGCCCTAATGTAAATATAAAAGAAGGCCAAACTAAAATTCCATTAGAAATTTAAGAATGTGTTTTTCTAAACTCAAAGCAACAGATGTTTTAATATTAGTAAAGTTCTAGTAGCATTGTGTTTGCATTTAGGCATAGAAGTGGTATTTATAACCTACATGAGTGTGTGTATCCACAGTATCTATTTTCCCATTGGTCTTTTCATCATGCTTCTTCATTGCTTCTCTTTCCATCATTTTGCCAATGAATTAGGGGAATTCAGTAATGATTTAGCTAAGCTTTGAAAAATGAACCAGCTTCTCTCTTAAACTAAAATAAGGTATCTGAACCAGCAAATCTGATTATGTATGAAATGAAGTAAAACATGTTATGAATCCACAAATGAAATACAGTTTTCTAATGTATTCAGTGTGTGGGACTTGGTGATGTACACTCCTGAATTTTTTTCCAACCTCTAGTCTTTAAAGAAGGTGCATTGTATGTGGTGGCAACCACAGAGTCATGTCTGCAACCAAGAAAACATATTACTACAGTTCAGTAATGTTGCTTAATTTTTTTCTCTCTGTTCAAGTTACCCAGAAATACTTGCTCTTCTACAGGTTTGTAGTAACAGTTAGCCAGAGGAGATGGTCTGCATTCAGAGGAATTAGAGATATATTCGGAGCTTCAGCTACAGAAAGGGGTTTCCTTCCCTGGGAAATTATGTAACCTCTCTGAGCATGGTATTTTCATAAATAGAGATTTCTATCAGGAACAATCATTTTGTGGTGAAAAATGTTCTTGCCTTGCGGATGTGTATGTACCACACTGCAACATATAGCTGTAGGACATAACATGATTTGTGAGTTACAAAGGCAGTGAAGCTACAATGGGGAAGAAGCAAAAATAACAGGAAAGTGTAGGACTAGCATTTTTCTGATCCTTACCCAGATGTACAGAGGATGAATGAATGGATAAAGACTGCCCATTGTTCCTGGATAATGTAATTTGCTTCCTTCCTTATCAGAGGGTAATGAATCTAAAAATGGGACGAAAGTTCAATGACTAGAGAAATTACTTGACATTCTTCCTTTACAGTTGCACAGTGTGTTTTCTGTGCTCCCTCAGGGCTTTGTGATAGAGTTTCGTTCAACATAGGGCTGTGTTTAAATGACACAATCTAACATCTTAAAAAGTGTGAAGACATTGTCAGCACACTCAGAGCTAAGTGAAACAAATTAGCTTATCAGCTCCTGGTGGAAAGCTAGAGATTGTTTTCTTACTTATCTCAAAATAAGCACTATTAAATTAATTTGATAGAGGAAAATTCTGACATATGAGAAAAAAAAAATATGTAAAATCAGAGAATCAAATACAAAATTGTATGTGTCTAATGAATGGAATATGACTGTTCTTCAGTTAGTAGTGTAATTTAGAGAGCCTCGCTTTTCTGATTCTGTAACTGGAGCTCTACTGAACTAACTGAAAAAGCTAACTAAATAGTCTTAAAGTCCAAAACTTCTACAAGGCAGAAAGAATGCAAATAATTTAAATATTTTATATTGACTTAAAAGAAATGCAATTAAATCTTTTTACTAATTAGGTTTTTGTTGTTGTTGTTTTTGTTTTGTTTTGGTTTGTTTTTCCTGGATGTCTCATTTAAGTCACAAGTATCTTTTAAGTGTTATACCTAATTCACCCTTCGAACACACCTCTTACACATTGAACGAGCCAGGATTCTTGAAAAAATTACCATAACAATACATTGTATTATACTGGATACACTTATTAAGTCTGAATCAATACTACCCTGACACTTTTATCCTGAAATTTTTTGACATTTCAGTTATGCCACTTCTCCTATTAGGACAAATAATTTCTGTCTCAGAATAATTATTCACATAGTAAAATAAAAATAAAAAGAAACAAACAGCCTGCTGTTGGCCTTCCCTAAAAGATGAAGTGAAGCTTAACTTAAAAGGAGTTTAGGGTAGCAAGGAAATCTTTTGAGAGGGATTATGTAGCTTTGCTTGCCTTTTAAACTTCACAGAAATGTCTTTGTATATGGCTGAGACATAAGACCAATATCTACAGTCAACTAAGTGGAGGAGAGCTCCAAAGTCATTCACAGGTAAGAGATTATACCAACTCTACACATTTCATTACTTTATTTCAAGGTGGTACAATTCTTTCCCCCTTGTTTCTTTCAGACCACTCCAACCACCTGCACCAATATCTAAAGTATCATGTGTGTAGGCATGAATGATGCATTATGACAGTCCTTAAGTTATATTCAGATTCCTATGTTACTGTTTGGTGTATAAAGAATATGAATGAGGCGCCAAAAGAGAACTGCAATGGAATGAAATAATCGGGAACTTGTGCTTCTAAAACGTGCATTTAATAACTCACTTTAAGTCATCATAGCTCCTTTTTATCTAGTTTAGTATTATATTTACAAGGAACCTTATGAATACTCCTGAATCAGCTAAAATAATTATATATCTTCTAGGAATAAATGAATTATTTGCAATTGCTCCCTTTGTCAATTTTGGCATACATACAACTACTTTTTCTGCAAGGTTTTAGAATTTGGTTATAGCTATTTTAAATATACTGTATAAAAATTACACACACTCACCTTGGTTTTCCTAATTATGATTTTAGTTTAGATTTCTAAAATAATGTTTTTAGGACCCAAACAATCCAAATATTTTGCCATTGTAATTAAATCAACAAACAAGCAAACAAAACAGAGTAATATAAAGGCTGGCATTTTCTGTATTGATTAGGGGTTGGGTGCACTTTGTAATTGCACTTTGTAAGGTTATGTTTTTGCTATTAATAAACAATACTTATTAGAAATCTTAATCAGAATTTTGTTACAACCTTGTCAATGGTTTAAAAGTTGTATTTTATTTGAGATATAGTGAGAAATACTTTCACCAGGTTTATTTTTCCTCTGGTAACCTGAGAGGAGTGGAAGCATGGACAGGTAACCTGGGAGGAATATAAGGATACTGTTTGTCTGTGTAGGACTGGGGGCAGGAAGGCCAAGGCCCAACTGGAACTAGCAAGGGATGCAAAAGAAGATAAGATAGGCTTCTATAGGTATATCAACTGGAAAGCCCAGGAGGGTGTACCCTCCCTACTAAGCAACTTTGGAGGATGGAACTGTGGAAGCAATGCCCCTGATGTAAGTAAAGATTGGATTTGTGACTGCCTGAGGATCCAGAACATCCTTAACTCTGTGTGTCCTGATGAGAAGCATCCCAGAGTTCTGACGGAATTGGCTGACATGGTTGCCAAGCCACTATCAATGATATTTGGAAAATTTAAAATAAAAAGGTGGTTTGGAAGAGGAAGAGGAAGAGGAAGAGGAAAAGAAAAAGAAAAAGAAAAAGAAAAAGAAAAAGAAAAAGAAAAAG
>JAPSGF010000006.1:14849767-14961156 GCA_035772895.1 Perdix hodgsoniae | reverse complement strand
AAAAAGAAAAAGAAAAAGAAAAAGAAAAAGAAAAAGAAAAAGAAAAAAGAAGAGGAAGGGAAAGGGAAAATAACAGGTAAGTGGAGAGGGGGAGGGGGAATTTCCTCCAAAAAAAAAAAAAAATTAAAAAAAAGAAAATTGTTTAACAGATTAATAGTGACTGTTCTTAGTATAATATTTCTGCCATTGTTTAGTTGTTAACAGAATATTGAAATACTATTTAAAAAAAAACAAAAAACAAAAAACAAAAAACAAAAAACAGCAATAAAACAACAACAATAAAACCACTAAACCTGCAATTTTATGGTGACACTCTAAAACTGATCTCTGGCTAATAATGGCTGACAATCAGTCTGCAATAGCAGCAGAAAGACAAGAATTCTGTCACACAAGGAATGACCTAAAGACATGACATGCTAATGAAAATATAATGAAAATGCAGATCAATGGGAGAGACCAGGAAACCATTTATACCCCATAACTTTGAGGACTGCCACCAGAGAAAGAGAGAGGGCTGCTGATTGAAGAGTCTTCCATATTAGGAAGGCTCACTCACTTGATTACTTGATGGGCAAATGAGAGCAGAAATGAGATCTGGAATAGGCAGAGCAGATGGATAGAAGTACCACTGGTAGCTGCTCCTGGTATTTCTACATCATAGGCTTGTACTTGGTTCTTCACCTTTCATTAAATGATAGGGTGTAGTCCTTGCAAATGCTTATCCGTGGCATTTACTCTTCAGGTCTCTTCCTATTGAATCTGAAACAACATGCAAATCTCTATGTAGAACATACACCATTACTCTAAAGTGAACTTTGCTCAAGGACTTGAATATGTCAGCAAAGATAGAGAGGAAAATTGATTTCTTGCAGACTTCCTCACAATTGGCTGAAATTCAGATTCTTGCATTCCTCTAGTATGTATCAAATTATGTAACTTCACAGAAAGGCCTGATTAAGACTTCTACAGTGTGCCTATCTCACACCAGAAGGGTGTTACTGCTGCAGTGATGTTTTTTTTTTTCTTAATAACTTAAATGTGTATCAGTTGTGATGTCCAATTTTCAGAAACTGTTTCAAATATTGAAAAAGTGAAGTCACAATTATTCAAGTTGCACATGCTACAACTGTAAAAGAAGCCCTTAAATTTATTCTTAGATTATCAATTCTTCTTAACCTTAGGACAGAATGAATCAATTCCCTTTAATCCTTAGAAATGCTTTTCCTTTTAAATTGTTACTTCAATTTTTCAAGTCTTCAGTTCACAGAGGAATAAGAATTAGCTCTGCAGACATAACAAATTAGGCATATTGATCCTGCCAAGTGTACTAAATTATTAACAATTGTTTCCTCCCTACACAACCAGCCTTAAGCTCATAAAAAGCCTTTATGAAATCTTTGGTACAACCATCTGGGCAACATACAATCTCCCTCCTCCCCTTCTTTTTCTCTTCCCAAATCTGTTGCAAGATTAATTTCTTCCTGTTTTTAGTTACTTGGGATATACATGGAGGAAAATACAAAAACAGACTATACCAATTTTGTTTTCATATTTTGGGAGGTGACTAGCATACTTAAATCCTCTAAGATTCTACTACAAGGAATAAGATAAAGAAGAGATAAACTCAGTATTCCTTAATGATATTACAGATGTCTTAAGTTTACTGAGTCTTGTTTGCAGACAGCCATGTCAGCACTTCAAGTGAAATAAACCTTATTGACTTGAAGTGCCACTTCTGAATTACTGTAATACAATTGCTGAACTGTATATTCTGATGCCAGAGATTGCTTAGATAGAATGAATATTGTTGTTATAAATTACTCCTCAGAGTAGTGAAAAAAAAGTAAACATTTCTGTCCCATTCTCTGACAAATGACTGTGCTGAAGTTTATGCCTGTTATATTTGCATTTTGAATGAGTTGTGGTTCTTTTATAGGGGTACTGGAGAATGATGGTCTTTTGACATTGTGTGCTGTGTTTCTCCCAGGAGTGTTATCTCAGTGCATTTCCTTTTCTATCATCAACATTCTGCCCTCAGGGAGATCACAAGGATTAGAGAGTTTATTCCTAAAGTCATATTCTATTATCTTAATTCATGGTAAGCTGTCTCTTTTCTCTGTAAATGCCTGATCAGTTTGAAAAGGGTACCCCAAAAGGGCAAAACTTTGATATATTTGTAGTGGGTGACAATATATGCAGTCAAAAACCACATGACAGAAGTACACCTCAGGATGAAGTGTGCTGCTGGTTTCATTATTGTATATTATAAAAACATTAAAGGCTTGAATAAACCCAGTGACTTCGGCACTTACTTATGACACAAGGTGCTGTTAAGAGATAAGAACTAGTCTGACTAATTTGCTACATTCTTTGTTAGAATTTCGACCATAACCTATAATTTATGCATATTGTATATTCATAAGAATCACATTAAACTACTTCATGAATATGAAGTAACATTTTTCTACAATATATTTCATACTTTTGTAAACAGTATGTGCTATTATATTTCCAGAAATCTTTTTGACAGTTGTATTTCACGCATTCACTAAATGGAAAAAGCATATGTTCATGTTTTAACAGAACAAGCAAGACTGTGTACCCACTATGGACAACAGTCAGTTACCCTTATGTCCATCAGAATTTTACCAGGGTATTTACAAAATTCTGCTAAAGAACTTTATTTCTATATTTATGCAATGACCTCTCACACACAAAATGTACTTCTCTGTTAAAAAATTTTCTAACTATCAATACATTTCTAAGCAAAGCCTTAAAACAAGAGAAACATCTTCACTGGATGTAAATCAGCATTCTCCAGCTGAAACTGAGAACCAGATCCTTATTATTTATTAACAGTGTTAAAATCAGCTATATGGTTTTACCGTTCTTGCAATTAAAAATAAAACAGAACATAACAGATCTGTAATGTTGTTTCCCAAAAGTCTGGTGCTTCACTCTGGACTTCTGTTTAGTCTTTGTTTCTTGTGCTATTTACAGACACAAACTCATGCAAAGGTTTTAGAATGCCATGAAATTGATAGCTTCTGAATTCAGACATGGAAATGTCAACAAAGTTAGGTTTAGCTCAAAGGTAAACTTTGAAGTTTAAATGCAGTTATATTTTGTTCCTAGATTTTGGGCAACTCTTTGACCATGATAAAAAAATCTTGGCAGCATCATGAAAACTCAAGCTATCTACACCCAACTTCAGTACCTTTTATCTTTTTCTTACTAGTATTTTTGTGTTATTTCCACTCTGTTATGGTTAAACTGGTATTGTTTTGCCAATAAGATATTTTGAAAAGCTCAGCCAGAATCTGCATCTTTTAAAAAGTGTATCTCCCCTTTGAGTCACACAACCTACACTTATTTTCTGTGGCAAAGGATAAAATAGAAGGCTCAGATCTTCTTTCTAAAAGTACTGTCTTGAAGACTGAAGGAAAAGTCAGAACTGTAAAACAGCAAATTGTATCCATCCTACTATGATCCATATGCAGACACAATGTTTTCCTTTTATCTAATGTTGGCACTAACAGATTAAGAGGCTTTTTTTTTTCTTTTTTTTTCTTTTTTTTTTTCAATTAAGTGTTCGTTAAACTGCCTCAGGTCGACAGGAAAGAAGTAAGGAACATTGCAGGTGATATGGATACTCCACTGGTAATATTTTTATTATATTTGCAGATTATGATTATACTGTGATAATGTCCACAAGCCTCAAAATTAGAAATCATTATGCTAGGAGCTTCAGAGAAATATTTTGACAGAAATTCCAGCCTGTTCGCTTATATCTCTTCCAAATTCATAATTTTGTTAATTAAGCTGCTTACTTTTCTCTGAATCATAGAATGGCTAATGATGGATGTCATCTAATTCAAATCCCTCCTCAAACAGGGCCCCCCATAGCAAATTGCCCAGGACGATATCTGGGACAATTTTGAACAACTCCACAATTTCTCTGGGCAACCTATGCTGGTGCTCTGCCAGCTATACAAGAAAGGAATGCTTACTGCTGCTCAGAGGCAAACTCCTATGTTCCAGTTTTTGCATGTTGCCCCTTGTCCTGGTGCTAGGCACCACTGAAAAGAACCTGACTCCACCATCTGCTACCGTTCCTTTTTTTCCAAATATTCATACACACAGATGATACAGATGAGATCTCCCCTGAGCCTCCTCTTCTCCATGATGAATATTCTCAATTATCTCAGATCTTCCTCAGAGAGATGCACCATCATCATTTCTATCAACTCTCTCCCAGATGTCCACATTCAGTATGTCTTGTACTGGGGAGTCCAGAACTGGAGAGAGTATACAAAGTGTGTGTAAGAGACTACCATTGGAGTGGCTAGTTTTATGTTTCATAGATGTAAATTGACAATATGGTTTCCTTAGAGTCTATGTAGGTCTTCCCAGTTTATATAGCAGAATATATGTGAGCTCTACCCAATTTATTTCCACATTAGATCTCAATGAACAGCTCCACAGACTCTAAAGAACATAAAGGACAATAAAATACAATTGCAAGTCTGTAGAAAAATGTACTGAGCTACTATGTTTCATTTCCAAACATTTTTTCCTGTGGCAAAAAATAATACAGGGCATACTTTAAAGAAGGACATTTCAATTACAACTACACAATAGTGTTAATAGAAGGCTGTCAAGATGAGTCTATGTCTTGACTTACTATGCTCTGTATACTTTCAGATGGAATTATTTCTCTGTTTTAAAATACATATAAATCTCGGAATAAGAGTTAGGATGAGAGTAATGGAAATTGATCTCCTAGGCAAGATACGGGCTTAGCCAGAAAAGTTCCAGAGCTCTGTATACTCCCAGCATACTAGTTTACATATAACAGAGATTTCTGAGGGTGAGATGTGGATCTCTTTCCTCATGTACTTTCTGTCTTTTGGTTCTCCATGGAGATATCTTGAAATAAAAACAAAATTAATGGTAGTTTTTCCATAATGGCAACTGTCAAACATAATTGGACTGAAAACATGCAGTCATATTCAACACCTCATGTTACCAATAGTAACTGAAATTTCATACTGAAGAAGGCATTCACAGCATTCATAATCTTCTGCTATCCACCTCTTCAAAAAAAAAAACATCCGTTCCTCCTCTGCCCTGCACTCCATGTCAAGAGCTCACTTATTTGGTGGGGTCCAACTCTCTCAACTAGCCCAAGTTCCAGATCATGCAAATCTACAGAGATAAAATCAGGATGCAAAATTCACTGAAAGAGATTATGTTATTTTCACTTATTGATACACTTTATCCGCTTTTAGAAAATTAATGTATGCAGATATTGTATGATCATATAAAGAAAACAGAGATGAACGTTCAGGCCATAGAGAAACCCTGGGCTTTGAGAATGATTACTGCACTGCCTCTGCACATTTCAAGGCATAATCACACAGAAATAAAGGACAAGAGGAGCTACTTATTTTTGTTGCTGCAGTAGCAAGGTGGATTGGTAGTAATTACCAATATGAATTATAACAAACACATTTTAAAACCTGCACAAAGTATCTTCACAGCATGCTGTGACATGCACGGCAAACCTGCTTCATATTGCTGTGGGAGAGGTGTTAATGATCTAATGAAATTGATGCTTATTACAGGTCTCATTATACAAATGGGTGGAGTAAGCATTCATCTACCTTGAGTAGTAAAAACAGCTGTCATTGCAGGAGCCAAAAACTACTGGCATCTGGCAAGACCACATTGTCTAAAGAAAAACACGAAACTGAAAAATGGGTGTTCCTATTATGTAAGTGATGGCATAAGCATCCCACAGGGAGCTGATGCAGCTGCACCCAGTGGAGCCCATGTGAAGGAACCCACACACACACCAGTTGCTGAACTGGGACAGAGAACCTTAAAGCTTCATCACATCTGTTGTCCAAATGAGAATTAATACCACAATTAATCATATAAATGAGATATACATAGTCTCTCAAGGGGATATAGTCTCTGAAGGGGAAACTTTACATCAGCCACAGTATTTGTAAATATTATCTCTTATCCCCTGCCACTTTCCCTGCAATGACATGCTAAAAGGAGAAGTTTGTTTCACTGTTCAGCAAGTAGAATATTGAGCATTCATTCCCATAGGTAAAATTTTACAGTCCATAAGTAAGGCTCTCATACAGCTGTTGCCAAACTAGTAGCTCCAGGTTATTCTGTGAGAAGTAAAACTGAGTTTGGTATGAAACTGAGTCAATTTTGAATACCAGCTTTGACATTTTAGACAGATAGCTTCAGTTCAGAAGGAATTAGAATTTATGAAGAATTTACCATATACTAACGTATTACACATCACTTTTTCCTTCAAGCATGCCTATTTATAGGAAGTTATGATACATTTGCTCTCTCCTACCCATTTATTTTCATAATATCCAGACCATTATTTATCAAACTATATCACTATCTTTGTGTTCTTCTTAGTTAGGGAAAGAGACACATATTGAGTATGACTGCATACATTTTATTTCCTCAGGCAAAGAGGAAAAAAGCAAATAAATACCTTACTGTTTTCTCTAATCTGACTGGAGAAGGAAACATTTTTTGCTTAGTCTCTCAAAGAAAATTGTTTGTTTGTTTGTTTACTTGTTTGTTTGTTTTTGAGAGAGAGAAAGTAAATGAGAGAAAGTGAGAGAGAGACACGGAGAGAAAATAAATTATAAGGGTCAAGTTGGCGATGAAGGCGATGTTGGCGATGATGTACTTCCCTTTCGAGAAATCCCATGGAGTGGTCAGTCCATATTTTTACAGAAGTAGAGGGTTCAGCTCATACATAAGATTTCATTATGATTCAGGCAAACATATACATAGGCTGTGAATCAAATCCAACAAATAAAATTAAGCTATAGTACATGCTATCCACTGATACAAAAAAAAAAACAAACAAAAACAAAACCAAACAAAAAAAACATACATGAATGAGGTTTTATTTCATTAACCTCTTATGGGAATGTCTTTCACTGACTGTGCACATCAGAGTTGTGAGAACTCAATTAATATGCAATGACCAGCTATGCAAACACCAGGCTTTGAAGAGTGCTTTTGTTTGCCACTTCCTCTTTCACATAGGTATTTAAGGAATATTAGACTTCTGTGTAGATAGATACCATTTTAAACTCTTATCCTGTTGTTCAGTGTATTGATTCAGTAATGTACCTGCAGAGAGACATGAGATGGGACATGGAGGCCATAATAACTTGGGCATATATTTGTCAGAGTAGAATTCTACTTGCAAGCTTAATGGGATTTACTGTCAAACAGCAATACTGTGGTTCTGCCTTTCTAATGAAGGCAAACACAGTTTCATTTATTTTGACCATCATACAGGCAGACAAAACCAATGCTTCTCTTGCACAGGATCTTTCTAAAATCTACATAGGACAAAAGTAAACGCATGAGTACAGATAAGTTAAAAAATGTCCATTATCATGTGGATAGCAAGTGGATAGCAGATTTAATAATTATATGTACTTTTTATATACTGCTATTTGCTGTGAACTCAAGGTAATGTGAAACAGCTTGAAGAGTTGTGTTTGTACCCAGCCACATCTGCAGCATCCCTCATCTAGCAGCTTTTCAGGGTCTCTGATTGTATATACAATCTTCTTGGCGTAACTCTAGGGAAGAACAGACAAACAAGGTCAGAGAAAAATGTTAACACAATATTTCCAAAAGGGAAAAACAGAAGTGGCACTCTGTGATCTTTTGATTATATCATCATCTTTCTTAAGAGCATCTCACGCTTTTCTACTTCACCATTTGATTTCAAAAGGTAATTGCTAGTGTATTTGTTGGATGCTGAAGAGGAGAATTTTTGTTTTGTGCTTTTTATGACTGTTAAGAGAAATTTGAAACATTTCTTTAAATTCTTGTTCAGATAATTCAAGATCTGATATAATTGCAGATCTGTTTTAAAACAGAATTTGAATTAACCTTTCTATTGCCTGTCATCCTTGACATCTGTACGTCTTTGCCTCATTAGATTCATTCTGGATGTGATCCACCTGAGGATACTGAGGAAGCTCATGTAAGTGCTTGCCAAGCTGCTTTCCATCATTTATCAGCAGGCCTGGTCAACTGGAGCCTCTAAAGCTGACTGGAGATCTGATAATGCAACACTGTTCTACAAGAAGAGTCAGAGGAGGATCTGAGGAGATACAGGCCTGTTGACCTGACCTTGGTTTTGGGGAAGGTTTTGGAGCAGATCATCTTGAGTGAGATCACACAGCATATGAGGAATGACACATGGGATCAGAGGATCGTAGAATCATAGAATGCCTTAGGTAGGAAGGACCATGGGCAGGACCCATGGGCAGGGCTGTCAGCCGCTGGACTAAGCTGTCTAGATCCCCATCCAATCTTGCCTTGAACACCTCCAGGGATGGGGCGCCCATGTCTCTGAGATCAGGTCTAGCCAGCATGGGTTTATGAAAAACAGGTCCTGCTTGAAATTGATCCTCTATGACTAGGTGACCTTTCTAGTAAGTTTACAGATCACAGCAAGTTTGGAGGAAATGCTGATCTCCTTGAGAGTGGGAAGGCCCTACGGAAGGACCTGGACAAGCTGAATTGATAAGCTGAGGCCAGCTGTATGAATTTCAACAAGACCAAGTAGCAGGTCCTGCTCTTTGATCACAACTCCATACAGTGCTACAGGCTTGGGGCAGATATTGGTGACTGTAATTGATCTGGAGGTGTTAGTAGACAGCCATCTGAGCGTGAACCATTAGTGTGCCCAGGTGGCCAAGAAGGCTGTTATCATCCTGGCTTGTGTCAGAAAAAGCGTAATCAGCAGGACCAGGGAGGTGATCATCCTTTGTACTCAACTCTGGTTAGGCTGCATCTTGAGTACCATGTTCAGTTTTGGACTTCTCATTAGAAAAAAGATGTTGAGACCTTGATGAATGTCCAGATAAGGATTATGAAGCTGTTAAGGGGACTAGAACACAAATCACTGGAGGTTCACTGGAACTGTTTAGTCTGGAGAAGGCTCAAAGGAGACATTAAAACTACCTGAAAAGAGGTTGTGTTGGTGTGGGGGGGAGGCACTTCTCCGAGATACCTAGTAGTAGTAGGATGAGAGGTTGTGGCCTCAAGTTCTGCCAGGGGATGTTCAAGTTGTATATTAGGAAAAAAATATTTTCTGAAAGAGTGATCAAACACTGGAAGAGAATGCCCAGAGAGGTGATGGATTTACCATCCCTGAAGGTTTTCAAGGGAAGGGTAGATGTGGCATTGAGGCATATGGTTTAGTGGGCATGGTGGTGATGAGTTGACGGTTGGACTAGGTTATCTTAGAGGTCATTTCCAACTGTAGTAGTCCTATAGTGTAATTCTAAAATTCCTTAGTCAAACTAAGTATTGCAAATTCTGGCTGTTATCACAATGTATACACACTGCTTGAATTTGTTGGAGTTGACTAGACAAAATCAGTTACTTGACTTTCCTCAAATTTAATGTGATATATAGATTTATATTTCTCAGCTGATTTTGAAAATCTCAGTTATTGTCTACAATTGGATTACTGCACATGTTTGTAATGGTAGAATTTTAATACCATATATTGAATTTTAATAAAAGATTGTGTTTTTAATGTACCTCAATTGAGAACTAAATTCAGGCAAGAACAAGATATAAAATTATTTCAATTTCAACCTACTTTAAAAAAGTAGCTCTTGAATTATGCTTGTGTAGCATAAGGCAAAATTCACCTCTAAAGTCATTTGCTGGAAATTAAGGAATAGCCTGCAAGTTACACAGTCCAGAGTGTTGGTTTCTCTCAGAGCTACATCCTTTGGAGTTAATAAGGACAAGAAAGTGGTATGCTACTCTGAATCCTGACGTGGGCTAGAAAAATGTCCTTGGCAAAGCTGTGCCCCTTAGCTTTTTATCCAGCAATGGGAAATTAACATCTTTGAAAATATTTTTTAGATTATGATGTGTAAAGACATATAAGGTGTAATGCTAAATTATTATTGTGCTTATGTGAATACAATACTTCATTGCGTAAATGTCAATGAAGGAAGGATTTCTGAATTCAAAAGAATTACATACTACTCATATAGGATAGAAATTTAAAACTAGTTTGGCAAGGGAATGAATATAAAATGCTTTCATAGGAAAGTACTACGCTTGGCCAAATGAAAGGGAGTTTACCAGTTGTTGCATCCCTAGCATATTTGCCATAGCTTAATCTGGAAAGTTTGTCCACACTGACTTTTGCAGGTAGAACTGTCAGGGAAATATTCACTTCTGTAAACAGCTCAACACTTGACAGATCATAGATTTGCAATTAGCGTCAGTTTTGTAACAGTTTAATAGCGCTTTTATATTCTAATAAAAGTAATCAAAATCACATAGTATATGAAATAATGTATAATAATAATCTATTTTAGAAGAATACTTTAAAACTAATGAGTCTTTTTTGTCAGTGTACATTTTTTCTATGATTAATAAGCTCGCTCTGTTCTTAATCCTTATATAAATGATAAATACTGTCCTAAGATATGAATTTGAAAGGATTATATTGAATATAGTATAAACTACTTTTGCATTTGATTTCATTTGTTAATACATAAATGGAGTTAAATTAAGATTTTTTTAGGTCTTAACTTTTCTTGGATAAACCCTATAAAGACCCCTGGAAATCTTTTAGTTATTCCATTATGACTTGATAAAAGACACAAAATTATCCGGTGTAAAAGGTGTTTTTTGGCTTCTATCAGAAAATGAAGTTTCAGTTTGTGATGATGAACTGAAATATAAAGTAAATATTTGCTTTTTATTCCTGACTATTTTTAGTTAATTACTATAAATTTGACACCAATGAGAAGCATAAATGCATGGGAAAACAAACCCTTAATTAGTCTTAAAAACACAACAGTGTTTTCCATTTTTAGTCAACAGTTGCAATAATCTGCTGAAAAATATCCATCTTGGTGAATTAATATTCCAACCACATATGTCTTTATATGTGTGTCGTCTCTCATTCAGCTCCCCAGAGCAAGGTGAACAGATGTCTGCCTGAATAAGATATTTTGACAAGTAGACTATATCAACTACAAACGGAAAGATTTTTCTTGTTTCCAGAAAAGATTTTAAAACTTTTATCAATTTGCTAAATAAATAATTTTTAAAAAATTATCAATCTAAAAATCTTTACTTCATAATATAAATGACATTGTTGTCCTAAATTCCCTGAAATAACTTCGGATACTAGAAACCAATCATATGGGAGTTCATTTTAGAAAGCAGATGCACAACATTTTCTGGAATTTAAGAGTCTGCTAAGTGTATTCCAGAGGAAATCAACAAAGTTTTAATATAATCATAGACTCAGAATATTCTGAGTTAGAAAAGACTCACAGGATCACTGAATCCAATTCCTGGCTCAGGGCAGGACCACCCAAAAATCAGAGAGCATGTCTAAAGACTCCTTGAAGTCTGGCAGCTCAGTGCCATGACCATTGTCCTGGGAAGTGCCCAATCACCACCTGGCAAAAAATCTTTTATAACTCCCAACCTGATTCTTTCTTTACACAGCTTCACACTGTTTGACATTTGTCTATCAGTTATCACACTGTTGAGCCTTCGACCTCAGAGTAGATGCACTCTATTTTATCAAATCTGTGAGAAATTGAATTGGTAGGTGGTGTGCTAGAGACACAGACTGTGTTGCTGAGACAGACTGAATTGTGCAGTTATTGACTGATAAAAATATTGACTGTGCAAAATTGTAACATAACTTACCTAAAAGGATTTATTAGTATAGTAACTGTGTTGTTGAATTGTTTACATTTAACTACTGATGTTAGACTGATATTTCAGTGTTATTGCTCAGAGTTATATAAAGAACCATATGTGATGGTACACTGCTAAAACTCTCAAAAAAACAAGAACTTCAGAAACTTCCTATTTCAAAAACATATTGTATTTTTTAAAAGTCAGATAAATCAATTTTTTATAAATCTTAAGCTTAAAAAAGCTTAAGCTTGGTTGTGGTCAAATTAAAAATAAAATCATCATGTGTTTTTTAGTTTTTCATGTAGGTACAAAATCAGAAAGCATATGATAGAATATTGTCAGGAGTAAGTATTCAACATCTAGCTTACACAACCTGGAAATCTTTTTCTTTCTCTAGATCTTACTGCTTATATTTTCCAAAATACTTTAACAGCAGAGGCTCCAGTAAATAAAGACGAAACTGTCTTTGGAGAAATCTATCCTGAATCCAGAAAAAGTAGCTTTCTGCAGAAAGAAAGAGCTATGTTCAATAGAGCTGCTGATGTGAAGAGCCAAAGCTGCAATAGAGTGTGCTTACAAGAAAGATGCTAAAGCCTGTCACTGGCCTTTTAAATGCCCTTAAAAAAGCCTTAAGCTTAATATTTTTTCCTCTATTCTCCTCTATTTCCTCTATTTTCAATTAATATTTACTTATTTGTCTCATTTTCTAAAAAAAAAAAAAAAAAAAAAGGAAAAGAGTCATAGCAATTTATTTCTTTATCTGGCTAATATCTTTCCTTTTTCAGTTCTAGGTAATGAGTACAGTAAGTGTTCTCCAGGATCAATAATTGTGTTGTAGGTCAATGTTTGTGTGGGTTTTTTTTAAAAAAGGAAAATAAATAAATAAATAAATAAATAAATAGAAACCCACCTGATCTAACTTTATATGATGTTTTCAGAAGTAATAGAGGTGATAGCATGTGTATCCTCTCTTATTTGAAGGCTTGTATCTGAAGATATTCCCATGAGTGGAAAAAGTGGGCATTAGCATTTGATGAGAAATGTTTTGCAAGATAAAATTATGTAGGAATAACAGAAGAGAGGACATCGTTTCTAGTTCAGAATACTTTCAGGTTTGTTTTGTAGATATATTTTCCTAGCTTGCAGGCTAGGATGGTAATCTTCTCTCTTTTTGCCTATCAAGTACATGGCAGATACAGGAGCATTGTGCGTTTTATTTTACCTCATTCACATGGTTAAGACAAAGAGATTAAAGTATATGTATGTAACCTAGTTTTCATGCGCACAGCTATTGTCTGTGAAAGCTTTATAGACCAATGCTTTCCAATAACACCATAGTTGGCAGGAAATCGTTCATAACTGAGTTTGTGAGAGCACTGAAATGAAACAAAAAGGTGTAAGTTAAAAATGAATAAGGAAATGTCACAGTGACAAATTCTCTTTCTATTTTGGAGTTGCTCTTCTCTTCAAAACAGCTTGTTTCGGGCACTGGCATGTTCCAGAAAGTAAATGGAGAAGAATAACATTGAGTGGAACCACAGTGCCCAGAAAATACATGAATCGCATCTGGAAACTGGCATGTGCTTGACAACCCTTGTTTGTCTGAACAATAGTTAGAGAATATCATTTTGATATAACTTTTTAGAACAGACACATAAGCCAGCAAGTAACAGTTAAAGAAGGATTTTACATTTTCCCAGGAGAGCTATATTTTTCAGGGTTAATAAAACTGTATATCCTTACATGCCAGTAAGATCAGAGGATTCTTCTAATTGACTTCAAATAGAATAATTTGAGTGAGTGCTTTTTGTAAACACCACAGCAGTAATTTTTAACTCTACACTAATAGCATATCTCTAACCTCATATGAGGCCTTTAGATGGGCTGCGTTGTTTCATTTTTTGCCAAAGATAACAAAGATCAGTGCAACTTGACGGTGCTGCCAATGTGGCACCACCCTGTTCTTTTGTTGTATCACAGCTCAGAGAGAAATGTGTTTTCTCTGATTTGCACACAGTAAGACCTTTAGTTATGGGCTCCAGATATTAGAGACTATTGGCTCTATTAAGAGAAAACTACTCTGCATGCCTGAATTTTGAGCCAAGATGTATTTCTGTGACCACTTACACATAGATCAAGTTTTTCTCCCATGGTTCAGCAAGGCCATTTAAACAAAAAAAAATATTTTCACTATGGAAGTAAGTTGGTTGTTATGAATTTTTACCTCTCCTACAGAAACACAGACATGTAAATTTTATAGTATCAAGTATTCATGCCCTAAGGAGAGAATGAAAGCATTTCAGAGATCAAGGTGAGACTGAACGTGGGAAATAATTAGATATGGGACCTTTAACTTTGATTCCAGTTCTTGTATCAACTTAGATGATTGGTACAAGAAAAGGCAAATTATATTTCCATTTCTCTTTCTTCATTTTTACATGGAAATAAGAAAACATAGATCAATACTAGGAACAGAAAATGTAAACACAGTAAATAGATTGTCTTTCACAGAACTCAGAAATGTACACAAAAAAATATGTTGTGTAAAAAAAAGTCAATGAGTTTATAACTGGTTTCAATTAACAGTTTTTACATAAGCTATACTATTTGTTCTCTGCTGCCTAATGGCATTCAGCGAGCTTTGTAATTCTCTTCTGCCTTTAAATATGTCAAAGAAACTGAGTACGTTATTATCAGTCTCCTCCAGTGACTTCAACATGAACAGAGAAGATAAATAGATAAATTCAGTTAATACAACTGAAACAATGATGTGCACGACAATTTTTCGTATTTTAAAAGAGCAACTGCTTCTTAAGTTTATGTGTCATATTCTATTTCTAGACAGCATAATGGCTGGTACCTTTGTACTTCACAACTACTATTGTAGGAACTTACCTGAAATCTAGGTAAAGAATACCAAATCAAATACCAAATTCCATCATGATATAAAAACATTTTTTGCAGTAGCCTCATGCCTTCATGAGGGTTTCTGAATTTTCAGCTATAAGCTTTCTCTTAATAGAATCCCAAGATTTTTCTTTGAAACTTTGGATATGAAAGAGAATAACAGTCTTTTCAGTGTAGCCATTTGCAAGCTGGACTTGTTATACAAGCTATTCAAAGAGGCAAACATTAGGCTGAAGCTAGGTCTGTAGTCCTTCCCTGCAATATTTCCCTACAGTTACAGACATTTAGGTTTTTCAAGAAGTAGTTATCAAACTACTGCTCTGAATGGAGGAATCTCATGCCACCTATGAACTGTAGAAGTAACTGATGGAGATCAGTTTCATTGAGTTTATGCCTGCTTTTATTAGCATCCCACTGAATCTGAATTTCCTGCTCCTCTAGCTGCTTGTCCTTTACAACTGTTATCTTAGGTTTTTTGTTTCTTTGTTTGTTTGTTTTTGTCTTATGTGTCCTGTAGCTATTATAGAGCCAATATATTTTACCTGACATGGCAAGTCTGCAGAGAGAAACTGATGACTTCCTGGAAGCAAAGGAGCTGAAGCTGTGCTGCTTCTGTTTTCTAGTCTCTTTGTCAGCCAACACTGGATATCAGGGAAGAAATTTAGAATGTGCTTCTTTCCAATTAGTCTGGAAAGCATCTAGGTTCATGACTGCATTTTTTCTAGGATCACCAAAAGCGTATATACTGGTAACAAAATCCAATTTGAAAAAAAAAAATGCTGTAGTGTTACCAGTCAAGACTGTTTACATCATGGAAGGGGTCTTGGTTTAAAAGGAATTCATAACATGAACACAGCCATTTTTGAAGTTTCTTTGAAGATCTTGGACAATAGGTATTTATGTGTTATGGGGTTGATAGCCTGGACTCTTCAGAAAATATTTTTCTTAATAATATTCCTGTTGCTTTTCTTCCCAGAAATGCCAGTAAACAGTGAAACAAATCAATCAATCAATCATGAGATTGTAACAGAGCTCCAAGGAAGTCTACATTTTTTTTTGCCAACGTAGAAGATGAAAAGCTTATGCGTGGACATGTCTCTCTGTGCATCTTATTTTGAAGAGTTTTAAAAAAGAATAATAAAAAAGAAAGTGATGAGTATAAAGTATCATAGAATAACTAAAGATGATATAAAATACATAACCCTTTACTTTTATTGATAAGCACTTCTGAACATTCCACTTCTTCCTCAGCTTAATACATTTGAATGTAAACTAATGAACTCTGCAGAAATGTTTTCCTCTATATTTGATACACGGAATACACAGAATTTTTACAGTGAGCCTTCTATAGACATTTGCAATCTATGAAGGGCTCCTGGAGAATTTAATCCTTTTATACTCAAGAAGTTTATGTAAGGTAAACTGCTTCAGTAAATAATTATGACTACAACCCATCAAAGGACCAAGCACAGTATTAATAAATATTGTTACTGATTCAAATGACTAATTGCTGTTTTCTCTTTCCTACCAGTGTTATTTAACAAAAAGAACTGTGATCTCTGTTCTGATAATGTGGATGCCATATTAGACACTACCTGCAAAAGCAGAAGAAATGGACAATATTTGTTCTGTTTAATTCTGGCACACACAATTTCTGAGTTTAAATGAATATGTTATGAAACTGTACATTCTTTTGAAGTGACGTTTTTTTTCTAAATGGCTATTTTACTGTCTATCCAGTCAGGATGTTGAGATTCCTTGAAGAGTGCATTCTTTAACTAATCGCCAGAATTGTAAATCAATAATCAGATTAAGAGCTTCTTACAGAAAGCAAAGGATTTGTTCTTTGTGACTGACAGCAGTGATGTGGTTCATAATTAGGATTAGTCCTTTCAGGATACTAAAGATTACAATGATATGCACACTATAGTATTTTTTTCTCCTTAAGTATCTCTCCCAGCTCTTCATTCCAACTTGGACAGTGCTCTCTTACTTGTGTGTCTGTTACCCAGATCACTGGACAAACCAAAGTGAATGTGATGTTTGCTCTTTAAATTGATAGAATTTGGCATTTTGAAAGAAGCTCCCAGCAGGACGGCCTCCCCTGCTGAAATATGTCAGTAGACATCTCTCCTCATTATCCAAATGGCCTTTTTGATGAATGGCAGCAGCAGTCTTTCCTTGTTAGAGCTAGTTAGCTGAATGCTCATCACTATTGTTTTAGCATAATTATCTTCAGGGTTAGGTGGAGGCCAGGCAGTTCCCCATTAATGCTACACTGGAGTTGATTTTTGTTCACAACTGTTAGCACTAAGGCATGAAAACAGATTGTGGATACTGAAAAAAAACAACACATCGCTTAATCATGCAGAATATACAAGAAATTTTTTTATTCCTTTCTTTTTTAGACAGCATCATTTCAAAAATTCTTTGAAGTATATAAACCTATAATCATGTCAAATGGAATACTATTAATCTTTTGAGCAGGAAGAAATGAATACATTTTTAGGAATGTTTATATTTCCCTGACTCGATTAAACTAAACATAATCTCCTTATGCTATTGCATATCTGGGAAGGGGAAGAGGAAAGAGAGAAGCAAGTAGAGTTCATTGGTTATGAAAGGGAAGTGATCATATTTATTGAAGTTATAACAATGGAAATGTTTTGATACTTTGAGGCTTTATCACAAATAAAGAGCAGGGGAGAGGCTGGGGTAAAATCTCTGTACTAATCTCTTGATGAGATAATTCTTGTATGTCCCCTTACTGTAAGACCTCATTCCACCACCTCTGACCACATGACTGTTACATAAACTGGTATTGGGATTATGAAACTGAGGTTTGATTGCAACTCAGTCACAGGGAAAGAAGATTCACAGGGCTTATGCAAATTTTCAAAGAAAGCACCTGTTTGTGGTCCTCCAGTATCTAATTACACTTTCTATGCAAGTCTACCAGATCAACTGCTGAGTTTTCATGGGAAGCGGGGAGAAAGAGGTGTATAGGGGATGTCCAAGGAGATAGATCTGGAGGTTGGATTTAGTCATGTGTGCGAGATGTAGGTAAAGGCAGGTTGGTTGGTTTGTTTCTGTTTGTCTGTTTGCACTAGAATTTGATATTTATTTACTAAGCTGTTGATCTGAACCTAGATGCTGTGGTCTATCTTTCGTGTCCTAACATAAAGCTACAGTTTCCCGTGCACAAGCAAGAGGAAGCACGTGGCAGAACACTCCCCAGTAGAAGCTCACTGTTTTAATTTCCATCTGTTCTCATTCTCCTGTTGGGACAAAGAGATATAACAAATGCAGTACTCACCTACTTTCTTCCCCTACTTTCTCACCTACATACTTCCCCTTCTCACAGCCTGGCTAGACTAACACTTTGTGATGACTAATTCCAAGTGAATTGTACTATGAGCCATTGTTATTTATTTGTTTCTGTAAATGAGGCAGGCATCCAAAACGTACATGGGCCTTAAGTAGTGTTGTGAAATAGTCATATTCATGTGGAAGTGAGCTAGAGAATGAATTCAACACAGAGCCTCTCTTAGCAGAGCAAGTCGCCACTGCAAGGAATAGATGTCAGGAAGAGATGAGATATTTGTATGATGCTGTCCACTGAAGGGACTGACCACAGTTTTGGAGACATACCACATGGTAAGAAATTTGTTTTGACAATGTTTTGGGCAGCTTCCACTCACCATGAATAACTTTTTTTTTTTTTTTTTTAATTATCTTTACATAAATATTTTTAGTTTAAGTAGCAAGCATTATTCAAATGACAACTCTGAGGCAATTTATTGAAATGCGAAAGTACTTCAAATTGATTTTGAAATTATCAGCAGCAGAGAGGAAAAACTAGTGGGCTTATAAAACATTTAAACAAATAATTGTGTATTTCATGTCTGTAGACTTTTGTGATCCCCAAAGTACTAATGAACATTAGTAATTCTTGACACCAACTTTAATTAAGCGTGTCTTCAATTCATAAACACAATGAATGGCAAGGTACACACTGGAATTTGTTTTTTTGTCATCATCATTTAGAAACAAAACAAAATGAAAACATTGTGTTGAGCAGAAAAAGAAGGAAAAAAAAAACTTCGTATGATCCGTAGTAATTTTGAACTTATGAGCTACAAACTAAGAGTGTTAAAAGTTGAATTATAATCCAGTGAGTGTATTATGTATCTTGCATTACTGGTGTATTGTACTGTCACTGGGCAATAACTTTTGTGATTTAGTTCTGTCATACTGAATACATTTTCTCCAGCCATTTATATTAGGAGCAGCTTTTGTGTGCCACATAAGTGAGCCTGGCTTTAATCTGCAACTAATTTTACTGCTCTTACCTTCAGGGCCATCATCTGTGTACTTACTGGACATGGTGGACATACCAGGTTTTGACATACTGTACAGGAAGTTTTTTTGGTTGTTTGTTTTTCTTTTTTTTTTAATAAAAATCAGGTTTGCCATATCTGTTAATAAAACAAAATCACATCGACTAAGTTGAGCAAAGTTCTTGAGGTCTGACCCACTATTGAGTATCAGATTATGAGCTTCTCTTCTTTAATAAAAACTTAAAAGATGGCCCCAAGCTCAGAAAGCAATTGTTCACATGCCCGTCTTTAGGCATGTGTAAAATTATCTTGATTTGAATACAAGTACTTCCTGCAGTAGAATGCAAAGGGAAGTCTGGGAAAACTATGTGTGATGTCAAATGTCCTTTTCTTTGGCCTTGATCTCCTTGTAAGATCTATATACAGTGCTGTGTTTTTCTGAGTTCTTGAGATCATACTAGGCCACTTCTCCTGCAACAGTAAAATATATTTAACTGAGAGCAGAGTACTGATGGAGGCTAATGTTGCTGTTGGATGCACAGAAATACTGCTGGAGGGACCTCTGACATGCATTCATGTATGAACACTGTGAAACTCACATCAGGAATCTCTGGCTCTGTGTGTAGCTGTTCTCAAATCGAGTTTGGAGCTTGAGGTTTTGTGCTACTGTTCTCACTGTGATGTCAGAAAGTCTCCCATATAAAATAGATATTCTGTTGTTTTTTTTTTTTATATATTTAAAATCATTGATTTTCTGTGGTGTTTCATAACTAAAAAAGGGAATTTGAAAAGAGCTTACATCAAGGTCAGACTCTTCGAATGAATCTGTTTTCATTTAGATATAAAGGAAAGTAACATTCATATTTGCACAAGATTACAATTTAGCACTCTAAGAATTTCTTTATGCTTTTTTTTCCTCTGATTTCTGCACATTAGAGTATGTGGGAGAAAATTTTTGTCACAATGTCATAAAGGTCATTTTATAGTTATCTTTATTGCGAGTATATTATTGTGGCTGTTTAGATCTGTTAAAATGACTAAATGTCAAGTAACTGCATTTTGCATGTTTATATATTATTTCTAAAGTTTTATAGCATAATGATTTTCAGTAATATCTTTAAGAGGTTATTATTATTATTAATATTATCTTTTTTTTTAATAAAATTTACATTAACTTCAGAGTGATCATGATTTCACTCCTGAATTTGTTTTTTTTTCTGACAACTTCCAAGTTTATGTAGGCAGTTGCAATTGTATGCTTAAAAGAAAAGGATGCTGACATTAAGTTTATTCTGTGTTGCAATTTGTTGTGTTTCTTTAGATAAAATTACGTTGGATCATTTCCCATGTAATATCAGATATTAAGTAAGTGGTTTGGCCTTTTTTCTTTTCTCTTTATAACAGATTTTGATGCCTGGCTTTTTCCCAAAACTAAGAGCATTATAATGTGGGAACTTAACCTGCTAAACTTGAGAGGGAGTAGATAATTGTTGTTGTAGGTGTTCAAATAACAAGCCATTCATATTTTCTCCTGTTTGTTTTCAGCAGCTTCTAACTCAGGAAATTTGGCAAGTCTCTCAATTTAGCCCACATCTCCATTGTTTACAAGCTAATTGAGGAGTTCAACAGTTGTGAACACTATCCTTCACAGAGAATTACAGTGCTGTTTTCTTGGGAGTGTCTTCTTTAAATAGAATAGAAATTGCATTTATTTGCCTGGGATATCTTTTCCTGAAGAAATCCTAATTGTCTGACTTCCTATGGTATCCCTACAGAAGAGGGAAGCAACTATAAGAAACAGGCAAGGCAGCTAAATTGCTGTCTGTGTAAGGAAATAGTAACTGAAAAATATTCCCTCCTAAGGTTGCTAGTACTTAAAGAAAGTGAAGGAACTCCAAGACTGAAAAATAACTTGCTTTTCTGTATAGGATCCCAGTGATAGAGAGATTTAAAAATTAAATTTAATGCACTTATCAGAGCACTTTTTATCAGTTTTAAGCTGTACACAATAAGTATTTTTGTACATTTGGGAATATTTTCTTCAAGCTCTTAGGTGATATTTTCAGTGGAATTACTTCTCTAGCAAATCTTATATTTAAACTTTATTTCTGTAGTTGATTAACATATATGTAGTAAATATGGTATGTTTGCAACCTGCACCAAGAAAACAAAACTCAGCTAGTCTTTTTAGCATGTCAGTACTTTTTACATCTTTATTTTCTTAAAATATCCCGTCTGCCTGAAATCTTCCCTCTAGTTATAGAGGAAGTCTTCCTCCAAAATGAACATGAAGCATGCCTCCACAGAATCCAGTGTAGGCCTCTTGTACTACAAAATAGTAGTAGCAGACCAGTTTTACTCATCAAAGCAGTTCCATGGAAGACAGAGAGATCCATGTTCATGAACTTATTTGCATGTTGGCAGACTATGTTTCAGTGTAATTGGTTTATTCAAATCACATTAGCAGGAAATACAGACAAAAAAAAAAAATAAAAATTGAAAAGAGTGAAATCATTTGCAGCCTTATCTAAAATCTCTTACATGCAGTCTGTTCTTTCTGAAAGCTCATAACCCATAAATCCTGGGAATCAGAACAAAAGCTCGAGAAAATAGCATTAAGGTAGTGCTCCAAAGTCAGAGACCGTATATAGCTGACTCTCTTAGAACATCCAGCATATGAAAGTCACGTGCACCTTGGTATGGACTTTATACAGCCCATTTTTCAGTAAATGATAGAAGATTGCCCCCAGCTATGGCTTACTAATGCATTGTGTGGATTTTAACCATCTTTAGAAGGGTTTCCTTTTTCAAGATGGTGACACAAATATATGCGTACTATAAGATCTTATGCATAAGAATTGACTCTGTAATATCTATATTTTTAGTGTTGTGTAATTAAAAATAAAAATTAAAAAAATCCAGTATTTAGTGAAGCAAGACTATTCACATTTAAAAAAGAACCTCCTACACAACTATTTCTACTTCAGGCTTGTCATCTTGTAAATGCAATATCACTTTATAGTTTTTGAAGCCTATTACTAATTTAATAACATCATGAGAAAGTAAAATTATATATAAAATAACTCAATGCTTGCCAAATTTCAGCAGCTGTGTCTCCAAGAAAGTTTGTAAACAGAACTGATTTATGAAGAAGTTTAAGTGTGTCTATATTAAAACTATTCCGGTTCTTGTCATTACAAGCATTTAAGAAAATGAACTGTTTGAAAGAGGGAAGGGGCATGAATGTTACAAAGAACAAGTTATATTATTTATTCTCCCCAAAGCTAAATTAAAGTAGAACAATAAAGGATAAAAGAAAAAGGGGACAGAGATTAAATAAGACAAAAATCTGAAGAAAAATAAGGATATGATTTTTAAATTTTTAGTCATAAAAGACATGCTCATTTAAGCAAAATAAAATAAGATAAAGTAAAAAGGCTCTTCAAATGTAATAAAATAACGTAAGTGCTTTGTTTGTCTTGGCCTAGATCTCAAGTTATCTGTTGAAAAATACTATGTTTATACTAAGCATCCATCTCATGCTCTCTGCTTGAATGAACAGCTATAATTTTGCGCATTTATGGGCAATTTTTATCCTCTAATTTCCTGTTCTTAAACTTTCTGCTTCAAAAGTGCCTTTCTTAGGTTCTGTTTTCTCCTTGTGGTCACTGTTGCAATGCAAATAAATTCTAACAATGGAATGTTGTCACTATATGCATGGCACAGAGGGCTTGAGGCTTGTCCCCAAAGGTCTCAGCAGAAATCCATAGAGTCAAGTCATTCAATAGAGAGGCATGATCAATAATCTGTCAGCATAAAATCAACTGTCATTTTCTTCATCACAATAAAACTCAGAAGACACAGCAGGGACAGCTGTGCTTTGTGCAAGATTTTCTGTGCAAAGCATATTAAAATATTATTGAGGCCTACATTTAAAAAATGCAAATAATTTGTGTTGCATCAAAAGAGAGTAAGATGAAGAACAGATTTTGAATGTTTTTATTATTTAGCTGTCATTCATACCAGTCAGTAGCCAAATTCTAGAGTATTTAATGTCTATTCTTATAGCTGTGGATAAACCACTAGGGCAAGTGTCTGCATCTTTCGGATGCTCTGTGGAATTTAAGAGGTATTGTTTATTTACAGACATTAAGTCCTTTCAATGTTATTACACGCCCTTTTATTGATCACTGATATTTAAAGACAGGGTTAATATATGTATATTTTTTTCTATTAAATTGTCTAATTTACTGAAGCAGCATCAAGAATTCTGTATTCTACTCTGCCAAGAGCACATGTGCATGCTTTAAAGGTCTTCCAACCAGTCACCCATAAATTTTGCCATTGAAATGATCAGGCTTAGGTTATGACTATGGTTATGACTATTATTAATTTTGGTAGAAAAGAACTCTGAAAGTACAACAATTCTTAACCTTCAACATCACAATTAAATGCTGTAACTTCATTTAGTTTTCACTTGACATCAGTGGGTCTTTTGATACATTTTAAGACAGAAGGAAAAATTCAGATGTAAATTCACTAAGACAAGCTACAGATGTTCTGGTCTTCCAAATGTTTACAATTATGCAAATTACAAATGAAATAGAAATTATGTGGTGGCTTCTTGAGTCCTTTATATTGATTTGAGGATGACTAAGCTAAGTGGTGCCATTGATTTAGTAGAAGGAAAGAATGCCATTCAAATGGACCTCAGCAAGCTTGAAAAGTGGGCCCATGTGAGCCTAATGAGATTCAACAAAGACAAGTACATGGTGTTGTACTTGAATTGGAACAATCCCAAATATGTCCACAGACTGGGAGAAGATCTCCATAAGAGCAACCCTGCAGAGAAATACTTCAGAGTTCTGACGGGTGAAAAGCTGGACATGAGCCAGCAGTGTGTGCTTGCATCCCAGACAGTGACATCCAGAGCTCATAAGGAGAGGGAGATGATTGTTCCCCCTCTATTCTGCCATTATGAGGGCAAACAGAAAATAATCAAGTATGTATGTTTAAAGTGGGTATTCCTTCAAAATGCAATTATATTACTTTGCAATTATACTGAATAAAGTTGAAGTCAATGAACTACTTTACTGTACCACGTGGCTACTCAGTGCATAATGGCTTGGTGCTTCCAAGTGTCCAGCAGAAAGTTCACAGGGTAGGGAGGTGCAGCATTAGGCTTACCTTTTCCTGAGTTCTTAAGTCCTGGGTGACAGTATAATCTGGAGAAGATTCAGAAGGATGACCTTCAATACAACTACATATGCCAAGATTCAGGGTGAGATTTCTCTAAACCAGGGAACACAATGAAGGTCAATTGATCTGAATATACATTTAGTCTTTTTTTAATATAATTATACAGAAGCAATAAAACACACTAAAAAAAAAAAAAAAAAAGATGAATTCAGTTAAAGTAAATAAGTTAGTATTGCCAAACTTTACCATCCTTTTTAAACGTACTGAAATTCTGTGCCCAAATAGGAAGCATGTGTAGAATTAAACAACTATCAACCTGACTCAGTTAGTAATTATGACCACAAAATATCAAGGGTTAACAGTGAAGCTCTAAGGAACAGTTATAGTGGTGCTGGGTGATTTAGATTTGTCATTTTCCCAAATAAACTAGATGAATGTCATTTAGAGGCATAGTTTTAGGAGTATATTTTTGAATAAGAAAAATCAGTTGCTTCTTGGAGCAATTACTCAGAAAATTGAGAACAAAATTAATCCTTGATTTGATTCTAGAAGGTAGAGATCCAGTTCTTAAGGAAACAGTTTCTTCATGGAAACATTTCTCCAGATTGAGATTAAAGTATCAAATTGACTGTCTCTGGTGGATGAAAGGAAGCACAGAAAAATGCACACAGTATTGCCTGTCTTTAAGAAAGAGAATTATATTTAAGTGAGAATGGTAATAACAAGGACATTAAAAAGTAGATGATAAAAGAAGGAAACTGAAACTGCTTACAGTTAGTACATTTGAGATTCATTATAAGTGCAGAGTTTAATGGCTATTACAAAGTGGTGTGCTGCTTAGGAGTTAATTATGTCAATATTTTTAGAAATGGAAGAAATGGCAAATTGAATGTAAAATATTAGGAAGATAAATGGAAATGATCAGTCTCTTCTGCATTATTATTTCATATATATGGTTCCTTAAGAAAGGAGAACAAATACTTCATCTAGATAAAAGATGCTGAGAACATAAAGTGAGTGAATGAATAGGAAACAAGCACTGATTATTTTCCCCCTCAGTATTAAGGGCTACTAATAATATTCTAAGGCTGCACATTTTACAGTGTGCAGTAGAATACAATGTGAAAATACAATGCAGTAATACAATAGAACCATTTTTTTCATCTGTTGCATAATGAGATTATGAATTTTTATATATATAGAATTATAATATATTTTTATATATATAACATATATATAGTACATATATATAATATATATATATATTTAGAAGGAAAAACACTAAGGAATCTAGAAAACAACTAGAAAAAATATGGCAACGAGTCCATTGGTATCAGTTGAAGATGACAGTCTGCAGCAACTGGCAGCTCAGGAAGGTCTTAAACAACTGTTCGCTGGAAGTTTGTTGGAGTTTATATAAAGGAACAGAGTCCATCTGTGTACTTGCACTGTTTTGTATATGTTTTTACTTAGCATCCATTATTGGATTACCTTAGAGATACAGAATCATAAACTAAACAGCCCCTGCTTTCAGACAGTGCTACATTTTTAAAAGTCTTATGTTAAAACCATACAGCACGCAGAAAACAAGTTTCTGAAGTGTTGTGATAAATTCCATTCTTCTTGTTAAAAGAAAAAAGATCAAAAATAAAAAAAATGCAGCTGATATTCACATAGCCAAAGCTAAAGAAGAGCACTGTAAATTCTTTCTTCCACAGAAAATAACCACATTATAATGAGCTATGATATTTAATCTAAATCACAAATGTTGTTTTCTAACTTTCCTAGCATTTTGCATGTGGTGAGACACTGGTCTGCTAGCTGATAATTAATTCTTCTGAAAACAGAGTCTAGAGAATTTGTTTTGCAAATTTAATTCCTAGGAAGAGTTTTAGATGCTGAAATATATGCAGAGGTTTTCATCAAAATCTTTCTCATTTGTTTTTATTAATATTATTATTACTATTTACATTGGTGTCATGTATTTTAGAATCTGTTTAGGACTGAGAATGTTTGGTACTTCAGGAACTAGAAATGTTGGTTCTCGGAAAGGAAATTAAAGCTGACTTCACCGACAGTAGTGGGGGTAGTGGGAGAAAAGGTAGAAGTATGCAAAGCTTGAATATATTTTACTTAAATCCTATAGCATTGTAAAGATATATTTTTAAATCATTTTGCAATAGTGTAGATTGAGTCACAAGCATATATTGCATCAAATCATCCAGCTAAAATAGTGAAGTGACAGTTTTAGTGAATACTAAACATCCAAATAACTGTTCTAAGTACAGTACAATACATGCTTCTTCTTAAGTAAAGCTCTGTGTGTAAAGCACACAAGTTCAAAGGCTGCTCAAGACACCTCACCAGACACTGTGCTGATATTTAAAAATATTATGCATTTAACTGGTAAACTGTTATCTGTTGGTAGGACCAGGAAATCTCCTTTCTCTGGATTGTCTCCTACCACACAGGTCAGTGAAGCGTGATACTAATGATTATAAAAAATAATAGTGATAGGTAATTCTATCTATGGTACATTGTAAAGATCAAGGTACCATAGAAAATAACAACAACAACAACAACAACAACAATAATAATAATAATAATAATAATAATAATAATAATAATAATAATCTAGAGAGATTGGATCTTCAAATATCTCTTTGTGAAAAAAAACTGGAAGAGCTTTCCACTTTTACCAACACAACATAAAGCATGCTTCCATTACCATTCAAAACACTTTTTTTTACAGGTCCAGTCTCATAGAAATGGCTTTAACTGGTATATAACACTCAAGTTTGAGAAAAGTGAGTACTATTTTTAGAGAAAGAAAAGTGGCTATCCACCTCAATGTTTCACTTTGTTGCATGACTTCCTCCATGAGAGCTGACTACCTAGAAGGACTCTGCGAGGGATGTTGCTGGAAAGAAGTGAGTTCAGATGAGTGGGTTGATTTTCAAGGATCATTTCCTCCAAAGTCATGAATGGTCCATAACTATCAAGCAAATCAAGTGAAAAATGGAGATCCTAACTAAACTCAAACTACCCTTGTGGATCAATGCCCACAGTGGAGATCCAAGTGAAGCTTACCCTCAGAGCAGATGAGTAACCCTGTTGTGCCCAGATCAGAGTTAAACAGATGTGAAATACACAGCCCATGCTGCACAGAGCAGGGAAAGTGCTGTTAGGACTGAGACGATGTTTGGAGATAATTGTCTGGAGTGCCCAGCACCCAGCACGCTCAGTGCTTCATTTCTCAGGGCTTTTGATCAGGAAAACAGAATTATATTAACAACAGATGTGTGTATTTTAAGTATTAGCCAATCCCTTCACATTCTGTACAAAATTGAGTGCATATATATCATCCTTCGTACAGATTAGTCTTAGATTTGATATTATTGTCCATGTATGTTTGTCATTTATATTTAAAACATTCTTGAGCTTTATTAATAATACAAAACAAATTAAATTGGCTCATAGATACATATTTTTTAATTTTCAATAAATAGAATTATGTTTCACAAAGCAAGAGTTCTTACTTTTTTACCCATTCAAATATATCAACTAGAAATACATGAAATATTTAAATTATGCAGTCCATGTCTAAACTACAATTTTCCTGTCACCTACTTTCTCTACCAGAACTGTTTAAGTTTCTTATCTAAGATCCAAGTAGTCAGAAGGTGGCATTCATAAGGGATATGGACAACTCCTATTTTCTTTCTGCTCTTCTCTGGCACTGGGAATACATAAAAATACCTTTATCAGTAAACACATACTGATTTACAACTTCTCATATCTCCTGTAAACTGTCTTATATGAAAAACATGTCTTTTAGTATAAAATGCCCTAGCTTACTTTGGGTCTCAAATAATGAAGATAAATAGAACTCTTTTCTGATCTCTTTAGAGTTCATAAAAACAAGCCTATATCTTTGAGTGTACTGTGAGAAGAAAGAGAGGAATAAAATATTAATGTATTATTTCAGCATAATTTGTAGAAGTGGAGAATATATAAAACTTAAACAGATTGAAAATCATGCAATCAAATTTATTTTCCTCAGAATATTGGAAATCATGAACCATAGAGAGTACACATGCATGCAATCCAAATAAATAATTTGTCAGGGCATTTAGACTCCTCAAAAAATGTGGTTAAAGGGAAGGCAAACAAGCATTTACAGATATGTGTGCTTCAAGCATGAGAACAAATGTACCACACCTCTTTCTCTATCCTGGTTCCCAAGGATTCTTAAGAAACTGGATTCAACCACTGTACTATTCTCTTCTCTGCCAGAGAACCTTCGTTCAATATGACATTTAGACGGCAAACATTCTGTTATGTGATTTGTAACTTCAGACAGGATTTGCTAACCTATATTTTTTCTCTAAATATTAATAAATCCAAGCTGTAAATAGGATTAAAGCTTTTGATACCTAAAGGTGAACTGGAATTTACTTCAGATGATTGATTTTAATGCATGAATGACTTACAAATGCAGTATTATATTTTCCTTTTAAAATAAATTAGAACAGTTTTAGAGTTAACTTTAAAGGTCACCTGCTAATTACCTATGCTGAACATTTTCAAACGATGTGACATCTTTCATAGTGTGACACTGGCTCCAACAATAGTTGAAATCAGTGAAATTTGTAATCAAAACTATGGCAAATGGTAGAATTTTACCAGCAAAAAAGAACAATGCTAATTACTAAGCTGATTGCTTTATTTACGCATTATATTATTTCTTAATATTTTGTGATTTTGATTTTTTTCATTTTTAATGACAATGAAAAAGTATATATATATATGTTTCCTTATTTTCACTTGTTTTGAAAATACTTGATAAGATTCAAATTAAACCATTGGCAGAAACAGATGTAGAAATCTATAAATGCTATAATGGCATGAACTCATTCTTTAGCTAAAATGAGTAAGGCAGATGCCTTTTTAGCCAACAGTGAAACATACAGGAAAAATTTTGAGGATTACAAGTGTCAAAAAAATAATACTCTTATGCATAAAACAGAAAATACTAATCATTTTCCAGAGCCCACCTGAAGGTTTTGTAATAGAGACTAAACTGAAGATATTCAAAATTAATAGTCATTTCTAAAAGTCTGAGTTTTAGTTCATATCCACTCAAACAAGCATCTCATTATAAGAATCTTTTTTACTCTTTCTCCGTTTCAGTTTGAAATTTCTCATCAGATCAGCAGTATCCTTTTATATCATATCATTTTACCTTAGCCCTCCTCCATGACTGAAGTAAAATGGTATTTCCAAATGAGGCAAGTTCTGTGTCACTTGAATACTTATGCAGAAACTAACTCTTTTTCCATAAGAAATGAAAAAAAATGGAGGAAAAAAAAAGAATCTAGGGCTAAATTGTACTGCAGACACCCAACCCTGTTTTGGAGATGTTTCAGAACTTCAGTTTTCAGAGCAAGGAACAGAGCCAGGAGGCTTTGCAGCATCTCGCTGGCATGGGCTCTGTGCCCCTGCAGAGCGGCTGGTGACTGCAGACTGGAGTGTGAAGCTACAGACCTGCACTGTGAGCAGCTTGGTGGGAGCAAATGGTGGATTTAGAATGATAGATATGTTACCTATTTGTCCTCAAGCAGGCGGCTATAACTTACTTTGATATTTACTAATCTATATGAGATATCTATGTACAGTAGATAAAGTGAAATAATATTTAGTTAATTTTCCTATGCAAATGATCTGCAAAATTGATGTACTTTTAAAGCTAAGTCACATTGTAAATTAACTTCAAGTTCTTCATAGCTTTTTCTTACAGGCGATTCAGGAATAGAAGGTGGAAACAACACCTGATGCTATAAAGTATCTCAATGGACCCGATAGTTATGCTCTTTTTCTCTAACTCTTAAAGTTGAACGCTATGCCTAAAGTAAGACAGGTCTAACTCATTCTATACAATGAAATGTAGTTGGTTCTATAATTAAAAAATGGACAGATCCACTACCATTTTTCCTGGATTCATTCAGCAAATGATTTTAGTTCACCTGAATATTATCTAAAAAGAGAGATAGAAATTTGTCTGAAATGATTTTGAATTGGTAATTGTTGATATATTTGGAAGAGGTAGTTCTTCCCTTTTGTACTGATCAATTAAAAAACAAACAAACAAACAACAACAACAAAAAAATGCCATTTCTTTATTACTTTTTTTCTTAGAGTCATATTATTTCAGTTTCTGCATTTATAAGAACTGACCCAGGGGCTCTATTTGTGTTGCTCGATAGAGTTCAAAAGAATGAGCCCAAAAATTGGCAGACACATTTCTTAGGTTTTTAAGGCAAGTCTGGCTCTAGTGTAATATTCTTTTTTTTCTTTTAGTCATTGAGGATTAAAATATCCTAAGTTTTTCTACATTTTCAGGAAGCATTTCTTATAAACTAGAAATACGTCACTGTGTTGGAGAAAAACCTTGGTATCTATTACTATACATATGCATCACTTTTGTAGATGCGCTTTTGCTGAGTATTATTCTGTATTTGCATAGAGTGCTGCAAGAAGCTACATAAACTCCTGGAATTATGTGTGTGCAATATCAAAACTATCAACATAAATCTATCTGCTTATTCTGACTGAAGAACTGATTCTGAAATCTAGTAGAATAATGATTAATAACAAGAAGTAAGCCAATTACACATACTCCCTTGCTCCCCATTTCTCTGAAAAATAAAAGGAAGTAAATCTTTATAGAACAGGTGTTTTATTAGCATTATGATAGGTTTAGATTCCTGACATAATCATTCAAAAAAATATTTCTGTGTATATTCCAAAGACTTTTGTTTTGTTTTGTTTTGTTTAGCATACATAGATTGTTCTGAAAGTAATGCCTCTTATTTATTCCCATGGAAATTATGACAGATAAAAAGAGAAAAATAATACTGTTTGAGAGAAATTTCTGAGCTACAAAGCACTATTTTTTCAACTATTTTTCAACCTAATTATCACCATTAGCTGTGCATTTTTGCAAGCAGTGTGCAAGAGCCTGCATGCATGAGCAGAGGTGACCTTCCCATTTCACAGCTGCTATGATTACATTCTTGCTAAAACACACAGCACACTGCCTCACTGTGCTCACAACCATTATTTGACATCCATAAAAGGTCTACGAGAATCAGTGAATGACAGTGAATGCAATTTTTTTCTACATGAAAGAATTCAGTACCACACCTTTGGTTCATATACCCTTCCATGTCAGATACTATTCTGTCAGGCAGCCCTTCTGCTGCCACCTGTCACACAGGAAAAAAAAAAAAAAAAAAGTAATGGAGTATCTGTGGAAAGGTCAATGTCTGCTACCACACCACCAATATCTTCTTGGTATCATGGGCCAACATAATAAAATAGGAGGCATTACTTTCGGAGCAGCTCATGATTGTGATAACAAAGATTATACTGCAGTTTCAGTGGTCATAAAGATACCAGACTTGACCACATCAAATAAAATCATTACTGAAATAGTAAAATAAATCAGAATAACAGAACTTCCTTGAATTACAAATGTGGCAGTATTAATCTTAGAGTGCATTTCACAGCTGTCTACCGTTTTGGCTTTGCAGTCTTGATAATACGATTACAAATTAAAATCCTAAACTTGCTTCTTTGCTCTTGTCCTGTTTGTTGTTGTTGTTGTTGTTGTTGTTTTGTGTTTTTTTTTAATAGCCTATTTCTTTATTAAAAACATGCATGAATGAATGAAAGCAGTTTTAAACATTTTTTTTTTCTCCTGTTAATTTTGTCTAAAGTGGTTTAAGAAAACAAAGAGCTGCCTCCTTGCAATGCATGATATACTTGATGAACACTGTTTACTTTATTATACAACTCTTTGGACAGGATTAGAGACAGAGTTTCCTACTTCATTAATTTCCATTCCAATAATCAATTTTGCTCTTGCAGGCATAGCACTAGTGTGAATATTTATCTGTTCAGATATAACTTAAGTAGCTGGTTTGCTTCACTTAGTGCACACAAATACTTGTGTATTTGTGACGGAGAAAATCAACATCTTCTCACATGACCCAAGGTTCACTACTATGGTTAAAACTGATAATTTATATTTTGTAACCACAAACTCTTGTGAAGCACCATGTGCCAGGCAGTGTTTGACACTTCAGAGGGTTCAGTGCCTCCTCTCCAGAAGGTACATCCTGGCTGCCAGTCAATAAAGGAGTAATTTCCAAAGAACAGTAAGTCCAAGACACAGTCTCTTTAGTGAAACTCGATGGTAGTGATCAGCCCCTTACCAATTGATTGAAAATCTATTTCCAAGAACCTGTGAAGAAGAGGGAAAGAACTCCTTACCATTGAGGAAGATATCTCAATGATCACTGGTATAAGCCCCATCAGTTAGGCTGTCCCAGCAAAAAATCAGTCACTAAATCTTTATTTTCCTCTCTATTTCTCACTGTATCAGAAATAAATATAATATTAGTTACAGTAAAATTCATCACAAAAGAAAGACCACAAAGCCTACTTTATCTACAGTCTTTCTTTCCTCATTTTTCATAGACTTCTACAGGTGAGCATGTAAGTGGTAGGTCACATTTAGAAAGCCCAAACATATATTGCAGCACCCTCACCTGGGGCAGGTTGCTGAGTGGAATGCAGTATAAAGGCTTATATCAGGAGAAGCTGTAGCACAATATCTTATCTGCTTCTTGTGTATAATACCTACACCCACACACTTTTAAAGAAATTATATATCTCACAACCCTATTAAAACCTAGTAAGTGTTGTGTGAGGCACTGGGACATGCTAAGTTTCACCAGATGCAGAATGTCCTGAAATAACCTAGTACAACCTCAAGTGAGATGATGATACATCATAGCCTGCAGGGAGATACAGCTTTACTAATCTTGAAAATCAGAAAAATTATTCAATCCATTCTGAACTGCTTAATGGAGAAATTTAGTGGCAAATCAGAGTGACTGGCAAGTACCTAATAATGAAGAAATTAGATGATTTCGAAGGTCAGAAAACAGGATGTTTCCATTGGTAAGACCATGTAGGGAGGGAAAGATCTATGATATAATTATTTTCTCCTTTTTTGTATGAATGTTAGCATGGATACCACTCATGTGGTGACAGAAGAAAATAAGATTTGTTTTCCTTCTTATGCTTTTATTTATTTATTTATTTTGCTCTGGAATCAAACGGGAGGAATTTTATAAAATTATAACAAGGGAAAACGTCCCATACAGTGGCTAGACATCCTGTCTTCACATTGCTCTGAGTTCTTGTCAGCCAGTAAGGAATTTAAACTCTGATCTTTTGCCTGATGGCACAGTGAACTGCCACAAGATTGTCTGGCTGGCTCCAATTAAAACCTTTCAAAGCTTTTGCACTTTTAACAGACTGAAAATCTTCTTGAGTCTTGTGCAACTGCTTTGCCACCCAACAATCTCGAGGCATTTTTCTTGTCAAGCAACCCAACACCAAACATGCTGTTTTCATTTGACCTGTATTACAGCGTAAAGCTACTCAGTTCTTTAATTCATTACCAAATAAAGCTGTTGTTATCTCTGGACGGATAAAGGGAACTGGGCCAAACGGTACTAAAGTCTCAAGGATGAAATGAGATTAAACCAGTTCCATCTCACCTTGCGATATGTTAATTATACACACACTGGTCAGCAGAGCTCACTGTCTGTCTAATCATATATCTAAATGTCAATTAAAAGGGATTATTGCTCAAAAATTAATATCCAGTGAAAAGGATTAATCTGCATAAGGCTTATGCTTGTCCTTTCCTCTCTTTTTTTTTCTTTTCAAGACATTTTAAGGGCATGATACATAGTACATAAAATTGCAGTGTACTTTTAAAGCACAAGAGGATTTCTCCCTCTCAATTTTTTCTTTTTTAAATTCAAAATGACTTGGCAAACACAGCAACAGTGCAGATCTACAACCAAGTCAAAGAACTACCTCTTGCTTCTTTTTTAATTAACTCTTGGCAGTACTGCTAAAGAAAGCATTACTCAGAGAGCTGGAGTCATGTTAGTATCAGAAACCTCTCCAGGGCATTAAACAATGATGAGAAGTTTCTGCAGAAGTCTTTTTGGAATAGTTGCTCACTTCAAATCTTTTCTGTCCATGCAGTAAAGATGTAAAATAACTGATTTATAAATAAACTCAATAGGCAAGATTGTCTGTGTTGTTGAGAAGGATGGGAATAAGTAAGATTTGAAGTTTAATAAATTCTGGGCAGCAATGGATAAATCTGCAGATGAAAGCAAGATGCAATCAGGAAATATACTGCTCTTATTGAACTGCCCCAGCATATCTTAGGAAACCCAGGCCTAGGCTTCCTGGCTCCTTCTCTTCTTTGGCTCCATCTTCTCTTTCATAGGTATACGGGCACTAGAGCAAAACATGAGCAAGTGAAGAGAAGATGAGAGCTCTTATTTTCCCATCTGATCAGCTCCCCTGGAAAGAGCATCTGCTGCTCAGCAGGTGAGAGAGAGGCATGCAGCCATACAGATCCCCTGTCCTAAAGGAGGATGGAGTAAAGCAAAAGTTCTGAGAAGGGGCTGGGCACATAGATATCATGAGTGAAGGAAAGAGTTAGGAGTGCAGAGTGTATACAGTGAAGAGAGAAAGACTAGAACAGGAGGGTTCCCATAAATATACTTTTAGCTGAAACAGGTGTCAGAGAGGTGCAGGAGAAAATGGAATTAAAGCATTAAAATAGGCAGTTTTATGCCTGATCTTTCGAATTTCAAACGGTCCATAAGTCAGGAGCGAGAAGGAGAATAAGAACATACACGGTCTGACAGACAGAAACCTGAACAAATGCCAAGGTTTCAGGCAGTGTAATTTCTTTGGAACAGGACACATATGGAATAAGTTGTCATCAAAGCAATGAGCATTAGCAGATGTCTAGACAACTTTATGAAAAGAGAAGCACTGTCGGGTGTAGCATGACACAGCAGGGAGGTGAGGATGCATTTAAAAGTGGACTGTCTTTTTTTCCAGTAAAACAGCTCCTTGTGTCCTTGTGGGAATAGAATGGCATTATTCTGGAAATTTAACTGCTGTTACAATTACAAATGTGTATTTCAAATTACTCAGAGATCTTTCAATCAGAACTGGCAATGCAGAACTTTGAGGTTTTCTAGCAGACACTTATCCCTAACTGATATCCTATCAGAATAACCCATTGGAGCATCTTGTTTCTGCCCATCATATTATCTGTATTCATTTTCACTAATTGATCTTTGGATACCATATATTTCCTAGATAGGCATCTACCACCATCATGTACATGATATGTCAGCATGTGGAATATACATCTTTGATACTCTGTTGCTGTAATTGATCATATTGCTGTTCAAACACATGCTTTAATTCCAAATCACATTTTTATGGCTTCAGCTTCCAAGTTTCCACTACTGGGTAGGGGAACTGCTTTTTCTTTTACCCAGTGTTTTCCTGTCCTGAGGATAACTGTGCTGTAATCAAGTTGCTAGCTGTAGGTGATTGGCTGATCAAGGAGAATCATATCCAGCTTTTTGAAGCGACAGCATCTCCAACCATGAGGAAATTTCTCAAACACAAACTGCACTGGAACTGCAGCATGGGCTAGTTAACTGTGTGGCTCCATGGAAGTAAGGTGACAAAGCAAATATGGAGTAAATGTCAGATGATGAACTGACTATAGCAGAGGGCAACCCTAAGGGAGACTCTGCACCCTTTGAATCTACTGAAGTTCTGAGAGGGATCTGACAGAGAAAGTAAACCTGTACCCAAGACCTCTATGTATGCTTGTAAAAAAAAGGTTTCTTCAGATTTACTCAGTCTTCTTTTTTATATATTATATTACATTATATTACATTATATTTTCTGTTTTATTTATTCTCACTTTTTTTTCTGTATACAATTATTTTAAAATATTTATCTTCTTTGATTTTTACATTTTATGCTGCATGTTTATGCTATTATGTTTTACAATCTATATGCACATACACACAAACTACAGTTAACGAACTGGCCTTGTAGATGAGGGGAGAAAAGTGAATGTTCTTTGTCGTAAGTAAGACATCTGTCATTGTCTCTTGCTAATCGCCTCACAGGAAGAATGATGAAGTGTGGGGTAGATGAGCACTCAGTGGAGTAGACTTAAAAGTTGCTAAAGTTGCTCAGAGTGGCATAACTAGAGGAGGACATTAATTAGAATGCCCCAGAGGTCAATACTAGATCTGACCATGTTCAGCATCTTCATGAACAATCTCCATGATGGGGCAGTGCACTCTCAGTACACCTACTGATAGTACAAAACTGGGAGGAGAGGATGGTATGCCAGATAATCAGACAATCTATGCTGCTACCCAGAGGGACCTCGATAGGCTGGAGAAAAAATCTAATAGGTGACGCCTAGAGTCTGGAAATGACTGCAAAAATGAATCTGGATCCATGGTAGACAACAAAATGTACTTAAGTCAGCAGTGTTTCCATTCCCTTCCAGCACAGGAAACCAGTGGTAGTCTTTATCCAGACTGTCATCAACAGGTCAAGGGAAGTTAAGTCATCGTTGGTGAGGCTGTACCTGGAGTGCTGTGTCTAGTTCCTCCAGTACATGAGGGATCTTGTCACACTGGAGAGAGTAGAATGTAAGACCACTAAGATGACAAAGGGACTGGTGAATCTCTCCTATGAAGAAAGGCTGAGCAAGATGGGACTGTACAGCCTGGAGAAGGGGAAGCTCAGGGAAATCTAATTAATGTACACAAATACCTGAAGGGATTGTGAGAAAAAGATGGAAACAGGATCTTTTCAGTAGTGCCCAGTGCCAGGAGAAGAGGCAGTGAGAACAAACTGAAAGATTTGAAATTAAGGAGTTTCTTACTGAACATAAGGAAACACTTTCACACTGTGTGTGTGACAAAGCACTGTCACAGAGATGTTTTAGAGTCTCCCTCTTTGAAGACATTCAAAAGCTTCCAGGACACAGCCTTCTTGAGCTGGCATTGGATTCAGATGGCCCCATTCCAAACTTTGTCATTCCAAGATTCTGTGGTCTGACATAAACATCTCTTGTACAATTGATCATATCTAAGGAGACAAATATTAGGAGATAGAACAAATGCGACATGTGGAATAGGTTTAGATGTTAGACAAGTGTTCAGTATTGTGTAAGGAATAAATAACAAGCCAAATGTCCTTTCCCTAAACAGAATTCTAAAAGAAATAAATGGATGAACTAAGCTGTTTGAAGTTCTATTAATAAATATTAGTCTCAAATGGCATTGTATTGAATAGAGACAGCAAATAACAGTACAGAGAGTATCAACGTTAAGTGCTGTAATAGGTAACATCTTTTTTAATGATTCAGAAAGCAGACTAATGGCATGTTAATAAAATTCACAAATGTGTATCAGTTGAGCTGTTTATATAATTTTATAACATTAAAAGCAGAAATAGAAAATAAATAAATAAATAAATAAATAGAAAGCAAACTAACTCAAGTTTGATAGAATTGGACAGAAAGCCATGGAGCTTGAGACTTCCTAGCTATATCTTGAATGGTCTCAATTGTCCCTCACGGTCCCTCACGGTATAATATATGGGCATCTCAAAATCTCCAGCATATTCAGCCCTATTATAAATCTGCAAGGAAAATGTTTTTAACATGATTCCTGGAAAATGTTACTATTTCTTTCTTACAGTCAGGAAATCTGATATGGAAAGATTAGTAACCAGATCCAATAAAGAACTTTGAATGTAGTTACTTTGTTAAAAGTTGTAGTATCTTAACAGTGAATTAAATCAAGGTATCATCTCTGCTTCCTCATCTGTCTCTTTTGTAAGCTGCAGTAATGTATTGGTAGGAAGTTTTTTCACTGGATAGACAATTGAACATTTACTATCTCTGTGTAGCGAGAACATCCCAGATGAGTGCTTTAACTAATACTGAAAACTAGTCTTTGCTGCTATTGCCAGAGAGAGTTCAAACTTACTGGCCAAAAAAAGTAAAGGAGAAAGTGAATAAAGTTTGTGTGTATGAATACAGAGAATCCAATATGTAAAATGTATTTGAAAACATTCTTTATTACTCTGAAAATTAAAATAGAATGCGATTCCAAATAAACTTTACAGGAAGCTACACTTACAACAGCTTACTTCTTTAATAAGAATTCTTTAGGAAGGAACCATCTTACAAAATCAGTAAATGCAACAGTACTGACCTAAAAAGTGTTACCCTCAGAATTAGTTTTAGAGTTCCTGAAATCTTGATGACCTCCTTCTTTACCTATCAGAACTTTTCATTTATTTACTCTGTTAATCTGGCTCATAGTCTTCACATTATTTTGAAATGTAGTATGAAACATTGCTGCAGCATAGGCTCACTTCACTGTTTCCAGCTTCTTCAGAAAATTCATTTACCTACTTTTGAAAAAGCTGGTTTTAGACTAGATTATGGTGCCAGCTGTCTGTAACACCAAAACTTTGCTGCAATCTTGTCCTCTGTCCACCTTGAGATAGCATGAAAGCATGAACACCATTAGATATGCTCTTGTTCTTATCACAGAATTATTGTTTGGTTGCAGGACCCAAAATCTGGATCAGACTCATATTGTTGCACAATCTAGTAAGATTTGGACATTTTTAATTTCAGACATTTCAAACTGTAGAAGCCTACAAAAAATATCTTTAGAATTTTTAACATGCATATGTTATTGCCCTCCGTGGCTCTTTCTGGATACAGATTTCTTGAAGACATCATAGAATCTTAGAATCATAGAATATCCCAAGTTGGAAGGGTGGATCATTGAATGCAACTCCTAGCTCCCCACATGACCAGACAAAAATCAGACCATATGTCTGAGAGCATTGTCCAGACATTTCTTGAACTCTGGCAAGCTTTATGCCATGACCACTTCCTTGGGGAGGCTGTTTAAGTGCTTGAACACCCTCTCCATGAAGAATCTTTTCCCGATATCCAACCTGAATCTCAAATATTTCTCCTTTTTTCCTATTAAGCTCATCACTACACATTCTCAGTTATTTCCCTGATTTGGATTTCTGTTAATTTTACATGTTCTCTCAAACTTACGATTTCTTTTTACATTTAATGTAAAAAGAATCTTAATCTATGCATAGATTAAATCAGTTGTAGTCTGAGATGAATTCAAGATGTTGAAATCTTTGGTACCAACATACTCAACCACCTATGTGCGGAAATGAAGTATTCTGCTGGAATAATTGACAGAATTCTGAAGGAAAAAAAAAAAAACCAAGAAAGAACTCAACTCTTCTATGAAGATCAGAGTTAATACTCTCAAAATCATAGGTGAGAAAACAAATGTTAAACAATAATAGTATGACAATATTTGGTAATGAGACATCATTACACACGTCAGATTCAGTGCATAAGAATGCTTGGAACTTTGTTACAGCGTGAAAAAATGGATTCTTAACTCAGCGGAGATGCTTACATATCACAAGTTCTGATTTCTACTTTCTAGATGGTTCTAGATTTTGGACCCTGTCATTTTACTGATTCCATCAGTTCTCTTCCACCTATGACTGAATTCAATCACGTTTATTTAAGGGGGTGAATAAAGTCTTGTGTTCACACTGAACATTAGTCTGACTGTTAGGAGTTCTTCAAACTGAGATATTGCATCCATTAATAAAGGTTGCTCAGGGTTGTTCAGTCTTCCTAATTTTAGGCACATAATTTACTTGTCTCTCAAAATCAAATTTCTGCTCTGAATAATCCCCTGGAGGAGCCTATCTTTTTATAATAAGTATATAGGAAGCTTAAGGTGCTTGGCCTCATATCTTAGTCATACTTAAAACTGAGCTCTGTTAAGGTCTCTTACTTATGTCTCTTTTTCAAAATAATTGGTCTGAATACTTAGCTGTCATTATGAAAGGACATTTCTTTAAAAGAATTGGTGTCATTACCTTCAAAAAGAAGCTTCTGGAATACAGAATCTGGGTAAACTAAGGGAGTATTTCCTGAAGTGAATGTCAGTCCTAAAAATGAACATGATTTTGGATGTGCCTTATTCACATCTTCTTCAACGACTTAGACAGTTTGGCCTCTACACATACCTCCACTGGAACTGATGCTGATGAGCTGCATGCCAAAAGAATAGGGGATTGAGACTCAAGAGTGGTATGCATTAGGTGCCTGATCTTTGTAGCAGCTACTGTCTAAACTGGTCATGTTTTGTTATTCACAGCAGTGTGTTGTAGAGATCCTTGTGCTAGTGCCAGAATTGGAACCAATTGCTGCATCTGATTGGGGATCATATTCCCTTCTTAATTTCTGAAACCTCTTGAGCACTGACTGAATTGTTAGACTCGCAAAGATGCAACTAGGCTGTAAGTACCTTTAAAGGAGAAGAGTAGTGTGCTAACTGACAGTGGCCCTGGACCTTCTGGAGAATAACAAACTAAGCAAATAGCTACAGAATAGTGCATTCTAATTCAACAAACATTGGTTGTTTTTTGTTTTGTTTTGTTTTGTTTTGTTCTCTTTCCCAGATTCTCTAGTAATTTGTGACTATTGAACACAAAAATATTTCAGTTCCTGGGATCTGATTGGGCTACATGAAGTTTCCCTGTCCCACTAAAAGCTTGTTTATTATGTGGAATACATTTAATTCCATAGTTTTGTTTTTTTTTAATCCTAGAAATTAATCTGATCAAGAGAAATCTCCATCACCTACTAGCACAAGATGTAAACTCTTTTCTTTTACCTATGTATTTGATGCCATCAATAGGCAGTGAAGTTGCCCTCCTCTATACCTACATGATAGAAAGATAATGTACATAATTTTCAGATCAAGATTTTGGTCTTTAGTTTTCTTCCTGTCACAATCTTCCTTTCGTTAGGACAGTATATTTAAGGAAGACTTTTTCCCCAGGAGAATCATAAAATCTGTGTCTGAAGTATTTCCCACATCAACTATCTCAGAAATTAACATTAAAAAAGAAAAAACACAGAATTAAACACTGCGAAGTCAAAATTCCTGAAGCACCTTTACCTTTTTACTTTTACTTACTTCCATTTGTTAAATATTAGTATTTAATATATAAATATATTTTTTACTCTTAAAAGTCATATATGATATTCAGTTTTAGGATGTATGCTAAGGACTTTCAAGCAATATAAAAAATATATCTGAGTTTCAGCCTTCATCAGAGTAGGTTATTAAAAACCTACACAATACAGCATTGTTTTTAATACAAGGATATACACTAGAGTCAAATGTGCCAATCCAGGCATATTAAATGATCGGATTAATTATGCTGGCAAGTTTCTTACCACATTTTTGTTGTTGTAGTAGAAATCTTAGGTTATGACAGTGACAAAACTGAAGTTCTTTACCACATAAAAGAGACAAATCACCTGGGAAAATAAGCTGTAGCTTATTACTCATCCTTAGTAATAATTGCAACGCTTTCTTAGTTCCATTTAGGGTGCATAGTGGTAAAGTAAGAACCTGACAAGTTTAACTGTAGAGTGGAGAAAAACTATCATAACGTAACTAGTGACAGAAGTTGATCTTACATATATACGATAAATTGCTTTTTGTGGGTATGGTATCCATTGTTTTCAGGAATCCCAGACAACTGATTTGATGATTCTGGCAGTTGTCTTGTAGTTGTTTTTAGAGGTCTTACTCACATCATGTTACCCATGGTCCTGGGCACCATATTACTCTATTCCTGCACGGACCTCTTGATACAGATTTGACTCTCATTCTACTATTTTCAGTGTGTTCCTGTAACAAATACACAGTTTGTAATAATACATTTTAAGCAACTTATTTTATTTAGTTCTCACCAGCATGCCCAAAACTGCAGAAGCAACACCAAGACAATGAAGACAGCTTCAGCCACTGCCTCTGCTATTCTGCCTTAAGAATCCCTTTGATATTAGAAGACTTTAAGCTGTTTATCTTGATACTATTTATATTTTGCAAGTGTGCTTTATGGACAACCAAACTGACTCTAAAATAAGCATCAGTTAATTCTTCTATCACTCCCCTTTGCCTCCCTTTCTACCTACCCAAGCACTCTTTAAAGAGTGTAGCTGAATGGCAGACATAAACTTGTCATAATTGTTAGCAGATTCCAGTTCCGGCTGAAGTAGAAATGACTTTTGCCAGATGACAACTAGTCCTATCCACCTTCCTCGTGTCTTCAAGACTCATTAGCGAGACAAGATTTGATCTATCTGAAAAACCTCTCTAGACCCTTCTATCAATAAGGTCAGAAAAATCTCCATTTTTCTCTGTCATGGAGCTTGTAGAATTCTCCATCAGCATCCTTTTCCTAATTTAAAGTTTGCTTATTGTGGAAAACTCATGAACAGTTATTACATTAAAGCAAGGCCCTATGTCTCCATATAAGACAAGTGCTTCAACTGCTGCATTTTGATCTAAGTATTTGTTTTTGAAAGTTTATATCTTTTATATCAAACTTTTTTTTTTGTTTAAAATTAAGATAAATTAACCTAGTAAATTGAACACACAAAAGAGATTTCAAGTCATATTCAAGTCAAATGAATTATTTTGCCATAACATTTTAGTTACCAAGTGAGCTTATTTTTTGCTTGATTGTTTGTTCATTTTTTCAGAACATACCTAAAATATTTTCTACTGGTTTCACACAAGTTATCAAATCATCTAATTTCCAATTTTAGCCCAGCAAAAAACCATATGATTTTACCATTGCTGTAACTGCTTTGCCTTCAGTGTTTAATAATGTTACTAGTACATAGAAGGACTCTAGGTATCCTGAAAGTAAGATACAGCCTTTGGGAATCTCTTGGTAGTGCTTGATTTGCTTAAAAATTCTTGGGAACCCTGAAGATACTGTCAAAAGAAACTAAGCCCAGATTCTTAACCAAAGACTTTCTCAAACCCTTGTTCTAGTTTTATCTCAAGGCACAAACTGAAAGGAAAGTGGGACTAAAATATCTAGTTCATTAGTATGACCATGAACCACAGATATTTATTATTGTTCATAAATATCACAGTAATAAACAAAATGTCTTAGGACTGTTGAAGGTGTTGCAGTATTAAACTAAGTGGATCATTAAATTAGACTGGAATTTAACTCAAATTTTGTCATTTTTTTGTCTTATTGTTGTTTATTTATTTTTATTATTATTATTATTTTAATTAATTTTCTGATTGGTAACAATCTTCTGTTTTCTGATTGTTTTGGTATGAATGTCAGTCTGGGATATAGGTCCAATTTTTTTAAAAAAATCAGCTTGATCTCATGCTATCTTATTTGTTCACACTCATTTGGCCCAACTAAACTGTTTGAACTTATAAGAACTGAGAATTTCAGATGGGTCTTAAGGCACATCTGGAACTCGATGACTAATCAACTGATCACAGGCATTGATGTCATGCTCACTAGCTTAAAGCAATTATGAACATTTGGGGTAGAGGGCACAGATTTTCAAAGAAGGAAGCTATGTACTAAGAAAATGAAGCTTGTGTAAATTTCCTCTGTATGCAAATTTCCATTTGCCTCTCCCTTCCCCATTCATCTAAAATGAAACAAACAAACAAACAAACAAACAAAAACCTTAGATTAGATTAGAGAGACATTCAAATTTTGTCCAACCAGGAGGGAAAAAATATCCAGTCTAATCCAAACATGAGACACAAACCTCAAAGTAGGAAATATTACTTTACTCATTTTAGTGCATCCATACTTAGTCCTCTTACAGTTTTTATTTTTCTGATAAACTGTTTCTAGAGTGGACAATTCTCATTCTTCTTTCTTCTTTTTCATAGATCTTGTTGCTTTATGAAGGCTTTCAGTCTGAGACAAATTAGGGTCCAGACTATTTAGTTCTTCTACAGCTTCACAGTGATGTTTCCATACCAGCTGTGAGCTTACCTCTTGACAGAACTTCCCTGAGCCACAGAGACACAACAAATCAATAGAAATGACTTCACTTATCTCTACATGATGTTACATTTTGTTGTCTCTTGGAGGTTTATCTACATCAACTGCCTCATACCAGTATATCCTCCATAGAATCTTCTACTTGGATAGTTACTTGCCAAGGCAAGGCATTCCTTCAGCATGAGTCTTCACTGATTTGGAATGGAAGGGGAGAGAGACCAAAACTCTCTGTTCATCAGTCTTATTCTAAAATGACTACACTGGAGGCAATATCTTCTTTTTCTCTCTGGTTGATTAGGAGGTACTTGGGAATTCAGTTAAAAGTTTGAAATAAATTTCTGTCATGTTTGAAGTTTGAATTAGGAAATGAAACAGTTCATTAATGATATTTGCAGCTAATTCTGTGCTAATTAAAACCAACATATTTTTCCATTATTATTTGCATACTGTTGTTCTGCAGCTATGCACTTGGAAGGATAATGCCTTGAGATGCCAGCTTTTTGCCATCACTCTGTGCTAATGAATGGGATGATATAGTAAGCTGGAGCTTCTTGTTCATTTATTTTGAATATTTCACAACTAATCAACCATGAAATAATAACTGCCTCATATTCCCTGTTAAAGAACTGCTTGTTTCTACAGTGACAAACAAAATCTACCTGTAAACTCATTCTCATATTAAAAAATAAAGTCTTTGTAGTCTTTCCAGGTAGCTAATTAGTTGAGACTGAAAGAAAATATACTGAAGCATATATAGAAGGGGAAATAAAATGCTAGTAGAATTTGAAGGGCATCGTGGCAAAGGAAGAACACTCAATCCTATGGGGTCAGTGTGATTTTCCATTGTATACTGGGGCCAAGACAAAGACAAGACTGAAAGACCAGAAGTGCTAGTCTTGTATAGGCAATAAACCTTGGAGTTGGCTGTTCTGACTGACTCAAGATTTAATGCACTAACAGACCAAAATAGCACAGAGATGAGAAAGCTTCAGATAAGTAAATCAGCAATAGAATTGACTTGTGAGAGCACCTCTGAAGTATGATTTTGGTTTTCCAAGACACAACAGCAATGAAACATAACTATTAACCTACCTTAACACAAAATATCATCTTGAAGCCTACTTGTAGTTTCAGATAAACTCAAAGAAGGTGAAGAATTATGTTTAGAAAAGACTTGTGAGTGAAAATAAAATAAATTTGTTCTAAGAAACAAATTTACATGGCTAGCAATGTATTATATAGAGCAAGACAACTGTTGGACTTGTGAAATTAAAGATATTACTCTTATCATAATCAGTAAAGAATCTTCAAGATACCTTCTGAACTGCATGAGCTTGTTTGATTGCTGTGAAGGTGACTTTGAGCCTTCAACTTAAATGGCCCTTGGTTAACTAGAAAATGTATTCAAAGTCTCCTTTCTCTATTGTTAATTTGATTCACTGTGGTTTTAGGATTTATTTATTCTATTTCCCTGTATAAGCAAATTAATATCTAAGCAGGAGCATTTAGTCAGTAGTAACTGCCCTTATCGAAATCTTTTTAACCACAGATTCCATGTGCAGGAAAGAATGAGGAGGTTAGCCAAAGAAAAAAAATTCTAACATGTAAGATATTTCTTAATTGGGTGAGTCATTGCCATCCATAATAGCTCATTGAATCTACTGGCATCCACAATTAATTAAAACTGCCAGAAGCCTGGGAATAATTACTAATTAATGTAGTTTTAAGGTTATTTTTTATTTAAAATAGCCATTAAGGAATGTCCATTTTGTTACAGCTCATGAGCATTGATCGGCTGGGAAGTCTCAATGTTTATCAAATGATTTGTCCTGGCACAGCAATAATATGGTAGTTTTTTCCTGCATGTGATTCCTCTAGGCTGGAAAAATTACTCAGTGGCCTGCTTCAGTGAGTGACACTCATCAGATGAGACAGGTGTGGTATAGTGCTTCTCAGTAAAAGAAATATATGGAACTAATATGTTGGATTGCTACTTAAGTGGGTTTCAGATTATCTAAAACTGTTAAACTATTCACAGCAGGTGAGAAAACCCATCAAAATCCTTAAAATCAGAATAACTGATATTAAAACAAGTAACAGTGGAGGCTTTCTGTTGTTCTTGTTTAGCTGATTGCTTTATGTTTTTCCAAAATTTTGCTGATAAGTTAGAATAGATACAATGATTTAGTTAGATGAGGTGGTAAATCTTCTTACAGAAACAAACAAGTTCTTTCCTGAGAGGATGGATTGCACTAATTATTTGCATTGGACAATAATGTTGAGATTTCCTGACCTTCTTAAACTCCATCATATTCCCTAAGGGTAGTTTTCACAATCATCTCTTGCATCAGCACTGGCTTTGTATCGCTTCTCAATGAGTCAAAGTGGCTCACAGACCTGATTGCAGATAAATAAATCCCTTGTTTTTCACCTGAGTCAGAGAGCTGATCTAACTTGGTAGGTGTATTAATGCAAGAGCTCAGGAAGGGAGGAGGAACATTATTAGTGGCAGCAGACCAGTTTTATAACTATTTAATCCAGTGATGAAACCATACCCATGATATATATTTTCTTTCCTTCTTTCCCATCTTCTTGAAATGTCCATGGATGTCTATAGTTCTGTGGCAGTTTTAACCTTTCATCTCCTACTAAGAATGAGACTTGTACTCCTCTTTCCCATCAACTACAAACAAAGGCTCAGACTTGGGGATCTATGGATTCCTTCTCTACTGAAAATAATTGATGTGTAAGCATTGTGGCAAAATTTATAATCAGTTCACACCACCAAATAAAGTTAATCACAGTTTTGCATCAGTCAGATTAGCTTCTAGGTATATTTATCAACCTATGAAAAAAGCAATAGTTTATTTTACACAAATGAATTTCAACAGTATGTTTAGTGTAATTGCAGAGAAAATGTATGAAATTAACTTTGAAGATAAATGTTCTACTTTCTGCTCCACTTTACCAATTTCTTGAGTGAAAGTTGCACTAGTCTGGCATATTAGTAATCTTCAACCAGAGCACCTTCCTTTTCCTTCCCTAGCATGACTACTTACTTTAGTGTTATATCCTTAAGGAGGAGTCAGAAAGATGCCTCTGATTTACACAGGTTGAGATCACATAATGAAGGGTATATTTTCATCTCTTTGATCAAAGAAAATTGTTTAATGAGATCAGATTCTAGAGGAAATATTTGTGGTTGGTAGTAGACATATTTATAACTGGATGTTCAGTGAAGCAGGTTCAAATTATGGATTAAATATAAAGTGTAGGGTCCAGAGAGTACTACAAATATATGGCAGTGGTATACATAGAGATAGGGTGCAGCTAAGTAAAATGTAGAGCAAATATCTTCACATCAGCAGTATACTAGTTCTGGTTTGTAAAGTGAATTTTTGAATTTTTGTAATAAAAGTACTAACAAAGTACTCTTTTTACTCCCTGAAAGGAAAAAAAAAAAAAAAAAAAAAAACCAACAAGAAAAACAGCAACAACAACTAACATATAATTGCTGATTTCAGTATTATTCGAATTCACTAAGCAAAGAAAAGGAGCTGAAAAGGAAGATGAAAGGAGACTGGAAGCAAGACCTTTCTTGGTAGCGACTGAATTAGCAGTCTTGAGTAACTTAGCAATTATGAAATAGGTACAAACTGAAATGGAAGTAGACCCATCAGAATATGAGGAAAAACCTCTTTACTATGAGGGTGACTGAGAACTGGCACATGTTGCCCAGGGGGGAAATATTCAAAACCCACCTGGACCAGACCTGTGCAATGTGCCCCAGGCTTCAGCAAGACGGTTGATTTAAATGATATCCAGAAGTCCCTTTGAACTTCAACTATTATGTGATTCTATGTGATTTATAGAAACTGTTTCCTTCTGTAGCAATGCTGTTTTAATAAATTATGCCCTACCAGAGACAATTCTACACAATTGTATATTGACCTATGTGTCTGAAGATATGTGGACTTGTTTACTTCTTCTTTTTTTTTAGGGAAAGAAGTGTTTTAAAGTCAAGAGTAAATTAATGATTTTAACCCATAAATGCTCACAGCAATGTAAGTTATTCTGTATCAGAATGTGCAGGATTGTCTTCGTGTCAGAGAGAGTGGAGAAGGGCTTTACTAGTAAGGAAATTGATTGCATAGATATACAGTTCACACATCTTTGGAATTAAAGCATTGCCAAGTTGTCCTGAATGAACCTACCTACATCATTAAGTAATCCATTAGTGCGCTATTTTTATTTCCCCAAAAGGCTCCTTCCCTTCCATGATGTTCTCTCCATATTTCTTGGTGTTTTTTTCCCCCCACTATTCTTTCACTTTATCATTGTTCCCCTTTGACAGAAAGTAATTCTTCAGAAAATCTTTGTGGGTACCACTCTTGTGCACTTACATAATCTGAAGCATCATACTGAGTGTTCTGTAGAAATCGATCCACAGTTAATAATTCAGTAAAGCTTTCTGATATTATCTAGCCTGTACTTAGAGAGTGGTTATGTAGTGTCTCTGCCTTTTAGAATGCCCTTTCCTTTACTGCCTTTTAGAATTTATTTTAAACAAGTGTTCTTCTTCCACATACAAAACAAACTGCCTACAATGTGAATTAAGACACTTTCTTGCTATAACATTTAACTTCATTTATCACTATGATAATATAAACAACTTCAATGTGTTTTTTAGGGAATTATCCTACAGATCCTTCTTCCTTTCTCCCACCAAGACAATTTCTCTCCTTAACTAGGGTCCTGTGCATGCTATACTTACTGCTTGTTTATGATCATAAGGGGAGTTTAGTCCTCATAAGTAAGAATCTCTACTTAGAAGAACACTTCCTTGTAATGTTTGGTAACCTGGAAAAACAGAGTTCAAAGAGGCAAAGGATGAAAGTCATTGTTTACTGACTCCAGACTAAGCTGCTAACTCATAAATCCTGTTATTCCAATTGCAAGATTGCAAACTCAGTGAAAAACCACAATAGTTTGCATTTGTGTTGTTAATTAGTTTAAATCAAAGTGCAAGCTTCAAAGTATCAGTCTTTCCTTGTCATGTCATAGTATTTCCAAGAGTTTTCAGAGAATCTCAGTGTGTAATACAGCTAGTAAATCAGCTGTAAATATGCCTATTATGCATTATGGGCAAAAATGATTTTGGGGTAAAATTACAGGGTAAGAGTTGTTGGAAAATCTGTCAGTCGTAAACAGTTAGTTTTTCCAAGCAAATGGATTTTCCTAAGTGCAGAGCTTCCAGTTAGGCGTGAAAATTTCAGAATGCTGAATAAATTGGAATAGGTGATCATTTTAATATGAAATTTATGAATTAATGAAATGCATAATTATGAATTATGAAATGCATGAACATTTTCTTGAAAACCATAAGTAAAGCATGGGAGTTGATAATATTGTAGTACAATTCTAAAGAACTACTACAAATCTGTAATGTTGTCTCTACTTATATCTGCTGTCTCCCAAACTAGTAGTTTTTAGACATAACAATAGTGTTGATTTGCAAATAAATCATCAATTTTCTATAGAGTTAACTCTGCAGACTTTATTCCAGAGAAATAAAACAAAAAAAATCTGCTAATCATTTAATGTATGATGTAAAAAATTCCATGGCTAGTGACACTGAAGAAACATCTAAAAGTAGGAGTAGAAAGCAGAGTCTCAGGTAAGAAATGCACAATGAATATTGATTCCATATGAAGTGGCTGGAAATGAACATGTAGGTGATATGTACTTTGCAGGAACAAGTAACATGTCAGTTCCAGGGAAAAGATCTCAAAATACAGCATTTTCCATTCCAAACTCTTAGTTTCCACAGAAGGGAACTCTAAGTTGAGCAGCACAACACAACAGACAAATTTTTCTACTGTGACAGAGGCACTTTCATGCACAGCTATAACACAGTTTGGATTCCAAAAGGTTCTATAGCTCTGCATATTGAACTCCTTGAATGGAATATGACTTTCTGAACTTCATTCTCTGACAGGATCTGAAAACTTAATGTCCTGAGGAAACATACAACACTTATTTTAACAGCCTGATCTGGAAAATATCATTTCTTGTGTATGATTAAGTGAATTATGATATTAGTAGCTTCATATTTATCCCCTGTTCTAAAGGGTTATTATGGGACCTGAAAACTTTTTTGTCTCCAAAAATATTAAATAACATTAAAGAAAGAAACAAGTATATTAACACAAGGAAAATCTCTACCCTGTTATAAATTATGTTTAGCCAATCAAATTTAGTTGTTTATTATTATTATTATTATTATTATTATTATTATTATTATTATTATTATTATTATTATTATTATTATATTTTATTATTTATTTTTTAAAACTCTCTGGGCCTGACTATTCCTATAAGAAATACCTCCAATTAATAATAATTCTTAATTACAGAATCACAGAATGGCCCAGATTGGAATGGACCTCAAGGATCATGAATGTCCAATCCCCCTGCCACAGGCAGGGCCACCAACCTCCCCATTTAATACTAGACAAGGCTGCCCAGGGCCCCATCCAGTCTGGCCTTGAACACTTCCAGGGACGGGGAATCCACAACCTCTCCGGGCAGCCTGTTCCAGCACCTCACCACTCTCTTTGTAATGCTAATGCTACATAATTCCTATTAAATTCTAATGAAGAATTTATAATAAATAGTTCCTTTTTACACGTATGCTGAAGATAAGAGAGGTCTAGAAACTTGAACAACAGCCTAAAAGCTGATGAAGTCACTAGCAGTAGTAGCTGTTTCAGTTACTTTCAGAAAGATAACATTATCATAAGCCCTATGCTAGATAGGAGTGGGATGAAGGAGTACAGATTCCTACTCCACGTCATTAATCACTTCTACAGTGTGCAATGACAGCTGAGGAAAAATGCTGATACTTGACCTAGAAAACGAGATACATTTCATGGAAAAAACAGCCTGTGATACTTGTATGAACACACATACTTTAGTCAAACCAAATAATTATTAGGATGCATGTGAAAGTCACATGTATGTCACATAAAAGTACTATAATTAAAATTATTATTAAAAATATTATATAAAATCATTAGAATTTTTCAGTAATAATATTTCAATTGGAATTAAAGTATTAAAACTGTTGATGAGTATAAAAGTATCTGATATTTCAGAAGGGCTGATACCATAATCAGATTTTAGAAGAACTGGGAGCAAAGGTACAATACGCTGAAAACTGCAGCCTACTGATGCTGGTGACAGACTAGAAATTGCACTGAGTTTAGTCTATGGAGAAGGTTGGTCAAGGGGCAAGGGAGACTGTAGGCAGACAGAAACTCATTTTACACAGACTCTGAGTGAGCAGGGCCTGGGATGCAGGACTCAAGTCTAAAAAGTCATGCAGATATTTTACTGCAGTAGCACAAGCAAATATCTCTGGATCTTCTCAGAGTATATTATTCCAGGATCAGCAATATATTAATGCTGTGATAGCCCTCACCACATTGACTCTTTTTTAACTACCTGCAGTCTTCCATCTAAAGCCTAGTTGGATATATTTTTCGTAGGGTGAGAATCAAATTAAATGGGAGAAAACTACAGGAGAAACTGACTCTGTGCCTCTAATTTGGTACACCAAATTAATGATCTCAGAACAAACAGTAAGCAAGAAGACTCGTAGGTTAAGAGATGTGCGCTATCTTAACTAATGTAATCAGATACTGCTTGTATTTAAAATGCAGTTGTCATTTCTGTAGGCAAGATTCTTAATTTTGTTAAAAAAAAAACCCTTCAAATATTAGTAAGAAATTACTGAAATTACTTTTTTTTTTTTTTTAGCAGTTTTCAGAATATTAAAAACAGGGCTATCTTAAACCTTGGGACTAGGCCAAAATGCTCTGCAAGCTGAAGATTTTTATTCCAGTGTTTCCTAAGAATCGTCATTATTTTATTCAGCTGGGCTATTGGGTCTCTTTAGGTCTATCAATGGTTTCAATTTTTATAGGTTTATATGGTAGATTTCCTGCTGTGTTTTAATATTTCATGCCTGGTGCTAGGCTCTTGTGGCATAATGAAAAAAATGCAAATAATTTATTTGAACAAATTCATTGGATTAATTATTCACCACAAATCCCTGCCAATATTACTACCTCTTTACTTTTTTTCCCTGTCCTTGGTTCATGTTATATTAGGTATTCTAGTGAATGGTTAATAGAAATGCATCAGATGTTGGATCTTCTGGGATCATGACTTGGAACTGCATATATTCTTATTGAAAACTTAGTGAAGTGTGGAAGGGAGACTGAAAAATGCAGCATGCATGTGATAAGGTAGGGAAGAAGGTAAGGAAGAAGGAAAGAAAAAGTAGAATACGTAGCTGCACTAGTTACAATCCTCCCTGAAGGTAAATATTTGATATATCTTTATCAAATCACTACGTAAACCTTAGCTGTATGCAAATCTGCATTAGTGCAATTGATATGAATCATCTAGCTAAGTAATGAAAGAATGCTATAAATCATTTAATTCCAATTTTCAGTCTCTAGTGATTGTAAATGTAAGTGTCTTCATATAAAATCCTCAACTAAACACAGATGTTGAGCAGACAAACATTGCTCAGGAGGTTACTTCCAGCAAGCTGTCATTGCCTGATATGTGTTTCTCTATAAGAAAATCAACTACCAGTTGTGCCCATAAGTACTGCATCCCTTCTGATGACCATACAGAAGTTTGCTCTGAGGTTGGTAGCTCCATTTCTTCTCTTTTTTATCCTCTTTATGGTGAGAGCACTGAACTGAAAGTAATTAAACTATTATGCTACTTATTCCTTTAAATAATCTGTGAAATTTCATCATTCACATACAGTAATTTACACTATATTAGCCTTGAAGCTCAGCCCTGTAAAACTGTAACACTTTTATATCAATTGATGGAAAAAAAAAATGGAAGAAATGTAAGCAAAGTTGCTTGCTTGTTTCTTGAAACAAATACTGGCCCTATTCTAAAAATAAGAATGATGCATCAGACAGAGTACTTTGTGGACTCACCCTGTTTTCCTGGTCTTAATTATGTAGTTATGTACTACAACTGCATAAAAACTCTCGTAAGATGGACAAGTCAGTGAACACAAAACAGTGAAGCTTTGCCTGACATTCACATCAATAACAGTAATCCAAGGCAAGATTATGCTCCACAAAAAACCCACATAAACCACAAAAGGAAATATAGTCATTCCTTCTCTGTACTATTTAAAGTGCCCCAAGTGGCCAAGCCCTAAGGCCTTCCCAATCTGAAGCAATGTCATGTAAAAGCATGGTTATGATTGTACTGACTTTTGAATGAAAAATATTTTTTTTTTAATATATTCCATGAATCAGGTATATGTGATATCCATCCCACTACTCAAAGACACTGTGCCAGCAAATACAGGCTTTTCAGCTAATCTTTCAACTTCTAAGCTGAACCGTCAGCAGAAAGCACGTAATTTCAACACAGGTGAAAAGCTAGACTGGTTTTACCTGTTCTGACAAAGAAGCAACCTTAACCAGTCATGGATTTACTTAAGAGGGAGAAGAACACTGTTGAAGGAAAGAGGGAGATAGAAATGCAAGCACACATGGAGAATGCGCTTTTATATGATATTCCTAAATGACAGTCAACAAGCTACTTTCTGCTCCTCTCTTAGATCACAGCAGCATGTTTATAGTGTAGGTTTCTAATCTATTCAGGATGAGAGAAACAAAGCCTGAGTCGGTATTTTAATGATTATATGGCTTAACTATCATTAATTTCATTGCCAATCTGGCAAAGTCAATAGTAATCAAAAACTCTTTCCTGGGAAGTAGAATATATGTCCCTTAATCCTCCCAAAACAAAGAACTGACATTTTCTATACTGCATTTTTAAGATACGAAGCTAGTGTATAAAAGAAATCACCCTGAGCTTTGAATGAAAGTGAAGGCTCTCAAGATATTTGAATTCTGCCTCTAAAGAAGTAAATTATTCCCTAAGAGCAGAACCCTCAGCATAAATAAGCATGAAAAACTTAAGTCTTTGGATACTAGATGTGAAATATACACAGAGGTGTTCAGATCAGATAAATGTGAATTAGTTCTGGACATATAGAAGAAGGAGGTTAGTTGCTCAGGGAATTTACTGATGAAAGCTAGGACATTTATGGACCGTCAATATCTAGAGGTTTTGAGAGACAGTTTAAAGATAGCACTGTTAAACTTAAATGATTAAATTATATGAACCTGTCCCTAAATTACTTCAAGAAAATTCCTTTAAGTTATTTTCAGTTTGATCTAGAAATGGATTTTTGTATATGTTGGCATATGACTGTTAGTAACTGCTATTTTTTTTCAATTCACTTGTGCAAGTACTATTTGATGAACAATGTATTTGCCAGATTTTACCCATATTTGTCAAATAAATTATTCAACAAATCATTTTCACTTTATTTGATCAGTTATAACAGCCTTCTTGACTTCTGCAATCAAGATACCTTTTAAATAAATAAGTATAGTTGCCTCTAGAGATGTCAGGAGTCAAGCAGTTGTTTTCCACCACCATGGTAAAAACCTTGAGAATGATTCTAGATGAACAGTATAATTCTCACAAAGTGTGGGAGGGATGAGCTATGGGGTAGCAGATAGGCCTGTGAAGTCAAGCATCAGAAACTCACTCCTTGTTTTTGGAAGGGAGAATATAAACTATTTAAGAATTTATTTTTATATGATCCATACAGTAATTTGGTAAAGAACCTTCAGCAGCCATTTTTATTTATTTTCAATCATAACAATCTGCTTCACTATTCTTTTATTGGATAAATCATAAAAACTCATAGCTGTGATTTCTAAGAATTGATGTTCAAAATTATTTAAGCTAAGTATGCAATTTACAGACTGCTATTGTTGCTTACAAATGCTGCCCTACATAAACAAATTTTCTACTACAGCAATCTCAGAGAAGCTGCTAGTTGCAAATGAGAATATCATCATTATCTTCAAGTCCTAAAGGAAATGTTGAAATGACAAAGGTTTACAATTTTTTCACCTAACTTACAATTAAAATAACCATTTCTTTAGCAGAAAATTTGGATTAGCAGAGGAAAATCTGTCGCAAGTTTCGTGCTTAATACTTCATGGTTATCATCAGCCTCAGGGTTGTACTTTACAGTGAAGGTAAATTGATACATAATTTATTTAGGGCTCATTAATTATTAATAAAAGTTTAAAGTGGGTTACAGGTGTATAAGGTATGTGTCACAGATGATTATGAACACTTCAGTAAAATGTGTTTATGCTGCCAGTAACCTCTTTCAAATAGTGTTTTATTAAGATGAGTCTACATTATCTATTTGTTAGCTATTTAGAAAATTATCTTTAAAATTTGTGCCCAGTGAGCAACTGCACATATGCCATGTGAAAGTATTGTTATATTTAATAGAAAAAATGGATTTATTAAGTATATGTGATGTCATATTTTGTACTACATATGATTCATTTTGCTGTAAAATTAGAAGTGCAAAGCAGAATATTGCTATGTAGAAGAAGTGGGAGTGGATAATTTCTCCTAAAGTACATCTTAAGACACTGTGAGATGAATTGCCTAACTTATTCTAAGTACTCTGAAGTCAAGGTACAGGTACCAGTAATGTTCTTATGATAATTCTTGTCAACTAGAAATGTTGAAGAAGAGGCCATTTATCAGGGAAGCTGATAGAATTAGGTGGTTTGGTGCAAGATATTGTAAGCAAATGCATGAGGCCAGGTTGGATGGAGCCCTGGGCAATCTGATCTACTACTTGATCTAGTAGTTGACAATCCTGCCTGTGGCAGGGAGTTGGAACTTGATGATCTTTGAGATCCCTTCTAATTCAAGTTATTTTATGATTCTATGATTTCCTCATAAATTCCACTATTAGAAGTGGAGTGATTGCTCTTTACAATCAAAAAGAAACGAAGGACATAAGGAAAGACTTCACTGAACTTGACTTGACCTGCACTTGACTTGAACTGCACAGTAACTGTTTCCCCGCAAAGATGCTGATTCCCATGTGGCTCATAATACCACATGTAGGTGTCTACAATACCTACACCTGAGCCTGAGGTCATTAGTTTAAGCTAATGCATATCTAACAGAGGGAATCAGGAATTTTGAACAATAAATAGGTTTGCCTTATTTTAGATCTGTATTTAGAATGAGTTGAACCCCAGAGAGGAATGGAGAGAACTTGAGCAGTGGTAGCTTACCTAGAATGATATTCTCCCAGCCTATTCACCTGATTAAGGCAGACATGGATCTGGTTTGTCTGCATCCTGAATTAGTATCCTAAACATCCTGCCAATACTGTCTTTAAAGTGTCCTTTCTTCTTTGATTAGGACTGCTGTAAACCTGTTGTAGGCACAGATGAAGCCATCTTCTTCTCACTGAGATTTTCCTGGTATATGAGAGTCCTATAGACTGATTTGCACCTAGGATTCAGCAGAGCACGTAGTGAATCCCTAGTCACACAGTAAACACATTTTTTATAGGAATTGTCCCATAACCTTTTCCATCTATTATAAAGTTTAGCTTCAAAGGAGAGATCCTTTAAACAATTAAACACCCAAGAGCTTTGTATCATATAGTCATTCATGACCTTCTAATCTGGTTGAATCTTAGAGGTAAAAAAATATCACTGAATTTTATATGAATTTTAATTGTCATAGGAATTTCAGTAAAAATTCAACTTTCAGTAACAATATCCTAATCACTTCAATTTTATTGTATTTATGTAATATTTATTTATGTAATAGCCTTTTCTTGTAATCTTTTTTTTTTCTTTGTTATAGGATATCAACATTGCATAAATTGTGAAACAAACAAACAAACAAACAAAAAGAACAGAATAACAACCTCCAGTATTATTCATTCTGAAAGTAACTGAAAAGACTCTTCAATTAACTATGATCTCTGTTAACAACCTATTGCAAAACTGCCGTCTCATAAAAATGACTTTTGGTATTGAATCTAGTACCTTATCCTGTAGTAGAATTCATTGTTTATCTACAATACATAAAGCTATATATCTAATATGCATGTAAGTTCCGTATGTAAGAAAGAAAAGAGAAAAAGGATCTATGGAAATTCTAGATAGAGAAAAGTCAATAATTTGCTTTCAATTGAGTGCAAGTGATGCAGAATTTAATCCAGACTTTGGAAAAAAAAAAAATAATAGTGAGAGTGCCATGCTCACTGTGATTTTCAGATAAAGTAATCCTAAAGCATTTCACAAAAGTATAGATTAAATGCTCATTATGTAAATGTACATATTCATCAATCTGTTCTTTGTTCACCTAGATATAGTGATACACAGTTTCCATATCAAGCAACTGCTGATTACAAATAAATAATTCAGCACTGAGAGATGGTGTCCACAGTGCATGAAAAAGGGAAACAAATTGAAAAGGAATGTCAATAAGTTGACAATATTAAATTTCAATCAATTTGTTCTGATTTGAAAATTAAAGCTTGTAGTTGATGTGAGACCAGAAAGGGAAGGAAAATGTCAACAATTCTAAAGTGCACTAACATTTGACTTTACAATTGTGCATAAAACCTCAAAAATGAAACAACAAAGTTTCCTATAGAGGCAGAAAATGAAATACCACTTCTATGACATCACAATTATAGTATTATTTTAGGCTTAATAATGAAGCAACAGAGGCCACTACTGTGTATATTTATGAAGCAAAAGTATAAAGATTCATATCCATTCTGTTTGCTTACATTGGAAGTGCTTTAGTTATTCAAACACATTTCTGGTCTTTTTTGCGACATTTAAATGGTAGAAGTATATTAATATTGTTGTAACAAGATATTTTTCTTAACTGGAAATCAAACGTAACATTTGAGAAAAGGAATAAGGATGTTTTTATTTTTCCACTGCCAGATTTTCCACTGTAAAGAGTTACTGTGTTCCTTGTTCCTGGGAAATACTTCTGTTAAATGTAGGAAGACAAGATACTGACATTTCAATTGAGATTTCTAATTTCCTATTTGCAGCCTATCAATACCTAAAGGGAGCCTATAACCTGGAGGGGAATCAATTCTTTGAAAGGGTAGATAACAGCAGGACAAGGGGAAATGGTTTTAAGTTGAGGGAGGGAAGATTTATTTTGGATGTCAGGGGGAAGTTCTTTACTATGAGAGTGGTGAGGTGCTAGAACAGGCTGCCCAGAGAGGTTGTGGATGCCCCATCCCTGGAGGTGTTCAAGGCCAGATTGGTGGGGCCCTGCGCAACCGGGTCTAGTATTAAATGGGGAGGTTGGTGGCCCTGCATGTAGCAGAGGGGTTGGAGATTCATGATCCTTGAGGTCCCTTCCAATCTGGGCCATTCTGTGATTGTGTGATTCCATGATTTCTGAAAAAGAAAAGGAAAAACCTCCATGGTTCATTTATAGGATAAATTTAGAATTATTTGCCTGGCTCTACAGAGTAAAATAAAAACTGAAATAGATTTTTCCATCAATATTCTTCACCATATTTCCATAACACAGAAAATAATACTAGCTAAGAAAAAACTAGACAGTAGCACTTAAAAGCAAAAAACAAACAAATAAACAAAACACCACCATAACGAAAAATGCACACTAGTAATAATGGCATAAGTCAATCTTTGGTTACTAAACTCCAAAGGTAGTTGGTATTTACAATAATATATATATTTGTATCCATGTTTTGTATTTATTCTTCATCTCATTACTATAATTATTACAGAACTGCATGTGAAAAAATATTAGTTGAATAACACTGAACATTCTATATTCCACTTGGATGTTTATCAGGCTACTACTATTTAGACTGAAGGTTTTCAAATATGGCTGCATATGTTTTAGTTTATCACACAATTAGTTATGCAATATGAATATTTTATATTTTCATTAGCATTTCTGTATAGATAAAGGAATGAATCTTCTGCAAAAACAAAAATCAGCCATCCAAATTCCCAGTGGTTCAAGACAGAAAAATCAGTTATATGTCTTTATTAATATAAGTTGAAGAAAATAGTGGGAACCAAAAAGGTATTCTTCTGTCAATGTTTCCAAATGTGGAAGACAACTATAAAGAAGAGAAGGTAAAAAAAACAAGACTTGTAGAGCTGAGTTCAGAAGAAGGAAAACGGGAAAAGCTCATTTGAGTCCTTTCATCAATATTAAAGATTTGTTACTTTGGGTTCTTTGCGAGTACCAGGATCATAGGCAAGATGTTTTTGAATACATTACAGTTAAAGAAGATAGAGAGTAATAGCTCTCACCTCTGCTTATGTCTCAAGTTAAAAGGCCTGATATCTCACGGAAGAAGAAACAAGATACCAACAATTAGAAGCAAGTAAACACCAGATAAAATTGACATGGCTCTTTACTGTTTGGCGCTGCAACAAAATCCAATTTATGTAAAGGAACTAGAGAAAACAGTGAAACAAGGTAAAGAAAATTCTATTTACTTTTTGGGTTTTATTTTCAAGGAAAGAGATAAAAGGAAAGGTTATTAATTAGATTATTATTAAATCTATTAATAGATTTTGGGATTTCAGAACATACCTCATAGTTTACCAAAGTTTAGAGTCACATTCAAGATGCAATGAGACATTACAGGAATCACCTTATTTCGTGAGTCAGTTGAATTATCTAAACAGTTTATAAGTACTTTTCTCCCCTCTTCTCCATTTTTTCCATGCCTTCCTCCTTCACTGCTCTTACCTTCTACTCCCTCTGCTTCCAACCATGTATGTAGTTTGTTCTTCCTTTATGCCAGCTCCAACTCGTATGTGATCAACTACACACTGTTCTCATCTGAGACCTGTCTTTTATTCATCTAGAGTCAAAGTAGATGAGATCAGATCAGTTCGGCATGAGTAGCAGGAACCTGCTGAAAGGAAAGGGTGAGGGCCTCCTCCTTTTCTTATCAGTGTTCTTTTGTTACAGCTGTCTCTTCAACAGCTAGACTTGGAGATAATAATGTTCCCAAATCATTACTCTGAAGCTCAATCATAGTCCTTGTTCACTTATTAATGAGCATTTCTTATTAATCAACCTTTTGTTTCATAAAACAGGTTTCAAAATTTACCTAAGGAATGTACAAATTGCTTGTTGACAGTGACCCCAAGACTACCCTAGTCTTGGGGTCACTAAAAAACAAACTAGTAGGATGCAGAGTGCAATTAACATGCCATGATTCACATACACCCTAGGAGATTGCCAGCAGGCTATCTTCAGGCTCTCTGACAACAAACCCAGGAGTGAAATGTGCAGGGCTCTGCATGTACTCATGGTCTGGAGAATAAGCTTTTAGAGCAAGGCAGGTCAATATCCAAACATCCTGAGGCTGGGCAAAACCGCCCTTTTCATTCTAATGAAAAGCCAGAAATCATTACACTTTCCCAGAGGAAGTAGGAACATCTCTATCACCCAAAGTTTCCTGTGATTACTTTGGGATGTATATTACCATGATACATTTTGGAATAGAAATTTTCACAGTGATTTATACATTTTAAATGTATGTTTTCCAAATGATGTTTCTTTTTTCTCTATTTTTTTCATCAGCAATGTTTTAGTAACTTTACTGTATACCCAGTCATGAGTTCTGTGATAAAATTATCCCAGGATACTATCCATTCCTCCTGAAAGGAGAGCTAATGTATTCTTGATAATACTGAGATACTCTCTCACCTTGTAGTTTTGCTTTAGGTCTGCTCTTGTTTATGGTTTAAAAATTATCTAAAAATTAAACACAAAGGAAGTGTTTAAGTGCTTTCCCAAATGGAGGCTCGAGAAACAGCTTGTGGAGGTCAGAAATGTAGAAAAGTAAGAAAACAGAGAGTTCTAGAGTTCTAGGATAAGTTTTACTTAAGATTTAATGAGGGCTCTGACATTTCAGTGTGAACATTACCTACCCATGCTTTACGTGCTGTATTTATTTTCTATATATTATTTTCTGTAGTTAATTTATTGAGGGCTGTTTTGCCTTGTGCTAAGAAACCAAGATTTTTTTGTCTGATTTCTGAAGTAATTGAGCAATAAGAAAGAATTGATCCCTCATGCTCACTTTGTCAAAACAAACAAGCAAATGATTTTTAATACATAGGCTTATCTAAAATTCCATCTGTCATATTTTTCGGTAGGAACATTCTGAAGCAGATATAATCAGTCTTTTATCAGACAGGTAGGATGTCCCCGTTCTGTCCCATTAAATCATCTCATTAATGTATTGCCATCAGAAAAGGTGTTCTCACACCTAAATTTGGATCTGTGAGACATTCACTAGCTCTCTGCCAGAAAAAAAACGCACCGCTGAGATAAAAACATAGCAGCCCATCAAATATGTGTAATGTAACACCCAAGGTTAAAGCAATAAAATAGAGGTATCCTGTTCCGGTAGTGGGACTGCTGGCCTTAGCCATGGTGTTGGTCCCTTCTGTTGGACTAGCATGCTCAGAAATTCATCAGAACTTGGCTAGCACTATCCAGCTAGACGGACAGGGCTAGACAAGTTCTGATGAATTTCTGAGCATGCTAGTCCAACAGAAGGGAGCAACAGAAGGGACCAACACCATGGACCCAGGTGAGCTTTCAAGATTGCAGCAGTCACTGAAGGAGTCAAGATCCAGGCTGGAGCTGCCTTCTGGTTCTCCCTGTGTTGTTTCATTGGGTGTCCATGCCTGGGTGCTGACAGGGTGATGAAGGGCCTACGTGAGGAGAGGCTGGAACTGCCCTCTGTCAGACACAGATGATGCCAGCTGGCTCCAACGGGCCTGTGACAGGGCATGTCTGGGCACCAATGCCAACATGGTAGTGCCTCGGGGAAAATGTTTCTAAGAAAGGCTTAAAATGCATGTTGGCAAGGAGTGAGGGAAAAAAATGTGAGAAAAAAATTAAAACAGCAGTTTAATTCATAATAATTTTGAATTAGTTTGCAGATGAGAATCAGTATAAGTTAGAAAAATAGTTGCATGTTTAAAAGTTAATATTTTTTTCATTCATTCAAAAATGATTTTAATTTCTTTATCATGACTTTCCTCTTTCATTTTTTTGTTTTCTTTTTTATTTATTTTTTAATTTATATGTGTTTCCAGACTAGAACAAACGGTTTCATAACTAACAGAAATTTACTTGAAATCAATAAAGCAACATTCAAAAAAATACTTAAGAGGTAATACAAATGATTATGTTCTACCAGGAACTGAAACATGAAATTTATATGAGCAGGTCTGGCAAATGGTGTATGTGTTTGGACTGCTCCTGAGCTCTAGCCTGGCTTGAGCGCAGAACACAGGCTGTGTCTGTCCTGTGCTGGCACTGATGCTCCTCCTGTTACTTAACATTGTCATGTAATGCTTCCATCTTCTTGACTTGATGACATCTGCTTCCTTACACATGTTAGACTCATCTGATTAGGCAGTAAAAAATCTAAAAACATCTGTCTCACAGTTGCTTTTATCTTTCAAGAGAGTTCTTGTTCATGCTCATCAAGCATTAGCCCATCAGCCAGGTGTTCATCAGACCAATAAACAATATGTTTTCTGGGACATACTACTTCAGCCTGTGGCCTTACTAGAGCATACGAACCAGTCTGTAAGAAATTTCCTGGATACATATGTGCTGCACTTTAAATTTTGCAGTCCCATTGAATGGATATAAACACAATCTCAGGGGAAGAATGTTTGGCCTTACTCTGTCCTTTAGTTCAGGCTCTAGTCTGTTTCTACTTGATCATCAGGCAGAACAGAGGTAATCCAAAGGGAGGATCACAGTGGTGTAGGTATTTCCACTGCAGTCCATGGAGAGCACCACGCTGGAATAGACATCTACATTGCAGCCAATGGAGGACAATGCTGGAATAGCTTGGTATTCCCTGAAAGAATTACAGCCCACACTCAGAGAGAGAGTCCACACTACAGCAGGGGAAAAGTGTAAGGAAGAAAGTGGCAGAGAGGAACTAAGCACTCTTATAGGCTAGGTACTTGCCACTCACCATCACTCTGCATGTCCCAGGATAAGGGTAGAGGGGTAGGAGAAACAGAGGAGTTGGGAACAAAATTTGCTGTTTAGACATGCATCAGAGCAGATAAGACTGTGCTGAGCATGGGATCTGGAGTAAAAGAGACTGACCAAAAAGCTCTTTTTAGGGCTAGTTTGAAGCTAGCAGCGGTGCCATGCTCCTACTGGGGAACTAGCAGCTTGTGGGTGGGATCTTGACTCAGCAGGGGTGGAGCTGGCTCATTCGCTGCTCAGTTTAAACCCCCACCCTTAACGTTCGCACCTGCTAATAAGCAATTCACACTTTCTAATAATCCATATATAGCGTCAGGAAGGGTGGAAGATATCTTCCAGCAAAGCAGGCAAGTAACCAGTGTTTTGGCCTCTTGAGAACAGGGAGGCTAACATGCTTTCCACCAGACAATGAGTTTATTTGAAGACAACTGTGGTGACCCAGATGGAGGGACTGCCCCAAAATGTGGCTGTTTGGGTCTCTGGCTGCAGGGACTGCTTGAGCCTACTGCTATCTGGGAAGGGTGGTAGGTGTTCCACTTGCGTGAGGTGTGAGCAGGTGGATGAGTTGATCCAGCTGGTGGTTGAGCTCAAGGAAGAGGTGCAGAGACTTAGGACCATCAGGGAATGTGAGTGTGAGATAGACTGTTGGAGTGACTCGCTGGCGTGTCAGAGGAAAAGGTGCCAGGGATACACCCTCTCAAAAGTGATGGACCCCCAGTCCCACCAGAGTAGGACAGACCTGACTGATGAGGAAGGTTGGATGAGAGTCCCTACTCGACCTCATGGGAACCCCCCCTGCTTCCCTACCCCGCTTCCCCAGATCCCCCTTAGCAACAAGTTTCACATGCTGGAAATTGAAAATGAGTTGAGTGATGAGGTGATGGAGGATCTGCCGAGGAGGGAGGTGAGGCAGCCACCCCCATGCCTCCAGACTGCCTCTGTCAGGAAAGAAAGAAGGGTGGTTGTGGTGGGTGACTCCCTCCTCAGAGGAATGGAGAGCCCCATATGCAGACCAGACTCCAGCCACCAAGAAGTGTGCTGCCTTCCTGGGGCTCGGGTCAGGGACATAACCAGGAAAATACCAAAGTTGGTGAGGTCCGCTGATTACTTTCTGTTGCTCATAGTTCAGGTGGGCAGTGAGGAAATTGCTCAGACAAGCCTATGGACAATGAAAAGGGATTTCAGGGGTTTAGGGCGCTTAGTTCAAGGTGCCGGAGCGCAAGTAATCTTTTGTTCTGTACTGTCAGGGGCAGTGTGGGACTCAGAGTGGGCATGGAAGGTGCAAGCAATGAATAACTGGTTCAGAGGCTGGTGCCGAGCCAGAAACTTTGGGTTCTTTGACCATGGGGTAGTTTATTCGGCCCCTGGATAACTGTCCATGGAACCCACCTGTCTCAAAGGGGGTAACGAATCCTAGCTCAGGAGCTAGCGGTGCTCATTGATAGAGCTTTAAACTAATTATGACAGGGGAAGGGGACAGTACAGGCATCACAAGAGAAGAGCCTTGGGGAATGATGTATGAGCTGGGAGTGAGGCAAATTACTCGGTTGAAGTGCATCTACACCAATGCACACAGCATGAGCAACAAGCAGGAGGAAATGGAAGCGATTGTGCATCAGGCTAACTATGATCTAGCTGCTATTACTGAAACATGGTGGGACCACTCCCATGACTGTAGTGTTGTGATGGATGGCTACAAGCTCTTCAGAAGGGATAGACAAGGAGGGAAGGGTGGTGGTGTGGCCCTTTATATTAAAGACTGTTTTGATGTTGAAGAGCTTGAGGTTGCAAATGATAAAGTGCAGTATCTATGGGTGAGGATCAGGGGAAGGCCCTGAGGAGACACATCTTGGTTGGGGTCTTTTATAGACCGCCAAATCAGGATGAGGAGATGGACGAGGCATTCTACGAGCAGCTTGCAGAAGTCACGCGATCACCAGCACTCGTTCTTGTGGGGGATTTCAACTTCCCTGATATATGTTGGAAATATATGGTTCAAAGGAAGCAGTGCAAGAGGTTTCTAGAGTGTGTGGAAGATGGCTTCCTTACACAGCTGGTACAAGAGCCTACCAAGGGTGGTGCCCTGCTAGACCTGCTCTTTGCTAACAGAGAAGGACTGGTAGGTGATGTGAAGGTAGGGGACTGTCTAGGGCAGAGTGACCATGAAATTGTAGAATTCTCTATTCTTGGAGATGTCAGAAGGGTGACTAGCAAAACTGCTATCTTGAACTTCAAGAGGGCAGATTTTGACCTGTTCAGGACACTTGTAGCACGGGTCCCTTGGGAGTCGCTCCTTAAGAGTAAAGAGGTCCAGGAAGCGTGGACGCTCCTCAAGACGGAAATCTTAAAGGCGCAAAAACAGACTGCCCCTGAATACCGTAAGGTGAGCCGTATAGGAAGAAGACCAGTGTGGATGAGCCGGGAACTATTGTTGAGACTCAGGAAGAAAAAGAGAGCCTATGTCCTCTGGAGGAAGGGACATTGGGGAGATTACAAGGAAGTTGCTAAGGTATGCAGGGAGGAAGTTAGAAAGGCAAAAGCCCAACCTGAACTCAGATTGACCACTGCAGTAAAAGAGAATAAGTAATCCTTTTACAGATATATCAATGGCAAGATAAGAACCAAGGATAATCTCTATCCCTTAATTGATGCAACAGGGAACACTCTGTGCCCTGATCTGGAAATCTGGGCTGATATGCAGAATATCCCCCCAGAGATTCAGGTGGAGGTGGTTAGGGAGCTCCTCCTCCATCTGGATTGTCACAAGTCCATGGGACCAGATGGGTTTCATCCTAGGGTGTTGAAGGAGTTGGTGGGGGTGATTGCTAAGCTGCTCTCGGCTATCTACCAGTGCTCCTGGATGACTGGAGAGTTTCCAGAGGATTGGAGGCTTGCTGATGTGACTCCTATCTACAAGAAGTGCCGTAAGGAGGATCCAGGGAACTACTGGCCTGTCAGCCTGACATCAGTGCCAGGGAAGGTCATGGAACAAATCCTCCTGGGAGAGATCACACAGCATGGTCCACGGGATCAGGACCAGCCAGCATGGGTTCATGAAAGGCAGGTCATGCTTGACCAACCTCATCTCCTTCTATGACTGAGTGACCAGACTGGTAGATGAGGCAAAAGCTGTTGATGTAGTCTACCTAGACTTCAGCAAAGCCTTTGTCATCGTCTCTCACAGTATTCTTCTGCAGAAACTGGCTGCCCATGGCCTGGACAGTTTTACCCTCTGTTGGATAAGGAACTAGCTGGAGGTCCGTACTCAAAGGGTGGTAGTCAATGGAGTTAAGTCCAGGTGGCGACCCATTTCAAGTGGTATCCCCCAGGGGTCGGTGCTGGGGCCCATCCTGTTTAATATCTTTATTGACAACTTAGATGAAGGGATTGAGTGTACCCTCAGTAAGTTTGTAGATGGCAACAAGTTGGGAGGTGATGTCGATCTGCCTGAGGGTAGGGAGGCCCTGCAGAGGGATCTAGATAAGCTGGATCGCTGGGCTGGGGTGAATGGGATGAGGTTTAACAAGGCCAAGTGTTGGGTCCTGCACTTTGGCTACAACAACCCCGGGCAGCGTTATAGGCTTGGGGATGAGTGGTTGGATGACTATGAAGAGGAAAGGGACCTGGGGGCTTGGCTGAACATGAGCCAGCAGTGTGCCCAGGTGGCCAAGAGGGCCAACAGCATCCTGGCCTGCATTAGAAATAGTGTGACCAGCAGGAGCAGGGAGGTAATTGTCCCCCTGAGCTCAGCACTGGTGAGGCCACACCTTGAGCACTGTGTTCAGTTTTGGGCCCCTCACTACAAGAAAGACACTGAGGCCCTGGAATGAGTCCAGAGAAGGGCAATGAAATTGTTGAGGGGTCTGGAGCACAAGTCTTATGAGGAGTGGCTGAGGGAGCTGGGATTGTTTAGTCTGGAGCAGAGGAGGCTCAAGGGAGACATCATTGCACTTTACAACTTCCTGAAGGGAGGTTGTGATGAAAAAGGGTTTGGTCTCTTTTCCCAGGCAAATAGTAGAACCCAAGGAAATGGATGCAAGTTGTACCAGAGGAGGTTTAGATTGGACATTAGGAGAAACTTTTTCTCTCAGAGAGTGGTCAGGCACTGGAATGGCTGCCCAGGGAGGTGGTGGAGTCACCATCTGGAACCTGGCAGTGTTCAAGAGGTGCCTGGATGAGGAGCTGCGAGATCTGGTTTAGTGCTTGTGGTACTAATATGAATGGGAAGGCGATTGGACTAGATGATCTCATAGGTCATTTCCAACCTTGTGATTCTATGAAAGGAATGAATTTCAGCCTGTAGAAAAGGGAAATTCTGGGGTGAAGGTATTTTATTTCTTTCATTATCTTCTCACTATCCTTTTTTAATTGATGATAGGTTTTTTTTTCCTATGTCAAATTTTTCCCATGTTCCTGTTTTCATCTCTACCCACATGCCTTGTTTTTTGCCACATCCTTTTAAGGGCAGTGTGGACATCTGGCCATTGTCAACCAAACCAATATTTTTAGGAACAGAATATTTTAGATAGGTTATATTTTTTAAGACAGACTGAAAGTACAAGGTAATTAGGCTGCAGTCCACTTTACAACACTTTATAGGTAGGTATAGTATATTCACTCAAATTTACCTGATTATTAAACAAAGGCATTTTACATTTTAAACCAGTGTTTCCACCTTTTATCAAATAAATATAATTAACAGGTTTAACAAGTTAACACATACAGTTATTACAAATTTGAGCAGAAAATGATTTCTGAATTCCAAACTGTTGAAACGTGTTCAAATAACAGTGTTGTCAAGCAATGAAAAACAGCAGCAACACAATGAATCCTAATCTGAATATGAATAATATGCCAACTTTAAAATGTATAAAACATTCTTAGCAAATGATAAAATTTCTCTAGAATTTTTGAAAGGACAACTAATTTTTTACCTTTCATATACAGTGAAGTAGTCAATAGGAACAATTCAGAGCATCTTAAAAAGTAACAAGCATGGTTGTCTAGAAATACTGGAATTCTGTGGAAGTAAATAAATAAAATTAAAATTAAAATTAAACCTTAAATAAAAATTATAATTCAGAGTGAGGAGTCAACCATGCAATAATAATAATGATCAAAAGGTACTGGCTATTTTAAGTTCTCCAGTCCTCTTTAGCACTTTTACATGAATGCAAAAGCATCAAAATAATTTATGTCTCACTATTAGTGTGTGATTGCAGAACAGTTATTCAGTATTCCATTCTAGTGTAGATGTGCTTTTTACTATTTTGATGCCATGCAATTCCTTGCAAACTTCATTAATCAGTATTCACTTTATTTCATGGCAGGAGTCACTGAGTGACTGTGAGTAAGCTTGGGAACTTGTGGCTACTAGTATTTGTATCAAGAAGAAAGGAAACCTTGAATTTCCCAGTTTGGGACTCTGCAAACTCATTTATGGGGTCTCTGTCACAGTAAAAATAATTTGGGATCTCATATAATCAGAGAAACTCTTTTCATTCCCCTACCTATTCTCAGTTACATTATTGACTATTGGATAAAACGCTTTAGTTCAGTATTCTGATAATGCTGTTGTCATTTAACTGTAGATCAATGTTTATTGCTGCCTAGCTGTCTCATGTTTCATTATGAAAGTTTAATATAAACTTTGGATTTAAAAAACTATTCTTCATTTGAGACAGTGAATTTTAAAGAGACAGTTTTCAGAGGTAAAATAAGATTGATTTCTAAATTGCTTGTCATATCTGTTATGGGTCCAGCTCTGAAGTCTTGACATAGTTAAATTTCTAGTTGACCTAATTTAAATGGAATACTTCAGTGACAGAACTGCAGATACAATTTTTGTTGTCACTTGGTCACTGAATATAAAGTAGAAGAAGTTTCATCTGCTAAACATACTTGCTTTTTCTAGAAGGGGCTTTGCTAATTACTAACCCCAGAAGAAAATTGTTGCTAGGTAAGATGAGCAGGGCTGATGGGGACTACCTGTGAGTTTTTGCTTTGCAAGGCAAATCCCTGCTTGGACAAATATATGTAGGCCTGCTGTGAACAGGATGGTGAAGTTACTAACATAGCCACACTCTTCTCACCACAAAGCTCATCAACCTTCCACTTTCTCTGTTTACTTAGCTGCTGGATGTGCTTCTAAGTTGAGTCATCTAAGCCAGAACAGTAGGAATATGGACCTGATGTGTGGATCTGAATACTACTCTGTCATAGTGCTTGATGGGCTCAGCATTGTGCCCTCTCCTCAGCTGGGAGAGAAATTCTGGGCTGGGTGTAGCCAGTGGGAGCTCTTCGGGGAGAGTCAATTGTAGAAAGTGACAGGTAGACACACTGAAGTGTTTCTGTTAAATTCATTTCTATTCATTAAAACAGCAAACTTCAGAAATTAAGGACACTCAGGGAATATTCTGGGATCCTGGGATGTATTTGGAATTGTTTCCTGACTACCAATGAAACAATTTTTGTTTAGACATATCTACTAAGTGAAATTTAAAAACATTAAATCAGCATTACAAATTCTTTGATTCATCTTCAGTACAGGGGGGAAAGGATGTCTCCACCTAGACCTAGTCACTTCCAAAGTAAGTTATCTGGTGGTAGGTCACCTGGTGGATGAGGGAAAGGCTGTTGATTTAGTCTACCTAGACTTCAGCAAAGCCTTTGACAGTGTCTCCATCAGTATTCTCCTAGAGAATCTGGCAGTCCATGACTTGGATAGATACACTCTTTGCTGGATAAAGAACTGGCAGAGTGCTGACCCCAGGGAGTGGCAGTGGAGTTAAATTCAGCTGGTGACTGGTCACGATGTTTCCTAGGGATTGGTTTTTGGTCCTGTCCTGTTCAATACCTTTATTGATGACCTGGATAAAGGGATTGAGCGTACCCTCAGTAAGTTTGCAGATGTCACTAAGCTGGAAGGAAATGTTGATCTGCCTGGGGGTAGGAAGGCCCTACAGAGGGATCTGGACAGGCTGGATCATTGGGCTGAGGCCAGTGGGATGAGGTTCAACCAAGTACTGCATCTTGCACTTTGGCCACAAGAACCCCAGGCAACACTACAGTCTTGGAGCAGAGTGGGTGAAAGACTGTGGAAGAAATGGACTTGCAGGTGCTGGTCAGCACTCAGCTAATCATGAGACACCAGTGTGCCCACATCACCAAGAAGGCCAATGGGCTTGTATCAGAAATAGCATTGCCAGTAAGAGCAGGGAAGTGATTGTCCCTCTGTACTCAGCTCTGATGAAGCTATACCTCAAGTATAGCTTCAAGTATATTCAGGCAACAAACAGGACCCAAGGAAATGGCTAGAAGTTGTAACAAGGGGGGGTTAGGTTAGACATAAGGATGAACTTTTTCCCTCAGAGTGTGGTCAGGCACTGGAATGGCCTGCCTGGGAGGTGGTGGAGTCATTGTCCCTGGAAGTGTTCAGGAGGTGACTGGATGAGGAACTACAAGATTTGGTTTAGTAGCTTATGGTAGCAGTGGTGATGGGTGGACGGTTGGACTAGATGATTTTGTCCTTTCCAACTTTATGACTCTATGATTCTATAATTCTTTGAAGTACTGTGTTCAGTTTTAGGTCCCTCAGTACTAGAAAAACACTCTGGCCCTGCAGTATGTCCAGAGAAGAGCATCAAAGATGGTGAGGGGTCTGGAGAATAGATCTTATAAGGAGTGGCTGAGGGAGCTGGGATTGCTTAGTCTGGAGAAGAGGAGGTTAAGGTGAGACTTTATCACTCTCTACAACTACATGAAGGGAGGTTGTGGTGAGGTGGATGTCAGCTTCTTCTTTCTTATCACAAGCGACAGGACTAGAGGGAATGGCTTCAAGTTGCACCAGGGGAGATTCAGGTTGGATGTTAGGAAAAATTCTTTCCCTGAAGGAGTAGTAGGCACTGGAATGAGCTGTCCAGGAAGGCAGTTGAGTCACCATCCCTGGAGGTACTCAAGAAACATGTAGATATTTTAGTAAGGAACATAGTTTGTGGGGAAATATTGATGGTAGGTGGACTGTTGGTCTTTTCCAACCGTAGTGATTTTTTGATTCTATGACTTTGTGATTCTGTGATTCTATACCTGATAGTTTGATATGACAGATGAGCAGCAGTTAAAGTAGTTTTTCAAATAGCCCTTTCACAATGTAGAAGTCTTTTGCCAGCCTCATGAAAACTTAACTTGAGAAAAATATACAACTCATATCATATATTTTCTGATTGTTATGCTTGATGTTAACCACAATTAAACAAGGAAATAATTAACAAGAGCATTGTTGCCTTTCAGTCTCTCAACAGATAGTTGTTCCAGTTGGGAGAGGACAGCAAGACCTTTAAGCAGCTGCAAGGAAGGAACAGCTGACAACCTTTGTTGGGTGTAAATGCAAAATGTACATTCAGTGTACTTGTTTTATCTTTTGTTTTAACATCTGTGACTTAGTCTATATGCCACCAGCAATTACTTGTAGAATCCTGGTAAAGAAAATAAAATATGATTACAAGTAGGAAAGCAAATATGATGAGTTAACATGGCCATTATAGCATGATAATACTGATCCGACACTCTTCAAATTGCTTAACTTAATTGAGAATGCAATCAATCAGCTTTATTTGTGTAATATATTAACTCCTTTAAAATATTTTTTAAAATCTTATAGCAAAATATGTCCTTTATTATATTAATTCTCATTGTATACTCCTCTCTTTTGGTTTCTCTAGTTCTCACTTTCTCAAAGCTTTATTTCTAGAAGAGCTCTCATACCAAAAATGTTGCCCCAAGCTGTTACCACTTCACAGTTCATCTGGCAGGAAATGGAACTTCAATTGGAAGAGAAAAATGCCTCATGAATGCCTCTCACAACTGAGCATCAAAATTCTTTATTCTGTACTCATTTTTAAAATAATTAAACTGGGGCAAAGAATAAGAAGTATCTGGGTAGCTAAACCCATTACCCTCTGCATTGTTGCAAGGACTGTTACAGCAGTGTCTCTACCTTACTGTTTGTTGTATACAGAACAAACTTTTATCTTCATGTAATTACTCTCACTTTTTAAATTATTGTACTGCTTCAAGCATCAAATTTCCAGTAGAAGGTGCTCTTCTCTGGGGAGCAATGAAAAGAATAAAAGGATTATTTTTTTTTTACAATGCTGTGTAATGTATTATGAAAAGGCAAAACATGTTTTTGAGTTCTAGGTAAGTTAAAAATTACTCCATGGAAGGTACATTTGTACTTACCTGAAATGGGAACTTTTCAATTAAAAAATGGTAAAGTATTAATATTATAGATATTTTATCAAAAATGTTTTATTCTTAATGTCACTTTTCATTAGTTCACATAATATCAAAGTGTTTGAGGTCAGAGGGACCTTTGAAGGCACCTGGTCCAAACCCTCTGCTCAAGCGAGTCTACCAAGAGTAGGTTGCCCAGGACTGCATCCAAATCGTTTTTTACTTTTTCCCTCTTTGTACTATAACTGTTTGTACTAGATTATTCAGCAATGAAAGTATACCTTTTGAGTCAGCTGCTAAGATAACTTGACAGTTTCACAGAAGATAAAAATTTTATTTTAGATTTTTCCCTCATATTTATTTATTTGCACAACATCATTTGCATTGCAGTACCAGTTATAAGACATAAAACAGACTGATTAAGAAAAGTATTGCATGCATTACACTGCCTTCTGCTTAAAAACTCAAAGAAGCTATTGGAGTAGGCCATCATTTCCAATGTCTACTGAATGAAGCCTTCTTGCATAGGCATAAAGAAGCAGGTCCATAATCATACCTTTCTTGGTATGAAATGGGAACATAGTTTGGCCATCAACATACTCACAGGAAAATAGAGTTATCTGTTTTGTAGCTTGAACTCAGCATCTACTTATGATTACTTTCCTTTTGCTTTCCATCCATGCTTGCTTTATTTCAGGCAGGAAAAAACCATGCAAGCAGTACAAATTGACCTTCTCTGGATAGAGTCTCTTCATGTTTTAGAGACTGCCTCTGTACGAATGGTGGATAGTTATAGTAGCCCAGTGCTTACAAGATATTAATAGTTTGCTTTGATAGCTCTCTATTAATACATCTTTAAAATTCAGGCTACAGTTTAACAAAGCCTGTCAATTATTTAGAACACTTACAATTTAATTTATCTCTAGCTTTGTTGTAAGAAGGTATGTAAACTGAAAAATCAAAACTATGCATCCTGTTCCTGTGGTTTTTCACTCAGTGGATCTAGCAGTAGAAGCAAAAGTAGACTTTCTGTGAATTTATTACATATTTCATCCATACGAAAAACACATGTAGAGGATTTTTCAATTCAGTCTTAGACTTGCCTTTGATTTGATCTGACTCATGCACCAAATGTGGGCAAATACAGAAGAACTTAGAGTGGGTATGTTTTTCATTCTGAAAATGTTCAGAATATTAACTTTATAACTAATGTACATTATTTTTTCAGGCAATTATCTTAAAATATGCAACCTAGATAAAAGAAGGTCCTGTCAGGAAAGCCGGTCAGAATGTACCAAATGAAATTTATTTCTATTAGGACACATAGCATAGCAGTAATTTACTGAAGAATCAGATCAACCCATACAAATTGATTTCTTGGCTCAGAGGATAAAAGAAGATCTAACACTTCTTGACATGTGTGTCTCCATGGTTTTATTGCCTAGTAAAATTGAAGCTAGATCTTTTCAAGTCCTCAGAAAACTTTGCCAGGCTGCAAGTCCCGAAAATCATTCTGACAGTAGAAAACTCAATAAAGAAAGTGGGAGAAAAAGGGTGATCAGGAAACAGTGTAAGAAACAATAACATAAAAACATATTAGTACAAACAAGTTGAAGAGAAACCTGAATATGTAGGTCCAAAGCCAATATAAGTACACTAATCTAAAAGCTTCAAGGGCGGAGTGACAAAACAGACTCTCCAATTCAAAATGGCAGTCCTTCAATTTCATATTCACCTTCTAGCTTACTGAGGACGCGTAGCTGTCTTATTGCTTTATTAGTATGAGTTCCCAAGGTTTGTAACAAGCTACTTGGAAGGATAAAACTACAATTAGTTCCTGCTTTGGATTTAAACCAATAGTATTTCTCTAACAGCATTCAGGTCACATGGGTTCAGATCATATGCATCTGTCCCTAGGATGATAACCTCAGTGGTCAAAATAACACCTGAAAATGCAATTGCAGTCTCTGTATTCTTTTAACAGACAGCTAAAGGAGATGACAGGATGACACACTGACAGTTCCATTTCTTTAGACTAGCTGTGTAACTAAAACCTTTGCTTAAGCTGCAGGTGATTGCAGGTTCCTATTTCTTAAGATTCTGTTCTGAACTGAGCTGAAGTTCTTGAGACATTTCATGTTTTAAAAGACAGTCTTGAAGAATTTTCTTTTGCAGCAGAGTTCTAACAGACTTTATCTCTTTGCTTCCAGAAATTCCACTGTGGAAGGGATCATCCATTGTTTACATAGACTGGGAATCTGTGTGTATCATAATGCATAAGCACATGAGAAATATCTGAGCTACTTTTAAGATGTTGCCGTATCTTTATGACATAATACAGAACTCTGCAGAGGGCCCCAGGAGCAACACAGTTATGCTAGTGGAGTGTTATGCTGCATTCATTTTCTTACAATGGCTAAGTAGCTGGGGAGATTATTTTTCAGGCTGAATGCTTCCTTGACAGAGCTATTTCCAGTTTTGGATTAAATTCATTCCAAATGTAGAGCTTCACAAATCCTTCCTGAAATCAAAATGTAGTCAATGTCATCTGGCATGCTGAGGAGTTCTTTCATCCATGAAACCTGGAACACTTTAGAGATAACCATAGCTATGTGTTACACACATAACCCCCAACTGCTTTTATGCAGTCTACCGACCTTGAGTTAGAGCAATTTAACTGACAGTGGTCTTCAGGGTCTCAAATAGCCATTAGTTAAACAGCAGCCAGAAACATTAAGGTACTGTGAAAATTAAGCTATGTTCCTTTTATCTTTGGTAATTTTTCTTGTGTCAGTAATAGGGTTGTGGCTGGTAGGAGCTATCCCAAAAGAGCTCCCCAACCAGAGCCAGGTCAGCTGTTTCTGTGAATGTCTAAGCTATCTTTTTGATAGTTCTTTTTCAGTCATGTTTATTTATAGGAGAGAATCTTCTCAAATGTTCAGTAGGAGAGGTCATACTAGTGTAAAATAGCAAAAAACATTAACTGCTGAGAAAAAGCAATTGTGAAATGCATTTGGATGTTTGGATTATACACTGCCTGTGAGGGAATTAAATGAAAGAAGGAAGCAAGTAAAGTGGTTTAGCAAACTAATACTTTTATCCATAAGACACTTTAGGCATTGTGATGCTGCCAATTCTTCACTGGGATGAAAGAGAGGAAAATCCCAAATCCCGAACAAGGAGTGACTCCACAATATAAAGTTTAAGTAGTAGAACACAAGTATTCAAATAAATCACAAAAGCCATTTCAAAAGCTGTTCTGATTACAGAGGAAAATAAAGAAGCAATTTGCCCTAGAGTCTTAACAAGCTCACTGTGTGTACGTAGAACAATTATCATTTACTCTCCACCTTCATTTGCCATTTGGGCACAAAGGATGTCATGTTATTATATGCAACTTTGTTGATAAACAATAGTGAATGTTGTAGACACACCCGGGCTTTCAATCCATCATTGAACTTTTGACATTAGTACTCTCTTTGATTTGTTCAGTCTAGTGTTAACAAACATGGTTGGGATGACAACATACTGTAGCCAAATCATAGGCTTCAGATCACATGCAAATGTTTTGTTTGCAAATAAACACACAGGCCTTCCAGTGAATAAAATCCTGCATCACTGAGTTTACCTCCAGGAAGCTGGCAAGACATTGACAGGGATATGTGAACAGAGTCTTGTTTTTAAACACTTCTATCTGTTGCTATTTACTTTAGAGTAAAATAACCACAACAGGTTTAAGAAGAGAGAACTACTAAATAATGCATATTATTTTTACAAGAATAACTATTGCGGTGCCCTGAGGTAGGTCTCCAAGTTAACTGAAAATTTGAAGCTACCATGAAAACTTTCTGTGAATTTCTGTATGTTTTGAGCTGAGCTATTGTGATGGCAACTGAGTCCAAATGTTTTTGGAAGTTCCCAGATTATCTATGCCCTACCTGTTGCAGGAGGGTTGGAACTTGATGATCCTTGGGGTTTCTTGCAATCCAAGTCATTCTATGATTGAGCTGTTTCTATACAGAAAGGATATACATTTTTATACAGGCTGCCTCCAGTCCTAGACAGGGACAGATTTGTGGAACATTTTTTTTTTTTCCCCTCATCCTAAGTGGTATTTAATAGCAAAATTTTGGGAGTGGGGAACAGTTTGGGAGAGAGAAGAGGGAACACATGCTCTAAGCATGCATTCCTTTTACCAAGATATTTCACAGACAAATAAGTTAATCTCCTCTTTTAGTGGGCTCTGACCAATGCCAGGCAGTGATATAAAAGCAATTGTTCATTTTGATATTGCTAATATTCATAGAGGCATTTGACAATATGTTTGCAGACAAGATTAAATGAGTACTCAAGTGAATGCATCCAGTATAATGGAAATGATGCTAGAGAGTTCACGCAAACAATATTATGAATACATGTCTCAGGTCTATACAGGAAATGCTACAAATATAGTCTTTTGTTGTTGTTGTTTTGTTCTGTTTTGTTTTGCAGGTTAAAATTTCTTCCCCAGATTAATATGGCAATGCTGAAAGAATAGGGTGAGCCAAAAGAATCTCCACCCTAAAAATCACTGTAGTAATAGTCACCATGTTTGGAATTTGGTTTTACCATGAAGAAGCATAATTCAAAACACCATGACTGTACTGAAAACTTACTCATCAGGCTTTTTCCCACAGTATTTGTTCCAAAGACAAACTTCCTCTTCCCTATGGCTACTTTCACATCCCTTATATTCAGGGTGGATCTCACCAGTTTCAGCAAGTCAGCAACCTTCAGCATTCCCCTAATAGGCTGTAACTAGCTATCACAGGCTGAAGTATGCAGCCAAACATTCCTGTGGTTTTTCACCTATCAAGCAAAGACTGGGCTTCACTGAAGGCCCAAATTAGGGCAGAGTTTGTATGTTTTTTTTTTTTTTTGGTTTTTTTTTTTTACTTCATCGAGTCCTAACTCAGCAGTGTACAGTTACACAAAGTCTTAATCATTACATTTTTTCAGGTGGATCTAGCACATGTTCTCTCTTTTGGCACATCTGTGTGTTTATTCCATATCTCAGGTAGTGTGGGACAACAGCATAAGGCTTTCTGGCATGGATTGAGGTGATTATTGCCGCAAAAACTAAATAGCTTCCCAGACATCCATAGCCAAAAATCTGACCCTTTTAAAATGCTGATAAACTGTCCAGTTTTGCAGATGCTCAGGGTTGACCACCAACTGCCATGAAGCCCCAGTGTCCTTCTAGGATGTGGCTGTGGGTATTCTCCATCCGTGTGTCCTAGTTTACTTCTGAGTTCTGGAATCATAGAATCATAGAATCATAGAATTGCTCAGGTTGAAAAAGACCTTAAAGATCATGGATTCCAACTACAACCTTATCAAACTACCCTAACTCTAACAGCTTGCCACTAAATCATGTCCAAACGGTTTAAAATACATTCAGGGATAGTGACTCAACTACCTCCCTGGGGAGCCTATTCCAGTGCTTAACAACCCTTTCTGTAAAGAAGTTTTTCCTGATATCCAACTTAAACTTACCCTGGAGCAACTCGAGGCCATTTCCCCTTGTCCTGTCTCCTGTCACCAGTGAGAGCTCTCGCTGAAAGCACCTTTCAGGTATTGAAAAAGAGTAATAAGGTCTCCCCTCAGGCTCCTTTTCCCCAGACTAAACAGCCCCAGTTCCTTCAGTCTCTCCTCATAGGTCATATTTGCCAAGCTCTTCACAAGCTTTGTTGCCCTTCTTTGGACCTGCTGCAGCACCACAATGTCCTGTTGTTTTCAAGTATTTTGGGGTCCCCTGCTTCCCCTTTCCCAGAGGTGCAGATCCGCAGATCCCTCCGCCCTGCTGGTCACGGAACTGGGCCGGACCAGCCCATAAACCGTTGACATTTTTGGTGGAGAATATGGGCAGCAGGGGACCCCAAAATACTTGAAAACAACAGCACTGATCTGAGGTGGAACAAATGATTTTACTAAATATAGTATTAGCAAAATACAATGTGAGAGAGAGAGAGAGAGAGAGAGAGAGAGAGTCTGTTTGAATTGTATAGACCTCACCACAATGCTGGGGTGAGAAGTGCAGTCCAGTTGAGTGACTGAAGTACAGACGGCGAAGTGCAGATGGCGAAGCGCAGGCGGCGAGGCGCAGATAGCGAAGCGCAGACAGCGAAGAGCGGGCGAAGAAGAAGGATCAGGTGACCTTGCTTGGAGTTATATCCCCTTGCTGACCGCAAAGTCTCCTGGGGAAATGTAGTTCTTCTCCGACGGACGAACATTCGGCAGATATCAAACCCCACCCCCAATGCATTACATGATGTTATGGTGTGGAATACTGATGACAAAAAATCATAAAACCATGACAGCATCAACAGTCAAACCCTCAGTGCATTACAGGATGTTATGATGTGGAATACTGATAACCAAAAATCATAAAACCATGACAGTCTCCCAGCCCACTTCTGCAGGAAGTTAAACTGCAATTTAGAGTCAAACAGAATCCCAAACCATAGCCTGGGCCATTAAAGATTGTATAGAACTAATTAAGTTATAAGTTTTATTTTATTTTATTTTATTTTATTTTCTCCCTAAGAAAATCCTCTCTAGTAAACTGTTTAACTGCCTCACCTTCAAAGTGACTAAAAAACCCTTGCTTCAAACTGTTTAATCTGGGTATAGTCAACAGAAGTACTTAGAATAGATTCAAGTACATACTAGAAACAAACAGCATCTTGAAGTTACTAAGGAAGCAGTATCATGTAATCATACATCCTTTTCATTGGCACCTAATTATTTTTTTGTGTCTTCTCTAGTTATTTGTGGAAATGCAGACACAATTCCTATTTTAAGAAAGACCCTTACTAAAATCAGAATAGAGTAGACTTCGGGAAGAGGACCCTGTACAATGCATTACACCATTACCTGCAGACTGTGGTTTCCTCTGCCACACAAATGAGCAGGGGTTAAAACACTCTGTATCTTATTTCATTGGAAGCCATGGAAATGCAAGGGACTTCTTGACATATTACCCACAGCTCTGTTGTGCTCCTTGCAAGTTTTCCCTTTAACAAGTAATGCTCTCATGGGATCCCAAATCTCAACTGCCTACAGTCCAGAGAGACAGAACAGTCAGTATTAATAGTTATCGGGAGAGCCTTATCCTCATGATTGATTGACAGCTGCTGATAGCCTTACTACAAGCCCCTTACAGTGTAGAGAACTTATATGGAGAGTTTACAGTGAACGTGAAGGCAGAAATCCTTCCCCTTCCTCCTTCTGATTTACTTTTTTCCTTTATTTTATTTATTTTGCAGGATGAGGGACCATATTTTTGTCCAAGAAAGCAAACGAGAGCCTTTTGGCTGATTTTAATGATGTATACTGTGATTTGCTGGAGATGCACAGGAAGCTTTCAGCACTGTTTATTTTCTCTTTAAGTGAGTTATGGAGGGATTGTTATTTTCTTTGTTTCTTTTTTTTGTGTTTTGTTTTGTTTTTAACAGCCAGGTAGCATTGCTTATTAGAGCTCTGTTTTCAAAATATAAATTGTTCTTCTCAAAATAGACTGTCAGGTTTGGTTTACGTTGGCATTTCTGGTATTTTGTCTGCAGCATCTTTCTGAGGAGAAAAAAAAGTCAAGACTTCAGATAAATAATATCAGATTAATATTCAGCTGAATACCTGGCTGAATAGATATAAATATTTTCTCTCTATGTTTTTATTTAACTACTTGGCAGAAAATATGATAATCTAGACCTTCTTTGGGCTTAGACCTTCCAAAGATTTTTCTAGAATGTTGAAGTTATGCCACAGTGCTCTGCAAGTATTCATCTAAGGTTTATGAAGAAGTTCTTATTATGGAAATTATGTTTCCAACTTTTTTATTTTAACTGTTCAGTTTTCTTTCTGACAATGTTTAACAGGTTTTGTTGTTGTTGTTGTTGTTTGTTTGTTTGTTTTTCATTGTTATTTGTCTTTGTGCTAATTTAGTTACAGTCAAAACCAAAAGAGCAGTAAGGAAACTTTTATGTAGCTAAAAGTTCTTCAAAAATTATTATTCAAAACCTGATCTGAAATTATAATTTGTATCAATAGTGAATTTGATTTTGAGTGTTTCTGCACATGTTCCTCAGATGTATAAGTCTTGTAAAAGTATTTATGATTTCCAGAGAATAATTACTTCAAGTTGTGGACAAGTATATTTTTAAACAAAAAATTGCTATTTTTATTTGAGGTAGTTACATATTTTTCATTACATAGTTAAGGCACACAACATGTCCTTTTTACCTCTTATTAAAAGAAGACATTATACACTCACAGACCAGATTTTGTTCTTTTTTGTCTTAAATAGCAATCAATAGATGCAAAAATATTGGAAGGAATCACTGTATGTTTTCCTGAGCACTTCTCACTGTTATTTAGTTGATGTTTACTCAGTGTGTGTCATTATGCCATGGCCTATTCTTGTTAGCTTCATTGCTTTTAGCAGGTGTTTTCCTTCTTCCATAGAGAAAAAAAAACAAACAAACAACAAAAAAAGAAAAAACAAACTTTTTTTTTATTCTGTCTTAAAGAAAACTTTCTCTTGTCTGAGGGTAAGAGAAGATAGTAAGAAAAAGAAGATAGATACCCTTCATCTGCAACTCAGTGACTCAGAATTTCCAGAGAACTGCTCCAACACTCATCTCATCCAGGCTGTAGCTGACATTATAGAATTTGTCACTAAAAGAAGCCCAAGTGAACAACATTAGAGAAACTCTTATGGAATCTTGTGGAGAATCATAATTTTTTCTGCTAATGACCTCTCTGCATATTGGGATAAAGTATATCATGGTCATGGTTAACCTCCAAACCACTCTATGTCCCCCTGGGAGTTTCTCACCTTGCTTTCCTACTTTAATAAATGCTGTGGCTGAGCAAATGCCTTCTCTTTTTCCAAACTGCACTAAACAAATGCAACTGTTCATAAAATAACAGTAATTATTTTAAAGACACAACTTTAATACCATTCCTGTTCACGTTATGAGTAAAGGAAAGGAAATACTGAGAAAAACACCATTGTTAATGAAACTAGTAAATAATAGGAAAAAAAAGGGAAATAGATGAAAATGTTTTTTAGCAGAAAAGAAGTTATGTAAGGAACAATACATACTTTGGTTATTTATGGAGTAATTTTTATTAACATAAAATAAAAGAAAAATTTAAAATATATTTTAATAATTCTGCCAGGTCTCGTAATCATTTTCTGACTCTAACACGGAGAGGTATTATTAAAATAAATTTGGTGTAACTTGGTGTATATATTATCTGATTTATTTGTTTATTCTTTTAACGTTTATGCTTTTTATTTTCTTTGTGTTTTTCACTAAAAATAATAAAGCAAAACTAAAATATATCATATTACATTTTCAGTTGGATTTATAATATTTTTAATTGTAAAGTTATCTACATCTACACAAATACAAGTGCATAGAATTAGTGACAGATGGTAGTTCTACCCAATTACATCTTTAATAACATGTTCTTTGTAAGGTAAGAGTCACCCTTATGTGATTTTTTATTTTCAAGACAACCATTCAGAGAAATTTTTCGCAGAATCACAGGATCACAGAATCACAGAATGGCCAGGGTTGGAAGGGACCTCAAAGGTCATGAATCTCCAAACCCCTGCCACATGCAGGGCCACCAACCTCTCCATTTAATACTAGACCAGGTAATACTAGACCAGGGTGTCCAGGGCCCCATCCAATCTGGCCTTGAACACCTCCAGGGATGGGCACCCACAACCTCTCTGGGCAGCCTGTTCCCGTACCTCACCACTCTCTCTGTAAAGAACTTCTCCAACATCCAACCTAAATCTCCCCTCCCTCAACTTAAAACCATTTCCCCTTGTCCTCCCATTTCCCCCTGTTACCTACCCTTTCAACGAATTGATTCCCCTCCTGTTTGTAGGCTCCCTTTAGGTACTGAAAGGCTTCAGTGAGGTCACCCAGCAGCCTTCTTTTCTTCAGGCTGAACAAGCCCAGTTCCCTCAGCCTGTCTTCATAGCGGAGGTGCTCCAGTCCCCTATGATCCCCTGATCATCTTTGTGGCTCTCCTCAGGACCCTCTCCAACAGCTCCCTGTCATTTTTTGTACTGGGGGCTCCACACTGGGACACAGTACTCCAGATGGGGCGTTACAGGAGCAGAGTAGAGGGGGACGTCTCTCTTTTGATGACACCTGCTGTCCACCCCTCTTCTGATGGAGCCCAGAACACCTACGACATAAGCGTGAAATATTAAGGTCAGTTACAAGTCACATGCATCACTTAAATGCAGTTTAAGTGCACTTGGGAGTACTGGATGTTCATGATGACCCTGCCTAAGGATGACACAACATTTGCAAATACTTATTTGCTTTTCTCCATGTCTCAAAATAGCTGTAGTATGGTATAAAGGTGTCATCCAGTGTATGCAGAAAACTCAGCTCTGTAATAATGTGCATCAACAAAAGACTATGTGTATGCACATACATACGCACAAATACAATGAGTCTGAATTTCAGCCTGTCTGGGATGTTTTCATACTCTGCAATAAAAATTACAGTTTCAAAGGAATTCTGTGCTTTTTTGGTCTATGGGCAGATGATTTGAGCAGAGCAGCTTATAAATGAATTGTGGTGACCAACATTAGGCACCATTTATTTACTTGCTGTTTATAAACTTTAATGTTTGTTTTTCATGTATTCTGCTTCATGAGATGATCACTAAGTACAAGAGTTCCTTTAAATCAGCGGTGACTGTGGTTTGGCTCTTCTTAATGATGTGAATTTATAGCTTGGTTGAAGACATTCCAAACTCTGCAGCATGTTTTGCTTGTTTTTTTTTTTGGTTTTTGTTTTGTTTTGTTTCTTTTTTTTTCTTTTTTTTTTTTTCATAGAATTACAGAATCATAGAGGTTGGAAGGGACCTCTGGATATTCTGGATATCACCTAATACAACCTTGCTAAAGCAGGTTCCCTGAAGTAGGCTGTAGAGGAAAGCATCCACTCAAATTATGAATGTCTCTAGAGAAGGAGATTCTATAGCTTCTCTGGGGAGCTTATTCCAATGCTGTTATTCTCAAAGTTAAGTTATTCATGTTTACATGGAATTTCCTGTGTGTCAGTTTGTGCTCATTGCCCCTTGTTTTGTTGCTGGGCACAGCTGAAAAGAACCTGGCACTATCTACTTGACACCCATTCTTTAGATATTTATAAGCACTTATAAGATCCCTCCTCAGTCTTCCTCAGGCTGAACAGTCTCAGGTCTCTCAGCCTTTCCTCCAGGCTCAGGCCCCTAATCATCTTTGAATCCCTCTGATGGACTCTCTACAGTAGTTCCCTGTTTTTCTTGTACTAGGGAGCCCTGAACTGGACACTGTACTCCAAATGTGGCCTCACCAAGGCAGTGTGGAAGAATCACCTCCCTCGGCCTGCTGATCATACTCTTTTTAAAGCACGCAGGGCCCTCTTGGCCACAAAGGCACACAGCTGGCTCACAGCCAACCAGCTATACAACAGCACACACTGGTTCTTGTGAGCAGAGCTTATTTCCAGCACATCAGCCCCTAACCTGTACTGACACATGCAGCGTGTCTTTCTTTTTTTCATGTGTGTATTTCTATAGAATTGATGCTGATTTTGAGTTCTGGCTTCAAAAATAGGAAACAGTAAAAGAAAACAAAAAAAGAAAAAACAAAGTTAATGTTGTTCTGTCTACAAAAAAAAAAAAAAAAAAACAAAGCAAAAAGCAGAAGAAAAGTCATACTACAAAGCAAGATGCAGAAGTCATTTGATTTGATGATCACCTTCTAATCTCTGTATTATGGATTTCAATGGCTATGTCTTTGTCTATGCAAAATGATAGTTGGAGAAGCACAGCATTTTTTGAACGCATATTCAGTCAGACAAATTTGCATTCTAGTCTTTGTAGCTGACAACATACTCTGACCTCCAAATCACCCTTCCTCTCTGTCTGAAATCACCCCTAAATCATCTTTGTCAGAGCAATGGGTGACCTAATAGCAAGACAATGCTCTGTGGGACGGCTTTACATGTTCTAGCATAATTCTCAATTGCAGGGAGAGATGCTGCAATTTCATGGTTGATGCTTAGAGTCGTGTTGATGAAGAGCAAACAGTGTGAATTCTGATAGAAGACAAAGCCCTGTCTAGGGAGATAGTGACTCAGAGATGTTCTGTGAAGGAGTTATCAGTATTCAAGTAGACTAAGGTGGATTTCTATGATCATTATTTCCACTGCTTTTTGTAGAAAGTAAAAAGAGTGACTTTTTAATGAATGGCAAATGCAAGATAATACAAGTGATGTCAGCTCATTTATTTGAGTGCTCTAAAAGAAATTGCAGGATATTCCTCTTCGTAGAAGAAAACCTTTTGAATGCCATCTGTAAACTCGAGTGCACCTAGTTCTTCTGCTAGTACTCAGAAGTACCAAATGCTAACTAAACTAACAAGTTTTAGGTACTCGGTAATTTGTGGCAACTCCAGAACCAAGTCAAGTATTTCAGCTGTTTATATCATGTGTGTGGTGAATTCAGTACATGAAAATGGGAACAAAAATATGCAAGCCATTAATCCAGATGCTTAAACTACGCTTAAGATTGAGCCTTAATGTTCTGGACACAAAGATGTGCCTAAGTCTGAGGTGCAGGGAAATGCTTTTTTTCCACTTAGCATTCACACATCTGTAAACTTTTCTTTTCCAGGAATTAGGAAACAAAAGACACTTTCTTCACCATACTTGATAAAACAAAGAAGAGGTTCATTCAGACTATGTCAACATCAGCATGAATGCAGTGCAATGGGTCTGGACAGTGAAAAATATTCTGTTGAAATCCTCAAACCTTTGCTAAATATGCTTAAGGGTTTACTTTGGCCTGTCTGTTGTCTGGCCCTGAGTGCTAAGTGCTCATTAGTGGTGGCAACACACTGGGAATGCTCCTGGGTCTCTGGAAGCAGTCTACTTTAATTGGAAAGAATCCAGATTGTCTACTTTGAGGGAGCCTCATGATGTGAAGCAAGGTATGATGAGGATGATTGAGAGATTCACTTCACACCCCAATCTCCTGATCTGAACTAAACAGGTAAGTACATGAATATCCCTGTGATTACTGGGCTTGAGAGACTTATACTGGTTTTGTAGAACACTGGGAAACAAACCAACAAAAAAACAGGAAAAAAAAAAAAAGTAGGCATATATATAAAATGCACTTCCTAGTTTAGTTCTTTTCATCCTTGTGGGTCTCTTCCACCTCCTTGTGAACCCTGTGGATCCTTTCCAAATCAGGATATTAAATGATTTTTTTGAACCAATAAACTATTCCATTATCGGTAATTCACAGATCACAGATTCTCCTGATTCACTAGAATTCCCTTTTGCCCATTGTTTGTACATAACTGACATTTATTTAACAAACATCGCCCCAAGTTTTACTTCATGGATGTATAATCTCATATTGTTCCCTTTTTGATTAAAGCAGCATAGTTACTCTGAAATAAATTTCAGCTGAGGCCTAAGGATGATCTTGTTGAGGGACATGTCTTGAAATTATATGTACATAGTTTTTAAGTGCATAAATAATTCTTTTAATGATTCTTCAGCTTTCTTTGCATAAGACTGTGCCAGAGGTTACTACCTCATGCACGTTCCCTAAGTCAGAACAAAATTACTGTTTGTTGTTGCACAGCATATTTCATAAACTAGTCAGTGTATTTGTGAACACTAGTTTTTCTGTCTCCAGTGGGGTTCAGAGAGACAGGGATAACACTGTTTCTGAACTAAGTAACCAGCAGAAGAGCACCTTTTCAAGGACACTTGTGCTTGGCTATCTCCTGCTTTCCCAGTGGAAAATTTTTTTTTTTCTTCACATGAGAACCAGTGGCATCTCAAAGACATTTCAGAAGTTATAGTATGCATGCTTTAAATCCTAGAAGGATGGCCTGTAAATTGCAATTCATAGCAAACTAAAATTCTCATAAATTGGCCTCTTTCTTGTTCTTCCTTTTTCACAGTTCTTTTATGGGTCTTTTTCTGGATGAGATCAACAAGGCCAAAGACTGGGAAAGCACTTAGCTGGAAAGAAGCAAAGGAAAAACATTGTTCACCACATTTACCTATATATCAGCACCTATGAGAAAAGGCAGCCAAACTAGTGAGGTAGAAATGCGAACTAAAAATGCTTTGTTTAAATCCACTGAGGTTTGTTTTTCTCCCTTAAAAGGGTGCCACTTTCTAACATCCACAAATACAGATTTTCTGTATTAACAAAATAAGATGGTATTTCATTCTAACATTTTGCAGCACTGTTTTTACAAGCCTTGCACTTCTCATTTAGTTGAAGTATCAGACACAATTTTAGTTTACAAGTCAGACTTTTTCACTTTAACTTTTTAAAAATATGTATTTTAGAAAGGAAATAAATGACATTTGATCAAAAAATATTACAAATTTGATTAAATTAAATGTCAAACGTATTTATTTCAAAAGGTGTATTTTTTTTTTAGTTTACACTATATTAATGAGTTAGTATTATACTAATCAGAGTAATTTAAGTGTGAAATAATTTATCTAACAGAATCTACGATTCTACTTGAGAAGATTTCAAGTATATTTATTGTTGTGGAACCTTCCTATCAGGAAATCAGTAGCAAGTTCTATCATCTCAGTGAATGCACAAAGATTGAAACACCCTGCTTTAGCAGGGATATATGATATTATATCTGAAAACAAATATTAATTATCGGGGTTGTTGGTCTTGATTTCCTAGAAAGTTTGTTTTATTTTTGTTCTTCACTTACAAGTACATGAGAGTTGCCTGTGTACATATGTAACTAAAGGAGGAGTTCTTGGCAATTTAGCACTCATCATGTTGTTTTGCAGACTAACACTAGGTACGCTAGACATAAGCATATGTTTAAAAATGGAGTCCAGCGAGAAAATATGGATCTTTCAAATTTCCTGGCAAATCTCTGTTCAGTATGGAAAGAAAAGTCAATCTCCAGCCATGACCTAATGCTCTGTGAATAAGAACATGTTAATTTATTAAAAGGGTAAAAAAATACACTTTATGGAGCAGTACAATGACATGAAGGAATGTACAGCACAATACATGAAGGAATATGTTCAAAATTTCCCAAAAGTTCATATGTTCTCTATGAAAAATGTGAATGTCGGTTGGGTTTTCTAGGAAAAGTAAGTATAGGTTTTAGCTTCAATCCAGAGACCTATTCTCTGTAAAGAAAAGTGTGTATATGACACATAGTCTAAAACCTTTGCTATTTATTTATTCCTGGAATATTGGTTGAGTTATCACCATCTGGCACACTGAGAAAACTTAGTTTTCTCTAAGTGCTTATTCTGTTCATTCCTTTTCGCTAGCACAGCTGAGGATATGTACTGAATGCTTGTAATACACTGTGATGTTAGGAGCTGGCACACACACTGTGCTGTAGTGTCTTACAAAGGTATAAATACTAGATAGGTTTTTGTGTGATCAACTGAATTAGGAAGTGCTTAATCATTATTTTACTCACTATATAATTAACACATGAAGTCTGCAAAGAGTTACTGTGAAGACTATTTCCTCTCAGATTTCAATTCTTATTTAGAACAAAAGAATTAAATTTTTTCATGAGAAATGTAAAAAGAGTAGCTGAAGTTAGAGTTATAGGGACTAATAATCTACATGTTCTAGGGCTTAACTTATACAGGTGAAATCGGGAAAAAAAATTTGCCCTGAGTGTAGAAGTGTAAATACATTCTGAGAATCACATTTTTCCTTGAAGCATCTGAGAATGATTTCTAGGATGATGTAGGGCTAGAAAGAGCATCTAGACACAATGTGGGCTGACTGGTAGTTAAGAGTTTCCACCAGATATTCATACATTATTGTAATATAGCTGGCTAAGTTCTATGAAATAAATACCTTATAAATAAAAACCTTATAAAACAAAGACATAACTATAAGAAGATGGGTCTTCCACTAAAACAAACAAACAAACAAGCAAAACAACAAAAAAAACACCTGTAAATATGAATTAGTTATAAACATTTCTGTTCTCTTTCTTCTTGTGTCTGTCCAGACAGTGACATACATTTATTTCCATCCCTGACAGGTTCCACTGCAAAAAGTGCGAATAATAATTATGCTGAGTTTGGCTGAATTGAAGCCATGACTTTATTCCCTTAGCTTTTCAGTCTTTGACAGCACTATCAGTTCACAGCAGACCACCTGTTTGTTTTGCAGTGCCTGCCAAAACTCAAAAGTTTTAATGAGAAAGGGCAATGCTACTTTGTGTGTATATTTTTATAATATGCATAAATGAATACACATTTAACATACACATTTCGTTCCACTGAGATACATGGAAGATCAACTTGATTGCAAGGAGAATTTTTAAAATTTGTTTTCTTTTGTTCTTGCTGACATTATTTAGCACCTAGGTGAAGTGTAGAGAGAGAGAAGTGAGACAAACCCTTCCTCACAAGAATTACAAAGGATTTCAGTATCTGTCCTAATTTCAAACTCACAGAGCTATGATGTAGATATTATATATCATGCAGCAATCCACAAACTGTATATTCTGAAGTCAATTGAGCTATTATTTACAACAACTGTATTATTTTCACTGTGCATCAATTATAGGCAAACAAGCATACCTACAGCATTTAATGGAAAAAAAAAAGAAAAAGAAAAAGGAAAAAGAAAGTAGGGAACTCAAACTGTTACAGTCAATATTATAACTGTTAGTTTTTTCCTAATATCAGCCAATGTTGTCCACTGACTGAGTCACATCTCATCCAACCATCAAATCTTCCTCTTTTCTCTCAAATATTGCCACGTGGCATTGCTCCTGCCGAGGATCTGGCCAAGTATGTGTTTCATACATGACTTAAAAGGGGAAGGCAAAGAGAATTCTGATCAACATTTCTGAGAGTCTTTATCCTAACACAAGATATTAAATACTGGATTTTCAGAGTTTCTGAGCAGTTCCATCTCCCATCTGAATTTGTTCTAGAGTTTGAAATGTTGAAGACTGTCAAGTGAAAGAAACAAAAGGAAAGCAGCAGAAAATAGGAAAAAGAAAAGGAAAGATAAGGTAACTATATTTTTATTACTATAAAACTAGCCAACAATCCAAATCACTTCTTAAATTTGAGGTACAGACCTTTAATTGTTCAGAAATCTCTTTCTAGAAGTTAAAAGTAATACCAAAATTGTAAATTTTGGAAACAATAATTTTTAAAATTCGAAAATCGTTTCTGATTTTGCAATTGTCGTGGAAAGAGATGTGCCAAAGAATTATCTGTAAGCCTGAGGTAACACTGGGAATCAAATTTTAATTCCTAGGGCAACTCTTTTTTCTCTGTAATAGAATCCCATATATTCTGAAAATCTCTGTGATTGAATAAGCAGGTTTTAATTAGATTTGAAAGTATATATGTGGAAAGTGCAAAATTTTAGCAACACTGAGTGTCTTTTTCCAAGACATCAGAGGGGAGGAAAGAATCATCTGATCAACAAATTGATCATAGTAAGTGTCTCAACAGTATTCTGACTTGTTCAAGAAATTCTAACATAGGAAACTTTTAACTTTTTTTTAACTCAATACTTTAAACTTATGTATCTTTCATCTATGTATTATTATTTGTACCTAGGAATTTTAAATTATGTTACAAGCAGAGCTCTGTATATCTTTGAGATGGCAGTATCTTACCAGACAGTTTTCAGACCGTATATGTTAACTATCTAATTCTTTAACAGCATGCACATCTTTAAAGTCAGCGGAGTAAGTATAGTTTAAGTGGAGATAAGAAACTGTGTCTTTCAGGATTTGCAGATGCCTTCCTCATTTTAATAATTCTATTTATTTTATTGCTATCCTTTCTGCCTTCTAAGAATGCCTTCTACACCTGTAAAATAAGTTGGATATTAAAAAAAAATTAACTTTTTAACTTTTTAATTAATTTAGTCTCTTTTGCTCTAAAATAGTGCCCAAATAGAAGACTCTAAAAAGACCACTGAAAAGAAGATATTCTACAGTAGCTCTCTGAGAATAAACATGTATTAGACAGAATCTAAAAATAAGTTTGTCGAAAAGCCTAGTTATACTCGAAGTACCACACTGAAATATCTAAAACAGTACTGATAAAGGCAGGGACACATCATGGGGGAAAATTTATCCTGATAGGATTAATAAATCATAGGATTACCCTGGATGTTTTCATTCTGTACTGCAGTATGTATTGTAGACACATTCCCATGATGATCTTGGGGAAATCCTGCATTCTATGCTATTGCCTCATCAAACAGGACTATTGTGATGTTAAGATTCATTAGTAAGTGTGAGATGCTCAGATGGTATTGTGATGAGGTAATAGAACATGGATTATGTCTGTGTAGAAGCATTCGTTCATGCAAAAGCATTAATGAAGAATGGTTTCATCTCATCAGCCTAACCAGATGGAGAACTAGCACAAATTATTTTTAAGTTGAAGCTGCACTCTGGCACAAGTCAAATTCAGTAGAGCTGCACAGATTAATTTAACACTATATTTGGAAATCTTTCTTGAATCTCTGTTCACTACACTGACTAAGAAGATAAGCAAAGAAAAATACCTGGCACCAGCTCACAGTAAAGGCTATGAAAACATGGCTATTTTCAACTGTAAATGCAAAGGCACCATCAGCCTCCAGTCTCAGGTTTAATTGGCTGGAAAACTTACTAAACTGGTAATGAATCACAGAAAATCTCCTGCAAATGCATATTATTGTAAAGTATGGGCAGTTTTCCGTAATGATTAAAACAGTTTTCCAAGAAAATCTAAATTAAAATTGAGTCCCAAAACAGATAATACACTAATACTTGTATGAAAAATATCAATTCTCATTTTGTTTCAGTAGACAAAGAGAACATTGGACTTGAAAAACATGTTGCATGTGTTGCTGACTATTCAGAAAATCAATATCAAATGATAATCATGTTAGGAAAAAGCAAAGTACATCTAATAACGTTTCTTCAGCACAAATTATTATGGTTACTTCTATAAGATTGATGAAACTGCTAAAACATGTCAAAGTAAATCAGATTGACCTTGAAAATATATCTAATGTGCTATGTATTACCCTTGGAAATGTATATTGTGACTACTAAAAAATAATTTTCTGTAGAGTACATATGCCTCTGCAAATTGGGAAGGGAGTTGCCTCAATTGAACTATTTATTATAGAATATATTATATATTCATGGCTCTTATGACAATGTCTTTTAGGGATTTGAGATCCACTGACATACTAATTTCCATTGTAATGTACTAAGTATATACAGTAGATCTCAAAGAATTGCTATCATATCTATGTGCAGAAAATCATTATGACAGGCCTTTTATGGCATTTCAAGAAGATACCTAGAAGTATGTTGACCAGTGATGTAACACTTACCTTGGAACTTCATGGAAACATATGTTAACAACCTATGTCAGATTTTACATGGCATTATGTTTTCAAACTGACTTCTGTAAGTGATTAATAGCTAAGAGTTGTCTATGCTATGATTTTCCCATCAGGTAGCATAGTTTTATGTATACAGGTTACATGGTTTTATTATAATGTTGTTGATAGGCATTTGTAAATACTAGCTGACTAAAATGTCTGAAGCATGAATATTCACAAAAATTAAGTTGAAAAAAAATGGTGAATTTTCCACAGGAATAAGTATTAGCAAGTGAATAAGAAGGAGAAAGACTTAGAAAAGTAATAATCCACCACATTCTGTGGAATTCTGATTAGTTTTAGATTTCTGAAGGTCTGTATATATTTACTTTTTCAGAAACATGATAGTGTATTTCAAAATATTACATACTGAATAGTCTATCACAGAATCACAGAATCACAGAATGGCCAGGGTTGGAAGGGACCTCAAAGGTCATGAATCTCCAACCCCCTTGCCACATGCAGGGCCACCAACCTCTCCATTTAATACTAGACCAGGCTGCCCAGGGCCCCATCCAGTCTGGCCTTGAACACCTCCAGGGATGGGGCACCCACAACCTCTCTGGGCAGCCTGTTCCCGTACCTCACCACTCTCTCTGTAAAGAACTTCTCCAACATCCAACCTAAATCTCCCCTCTCTCAACTTGAAACCATTTTCCCTTGTCCTGCAGTTATCTACCTTTTCAAAGAGTTGATTCCCCTCCTGTTTGTAGGCTCCCTTTAGGTACTGAAAGGCTGCAATGAGGTCACCCCACAGCCTTCTTTTCTTCAGGCTGAACAAGCCCAGTTCCCTCAGCCTGTCTTCATATAGGAGAGGTGCTCCAGTCCCCTGATCATCTTTGTGGCTCTCCTCAGGACCCTCTCCAACAGCTCCCTGTCTTTCTTGTACTGGGGGCTCCACACTGGGACACAGTACTCCAGATGGGGCGTTACAGGAGCAGAGTAGAGGGGGACAATCACCTCCCTGTCCCTGCTGTCCACCCCTCTTCTGATGGAGCCCAGGATACTGTTTGCTTTCCAATCTGCAAGAGCATACTGCTGGTTCATTGTTAAGCTTTTCATCTGTCAAGAAGCCTGGTCCTTCTCTGCAGGGCTGCTCTCAGGGACTGCTCCTTCCAGTCTGTATAGATGCCTGGGATTCCTCTGGCCCATGTGCAAAATCTTGCACTGTGCTGTAACTTCATTAGGTTCACCCAGGCTCACCTTTCAAGCCTGTTGAGGTCCCTCTGAATGGCATCCCTTCCTTCCACCATGTCAACTGCACCACTCAGCTTGGTGTCACCAGCAATCTTGCTGAGAGTGCACTTGATTTCATCATCAATGTCCATGTGTTACAGTAATGCTGTTAACAGCACCTGAGGTATCTCAGTGCCAATTTACTGGACAGTCTCCAACATTATTAATTAATATTTACTGTCTCCAGTGAAATGGCTTGGAAAATGCTGATGAATGCAAATACAGTGCCTGAGAGCTTCTTCGTCCAGCTAAATACATCGAGAAGTCACAATAGAACAATGAATCAGACAGCCATGGCTTCAAAAATCTATGTTGTCATCTAGGCTGTGACGACATGCATATAGGCATATCCAGAGGGATAAACAAAGAGAAAAAGAGGATAAAAAGCAAAAACAAAACAAAACAACCAAACAAACAAATAAAAAAAAAACAAAACCAACCAACCAACCAAACAAAAAAAACCAACACAATCTTCCTGAAGTGAGAGCACGTGTTCACTCTTACTCCTCTGTTGCCTAAAATTAATGGTTGATAGATTTTATTTGACAATAGACTCTATTTATCAACAGTAATTCAAACAGTGGGTCAAATTATGTCAAAATATGTGCTAGAAGGTTTTGCTGTTTTAAGAAAAAATAAAAGAAACCTCAGTTACTCTTTCGATAGTTCCTTGATGCATCTTGGTTAAAGAAAATGTATTACTAACAAAATTTTACACTTAACAAAAAGTTGTTGCTGTTGTTTCTTTTTGTTTTTGTGGCAGTGGTTTTTTTTCTTTTTTTTTTTTTTTTTTTTTTTTTTTTTTCCTTTTCTGGAAGTAAAGTGAAGAAATCAATAAGGTGGGAAAAATGTCTGTCTAAAGACTTAAAACACATTCTGTGATGAAGTACTTACTACCAGATAAAGAACAGTTCCCCTAAGGTATTTGACCATTTCAAGCTCACTCTTCTTTCTTTAAAATAAGATTACTTAGCTGACTATTAAATTGCCCACACCCCTACTTATTTACAATTTATACTAATTCACAATCTCCCAAACAGTTCCTTATGCACAGCTGTAGATTTTGGACAGACAAGGGCTATCCACAAAAAAAGCAGATTAGCCATATCAGCCTGAACTGCACTTTTTCAAATGCCTACAAGTCTGAAGAAAACATTCTTATTCATAATATTTACTAGTTTACTATTCCAGAATTAGTTTTATGTCCCATTAATATTATGCAATTATGTATTTTCTTTAATTATTTCTTTCATTAGTCATAAGGATAGCATAAGGATAGTCCTCATTTTAGATTGACAGGAAAAGACTTAGTTGAAATATGTTAAAGTACCACTTTTTGCAGTGATTGATGTTTTCCAGAAAGATGTGCATTATCCCTATATATCATTATAATACATGGTTAATAAATTCTCTATGTGCAGATGATGTTCAGTCACTTGCCAGTCCATCTGTGGTCTACACGTGGAGACAAGTGCTAACCAGAACAGATGCCCCTGGAAATATGTCTCTAAACACACATATGCTACATGGGCTTCCATAAAAGTGTTGAGTTTTAAAATCTGTGTCCTTTCCAGTATCACCATGTTGTTGTATGTTTCAGTCTAGACTATAAAGTCTTTGATTTCCTTTGTTCATACCAAGATAAACATCATTTGCCTGCTTAGTGAGGCAAAGTTATCCAAGACATATTTAATTTTTTTTTAATTATTATTATTTTTTCCCCTTTGGCCTATAAGGACAATAGCTCTCAGACATACATACAGGCCTCCGAAAGGCACAAAGGCAATATATATTCTCTTCTTCTTCTTTTTACAGTGACTATTAGGGCTGAATTTTCAGGAACAAGTAATAAACACAGGGTTATATACTGTATCTTATGTTTGCTGATGGAATTAGAACAGGCATATTATTTTAGATACTTAACATTAGAAACCAGTGTGTCCAGGTTCACTTACATACTCAGTGCTACTTAAGATCTCTCTGAAGAAATCTCCCTTGCTGCTGAGCACTTGTGGACATTTAAGTAACAGTGTCTAAATTTTGTTTTCTGTATCACTAAAGAAACACTTAAATATTTATCTATATGTCACATCTTGTGAAGCTCAATGTCAAGACCTGTATGCTGGCTTTCATTTTGCTGTTACATTTTAGAAGTTTCTTGCAGTTCTTGTCACTCGGGTCTAGCTGGGGACTGGGACAAAGACCTGCTCCTTCAAGTGCTACATTAATGCCAGTAAGAAGCACTGCTTTGCAGATGCAACTAGATGAGCTACTCATTCTTTCTACTTTCAAGGAGATTCAGAATTATTTGGATATTCAGAACTAATATAAGCACGATTTATTAATTCAAGAAAAGTCAGACACATCACAGAATTCCCCTAGAATGAATCTACAGTAACCACTCCTGATAACCTTTCTTTCTTATAGTTACTTGAAGATGGAACACAGAACAAATTGTTCCATCACCTTTCCAGGAACAGACATGAGACAGATCCTCCTTCTTGCCCTTTTTGAAGACTGGAGTGACATTCGCTGTCCTCCAGTCTTCAGGCAACTGAAGTATTTGCCAAGATCCTTCAAAGATGATAGAGAATGGTTCAGTAATCATTTCTGCCAGCTTCTTCAGCCAATGAAGGAAAAAAAAATAAAAATGAAGGTCAGTTAATATTAGATTCTCTCTTAGTCTGGATGTAAATTTATTTGCAACTTCTATCGGGTCTTTCTTTGAACAAAACAAATAATGATAACACACCCCTGCCTCCTGGAATTCATAGCCTAAGCAAAAGCTTTAAGAGGTAGAAAAAGGCACACAGTTTGGCAGTGTGGTACAATGTAAGCCAGTGAAATATGTTTTAATTTATGATCCTAGGATATGAGAACATTCTAGGTTTTCTCATTTCAAATGTTGTAATTCAGGCACCTAAAAATCAATAGTGTTATGCATAAAGGAAGTATCCAACTAGGCATCAGTTCTTCATATCCAAACTCCATAATCACTGAAAAAATAAGGTGAGGAGTTAGGCATTTACCAGCCGTAAGTAAAGCAAAAGGTGCTGAACGATTTAAACACATTATTCCATCAACAATATTAATGCTGTATACTTTTTTAACATATTGTCTTTTTTAATTGATAAAGTTATTGCAATGGTAATGTCCTGTACTCACAACAACTGTACTACTCTACCCCCCTCACTGTACAGAAGAGAGTAATCCAATATTAGCTAAGATCATAAAAAATATAAAAGCATAGTGTTATTGTGTTCACAGGATAATCTTATTTTGTAGCAAGAATTTATGCTACCAAATGATTAAGTAGTTATTTTGGAGATAGTAGGTGCACAAATTACACATCATCTCATTTTTCCTTACTCACCTGTGATACTTTCCACAGTAATCAACTTCAAACAGAAACACAAACCCAGAAACCCATCTGAGTATCCCTTTTCCTTATATAAAATTACAGCATGAGGATTTTATCCTGGGTAAGCTTCTCTTTAAAAAAAAAAAAAAAAAAAAGGAAAAATCCTTGCTTTTCATTTGACTGATAAATAGCTGGAGAAAGAAGTATAAATGTGCAATTAAGAAATTATTGATGAAGAATCATGTTTGATTATTTAGCAAAAGTGCAGCTCATGGTGTTGACCATAAGTCAACAAAAATTAAATTAAATCACCAAACTAAAACCCTGAAGTTGAGCACTGGGTAGCAGACTATGTGCTGCAATTTAATTTGTAAATGTTAAGGTGGGCAACATTGCAAATTTTCCAGAAAATATGTTTTCAAGTACTTCCTATTTGTTCTTATGAGTAAAATGTTGTATCATCCAAACATCAACTACTCAACAACAACAAAAAGCCAACAACAATGTTTTTTCAGTCCAGATGTATGCAAATTATTTCTGCTGAATGAATGTTCAGGTTTATTTTCTACAGCATTTCACCTCAGTGCTTGACAGCATGCAAATTTTGTTCTCTATGGAATTACTCAGAACTGTGCTGCTGAGAGCTGTATTTGTTTGTTAATTTAGGGCTCATTAGCCAAGACTAACCGGACAAGGATAAGAACAGATTATGGTCACTCTCCAATGTATCTCAATAGTTTGTTTATTATGTAAATATAACTGCATGTTAATGTAATTTGATACTGTGCTACTGATATATAATATGCTGATATAATACTGATATAATTCAAAACATCTGCTAGGAACATTAAATAAAATTAAATGAGAAATGACTTAGCCTGGAACATGGCAAGCTTTTATATTTTTGATGGTGATAGGCATATCTTGTACCAGAAATATTTTCTATATGTATATTCAGTTTTGTATTTTAAAATAAGGTATTCACACAGGCCTTATTGGAATAGGCTTCTGCAGTTAACAATTATGCATTTTTTTTCATCTCTGACAAAATATATCTACCAGTGATTAATGAAAATAACTGAAATTCTCAATGTTGCCACTTGGAATTACTTCTAAGTGTTCTCAGAAAGCATTTGGACTGGTAGTCACTGAACAGGTAATACATGAACTGTGCAATTTATTCCATAGACTCTATTGAGTCTATCTACTTAGGTCGTCTTATGTCACTGTGTTTACCAAAGAGCATAATCTACCTGAATAAGCAGTGCAGCAAGAACTTGAATTATTTAAGCAACTTTAACTGTTTACAGAAAGTACAGGGTGCATAATTTGCTGTCATGAACACACAAGCATTAGAAGGCAAATACTGGTGTTCTATCTCCATGAATCAGTCCTGGACTAAGGCTAAATTTTGTGAAAAGCTACATAAAAACTAACTTTCAAACATGAATGACTACCAACTCAACTCCTTTTGCATCCCACGCTATTTATTATCTCACAAAAGCAGATATTATTTTTAAAATTTGGGTACAAGCTTTATCCACATGCTTAACTAACTCTGGTTGACCTCAAGCTGATAATTTGGATGATGCTAATTATTGGGCAACAGTATCTTCTTAAGGTATTTCTAAACTATTTCCCTCCCTGTCCTTCCCCAGCAGGTTTGTAGTTAGTTACCTGTTACTGTTTGCGAATACGAAGTTGTCATCTCATCAGCTTGATTCCTGGGGGAAGAGGTGAAATTGAGACACTGTGACACATCCTGAACAGACAAAAAGTCTACTAGGTGTTCATTTAAAAGTAAGCCTCACAAAGAGTGCAGAGATACAAGTGTGGGAGCAATGTGCAGAGCAGGAGTGGGAAGAAATCTGCTTCCAAAATACAGCCTAAAGGGCGTGGGATGAAATTTGCTAAGATTAAAGGCCTGATCAGAAGGCTTTCAGAAACATCTAAAAATTCCTTTGATTTCTGGAAGAGCTCTGACAATGGGATGCCTTCCTTTCTGTGTGACATCAACTTAACATGGAAAGGTTCAACTTTATGTTGCCTCACACCTGTATGCCTGAGAGACATGGAGGAAATATTTTGACCAAGGCTTTTCAAAAGCCTCATTTTTATTTCAAACAACTGATAATCCTTCTTTGAATATAAAAATTGGATCATTACTTGTCTTTTTAAATAAACCTCTTCCTCCATAAGTAGGGGGAGAGGAAATCTCTCCTCACAAACATATGAGTGTCTTCTTTGCAGGATAAACTTATTAATTTGTTCTTAGCAAATATGTAGATGATTCCTTTCCTGCAAAGGCACCTGTGAGCCTCACACCTGCGCAGTTTCATGATTTCAGTGGAAGCAGACTGAATATTGTTAAAGCTGTGCACATAGATTCTTTATAGATGTTCCCATAGAAATTTGACATTGTTTCTATGTGAGCCAGAAGTACTGGGAGCAGGGGAGGAGTGTGAAATATTGTTTGAGACAGTCTGGAAATATCAGAAAAAATGTCTATGTACACACTGCTGTTTTACAGTGCTTAGTCGTCTGAGTTTACGGGAGAGAAAAAGCATTCAAGCTTTCCTCTCTGGAGCATACAGAGTGCGAGGAATTATAATAATGGTTTTGCTTCTAAACACACTCATAGATAGAGGTCTCATAACTGATGATGACTAATAAGCACAACACTTCTGTTTTTGTAATTGCTCTGGTGCAGTATATTTAAAAATCCTAAGTTAGTGCACAAGTTGAATGCTGAGAGCTATGAATTGTTTGAATGGTATTGTTGAAGCAGTCTCAGTATGACTTCTACAGTTCTGCAAAATTATCTGGAATGTGAAAGCAAAATTTTCTTCCTTTAATGACCTCCAGTAACTTCCTTAATATCAGTAATAGTTTGTTAATAGAGTTGAGATACCACTAAACCACACTAAATTTCAAATAGCATTGAGATGGTGTCAAATCTTTTGAAAGCTATTAAAACAGAATGGCGTAGACCTACTCTCCAAGTTATTTATTATTTCTTATCAACAGAACTATTCAGATACATACCTCATATTAATGTTTTTATGAGATATAAACTTGAGCAGATATCAAACCTTGCTTCTTGAATTTGCAGATTTTTTATTTCCACTCAACATGAAGATATGAACTGAAAATCGACAGGCATTGGCATGAACTGAGGAAACTATGTCTTTGATAACTTTTGATACTGTAGTAACACCCAGAGTCTGCATAGAAGGCATTCCACAAACAAATTGTTGGTACTTTTTTTTCCCCTTTTCTTTTTTTCTTTTTTCTTTTTTCTTTTTTCTTTTTTTTTCTTTTTTCTTTTTTCTTTTTTCTTTTTTCTTTTTTCTTTTTTCTCTTTTCTTTTTTCTTTTTTCTTTTTTTCTTTTTTCTTTTTTCTTTTTTCTTTTTTCTTTTTTTTTCTGATAGTATGTAAATCTAAATTGCAATACAGCTTTACTGTCAGAAAAAGAAATGGATAGTATTTGGAAGGGCCACCAAGTGCAATCCTCAGAAAAATCAGAGCAGGTTGTTCAGAGCTGTCTGCTGGTTGTATACAGTTAGTTGCAGTGTCCTCCTTTCTCCTACTCTATTTCACATAATACAGACAGCATTCTATAGAAGCAAATAGACAGAAGGTAAAATAATATCGGAACCTACTTGTCAAAATTTTCTCAATTTCCAGAGTATGACACAATTCAATCTTTGGTTTACTTAGTCATGGGTCGATTTTAATTGCTGTTGTATTCACTTTTTTTTTTTTTTTTTTCAATATATAACATCACTATGCCTTTAATGCTTTTATGATAGTCATCATAATTGTTGGAGATATCTTCAGAAGTAATTTGCATTTCACCAGGCTGGAAGCATTCCAGAGTTTGCATTGCTTTGTTATGAGAATAGCTATAAAAACTGTTATCTGCTGTTAACATTTCCTTCTCTGTATGAACTTTAAAATTGCTATCTGATTAGCTTGCTGTAAATTGCAAAGGTAAATGCGAGGCAATGTTTATAACATTCTGATCTTTAGTGGTCATTAGAATTACAAATGCGTAGTGTTGGCTCCTGACCCTTCTGCACATCTGAGAAATAGCTACCTGCTATTCTCTTTTGCTGATATTCTACACCAGTATGAAACTTGGCTGACACATACAAGGAGAGGCCTACATTGTCAGCCTTGTGGTTCACAAACATTTAGCTTTCCATGAAAATTCATTGCTGTTAAAAATAAATCGAGCTTTTTACTTGAATTTCACTTTGAATTTTTCTTACTGGTAGGAAGCCGATTAGCTCATATTATGTTTGTAGATTTCTTCTAAAGGTCTTAGAAAGAGTGAATGATCCAGCTAAAGGAAAGCTGGCTGGCTTAGCTACATATTTTATGACCCCATTCTTAGTCTGGACCTGACCTTTTGCAGAAAGATTTAAACATAATTCACAATTCCAGCTGGTTCAGCTTACTAATTATGTAAAAGTGCTGAATTCTATTTTTACTTACCTTTTGTCCTTGAAGACATGGAACCCATTTTGTGCCATTGGATAGAAGAGAGCTCTCCCAATGGACACCCATAGCTTTATTACTTTACAGAAGAGCTCTGAAAAATATCAGATAGTTTTGAACCATATGAATTTTTGAAATACTGTTCCAAGTAGCTGAGTTTCCTTCAAATGACAGGGAAGTGCTAAGGACAGTATGATCCTGTGGACCCTGAGCAAGCACCTTGCAGCTAGTCCATCACGAGTGCTTGTTGAGTTCTTACTGCAGCAACTGAGCAGCAGTCAAGCTTCCAACCTTTTCCTCTGTGCATAGAAAATTCATGGCACAATAATTAACACTCATGTAACTCACCTTATTCCATACCACCCCCAGCTTAAGTAAACTAAAATGCCATAATCATCTAAAGACTTTGCAGTCTTATGCAATGTGAGTTATTTTGATGTCACAAAGGAAAGATTACAATAATCTGAGAGTGAACAAGCAGGAAAATATACTGAGAAATCATCCTGACACAGCTATTTACATCAATACAAGTTGTGAAAGTAAAAAAATGTTTAACAGATATAGAATTTGTGTTCAAATGTGGGTCTGGACAAATTTCTCTGATTAAAATGCAAAATTATGTGCAAGAAGAACTAATAAGAAAAATGTTATTATGTGAAGAAAAAAAAAATTAAGACTGAAATCTCAGTGCATTTCCCGGTACATTAGAGAATTGTTTTTAACATTCTTCAATTACATGATCAAATAATTTTTCCCCCTCACAGGGACTCTTTTTCAATCCTTCACAAAGGATGGATCAGTTTCTCTAAATGAGAAATTATTTCATATTTTGTTTTCTTATTCACTGTCTTAGAATCATAGAATCACAAGGTGGGAGTGGACCTACGGGATCATCTAGTCCAACCATGGCCCAGTATCCTATTTCATGCACATTGTTCAAACATTGCTCAAAAGTCAGAATATTTTCCCATAAATTTCATTATATTTATCGCTATCATTTATGTATTTATTAAAAATTGAGGAATTAAATTTGAAAATGTATCAAGGAGAGAGGGAATTATATTATTTCCACTGATTAAGGTAATTGGTTTACATATTAAATAAAAGTCAAACGTCGTTAATTTAGGGTGCCTTATTAAGTATTGCAAGACTTGACGTGTTAAGATGAATTAGAGCCTTTGAACAATTAAAATGGCTGCATGCAGCTCAATGTAATTCAAGAGCACCTGTTAGCATTCAATATTTTTACAAATCTGGCACTGAGTTATCACACTGGGTACCTGAAAAATGGAAAGTATCAAATAAGTGACTGTTGGACCTTGTGCAACATCAAGAATGTTTAAGGCTTGAACTCCCCAGCATTCCCATTACTTGACTACAGACATTCCCAGCTCTTTGATTCATATTGTATCTTGTTCAGTAAGCAGTAAATATTTTTCTTTAATAAATTAAATTTAGTGTCTTTTCTCTGTTCACTCTTTAACCTTGTAACCATGTGACCCTCAGTCTTGAAGGAAGTTGAAAAACAGTGTCTGTAGTGTAATTAAAGACTGTCAGCTTCTGCATACACACAAAATAGATAAATTCAGATTGCTTAGAATTCTAGTATTTTGTTGTTTCTTAATCTTAGTTTATAACTTTTTGAAATATGGTGATTATACTTGGCTGTGTTTTGAAATAGCTGTCTAATGTAGGTTTGCAAAAAACCCAGACATACCAATACCCAAGAGTAGTTCCAATCTAAATAATATTGAATTTGGTGACAAAATTTAGATGGTTATGTGCATCTTTTGTATGGCTGAAACCATTAGATCTGCAAATCTTACTATCAACATGACCAATAGTAAACAGTCATCCCACTATCCCAAGAATATTTGGTGAAAATAATTGGATGAGTTGATACTGTCCTTTTAGCTTCCATTTCAAGTTTGATGCTTCTTTCCTGTTCTTTCTAGTCAATTCTATTCTGAGATACATTTTTCTTCCATTTGGTTTTATTGTCCTTTCCAAGCATACAACCTCATTTAGTGTCAATTTCTCAACAAAGAAAAGTAATATTAGCTCTGAAATCCTAATTGGGCTTCTAATGCATTAATTCTCAGAAAAATAATACTTGGAATTTTTTCTGTTTTTCCTTGTACTGTGTCACTTCCACTCTTATCTTTACTCAGTTTGACTGAAATTGTCTAAAATTTTTATGCTCCCTAGGTTTCTTTTGTTTTCTCTAGAGTTAATGTTCCTCCATTCATGTGATAAGATTTCAATTTTTATTGCATTTTTCTTAGCTTATTAATTACTTCTCTGTTTTGCTCTTGTTAATTACTTCTATGTTTTTACTATATTCCACTTCTATGTTTAACTTTATTCAATAACAGCTTTTATCGGCTCTTATTTACGGAATTCCCATAGAAGTTTTGAGAAAAATAACCATTGTCCATGTCATTTTAGATCTGCTCCTGACCCTAATGGTTATATCACATGGAAGTCATTATATCCATTAGAAATAGAAATAAAATTAATTTTGAAGCAGTATTTTTGAAAGCACAAGAAAGATTTACAGTCACCACATTATATTTCTATCCCCAGTGAATCGTGTGAGAGTTTAGAAAGGAAACCTGCTGTTCTAGGAACAAAGAAATCTCTGTGGCCATTCGGATTCCACATTGGCATATTCTGCAGTAGAATTTTTATTAGCCAGAAGAAGTGTCTTGGAACAAACAAACAAACAAACAAACAAAGAGAAAAAAATATTTCCCCAAGCAGTATGTCCACATTGATAAACTGATATACGTGTTATCGTTCTCTCCCTGTAATTTTCCCTCCCCTTTTCTCAATTTACTGGAAAAGACAGGCTTGTTCTATCTTGTCGTGTGAAGCAATTAAAGAAGACTGAAGTTCAACTTCTAAGCTCATGATGGGACATATATTTGGTTTCTGGTCTCTGAAATTCTTCCTCTGTTCTTTCACTGTTTGTAAAGAAAATGCAAGCAAGACCTGACATGTCAGAACATAAAAAGGAAAATGTGACTCAAGACCTTGCTAATGCTGACTGAAACAAACTCTGAACTTCCAGGAAGGTCAGTAAGATTTCAGGAACTTTCAATGAGAGAATTCCCCTGATATTCAGAGATTGTTCTTCCTTGTTACAAGCAGCATCAAAAGTGGAATATTATGAAACTATTCTGAAAGAAATAGTCTCAACATTTTGAAAGACAGCAGAAACTAGAAATTCCTCTGGATATCTCATCAGAGAGGAACAGATAAATATCACAGCTTACTAGATCATTTGAAGTCTGTCCAATGCTACTTTAATTTAAAGTTTTTTCTTTTATTACTTCTTAAAGCCAAATGATGCCTGTGGAGACGAAGGAATCAACTGCCTGAGGTCTTATCTCATCCATGTCATGCCATGTTGAGACAGCTTTTCTTCAGAATGAAAGTAATATCTGAATCACAAACATTGCTATCAGGAGATCATTCAGCTGTCATTCAGTTTACCTATGTTTTGCACCTGTGATGTAAAATAAAATTTTAAGACTTTTTGCTACTTTATTATATAATGTCTTGTCTCTAAAACAGAAAATGTCATCTTATTCTGTTACTTTTCTCCCAGATCAGGTCTATAAAATTATCTAAGAAATTTTGATTTGTTTGATTTCCTGTATATTTTGATATTTTATTTTAAAATAAAAAATATATATATATTGATAAAATTCTGAACAGAATTAGGTATACAAACATCTCCATAAGATTATGGTGTATAAGACTGGTATATATGCACTTCTAAAGAGAACATATACACTGACAGACTCTCCAGACTAAATGAAATGAGACTATTAAGTATAGGAGTATTGAATATCCTTTCTTGCACGCTGTAGATAAAATGCACAGAAGTTGCAAAGTCATTCTGTGTTGCAGCTGTTACTTTATTAAGGATTATTAAGGATTTTCATCTGGTCCAATTGCTGCTGGGTGAGAAATGGTTTAAGGAAGTTCTGCCTATGAGATCCTCCCCGGTGACCCCTGCAACCATCTCAATTACTGGTTTGGAGAGTGGTGACAATTTATACAAACAGTTTTTCAGTTTAAACTACTTAAGTCTTATCTTGACACTTTGAGTGGCATAAAGTAATACCTTAAAATGTGTACAGACAGCAAGCCTCCTTGCTCTATCAAGCAAAAAGTTGCAAAGATGAAAATTCTATGGGATTTGGAGCCTTAAGAGAACAGAGAGAACAATAGCTGGTGAAAGAATGCAGTTCCACTGTGTGTTGTAACTTTAAAGGCATAAATATATTCCACACTGAAAAGAATTCAGTGTACATATAGCTCATGAATTCATCTTGATCTTCTGAATTAATTTATAGCAGAGAGGCAGACATGCTCTTGCAGAAGTGTGGTGATGTGGAACTGGGAAGAGTTGCTGCAAAATTGTGACTGTGCGGCATTTTAACATCAATGCCATGAATCCTGAGCCAGATGCATTCAAGGCCTCGCCTGTGGCTTGATGACACATACCCTTTTCACAACAATCGGTGGATTTGTGGTAACAATCAAAAGGCATTTAAAATGCTTGGAATGTGGTTTAGAAACTCGCCTTGGCATCCTGCTTTTCATGTCATAGCATAAATGCCTGAACTGTTTTTATTGTTCTGCAACTACTCAGTTATTCTGAAAAAAAGTGCTTGGCCTGCAGTATTTGCATTCAACAATACTTGAAACAAGATGTTAAAGTCTTTTTTTTGTTTATGCCATGAAATATTTCTTACGAATGATGCCAACCACTGGGTCAGACCTTTTGGTTTTAAGTAAGAGTTTCTTCCAGGCTTGCTAACAGAGAGTTTTGTTTGTTTGTTTTTGTTTGTTTGTTTGTTTGTTTGTTTTAAGAGAGGCAGTTTCTGATAAACTGCCAGCTTAGAAATATGTCACAGAACTGGAATGTCTTTTTGATTTATATTATAGCTGTACCAAATTTGTAATATATTTCTGATTTCTTTTTCCTTTACAACTCTATTTTAACTGTTTACATAATTAATTCATTTACAGTTGACGAAAAGCTACATAGCTACTTTCAATAAAACCAAGAAAAGAGCAATGTTAATGTGAAACACATTTATGAGAAAATTATTTCTTTTTGGGGGAAGGAAGGGACAAGGCAGAAACATATTTACAGCTATGGATAGACAAGATATTATTTGATGTGTTTAAAAGACATATTGACATATTGATTAGTAGACCAGTAGTTCAACAGATAGAAGAACAGATGTTCCCTGCCAGATCTTAAATTTCATGCAAAATATATCTTAGCATTGGCAGCCACCAATAATCTTTGTCACCTCTGGATTTTGCTTTATTTGACAATTAGCAGGTAAGAATAATTTTCTAAATTTTAGAAAGTGAGGAATTAGTGTAAGAATTGGTAAACCTTGCTACAATGAAAGAAGAGATTGGTTATCATGAGAGGGAAGCTTGGTTTACGTAGATAAACTTTATCAAAAAAGTAAATGGATAATTTCTCCTGTAAAGTAAAACAAGTCTTGGACAGTTTATATGCCCAAATATTTCCCTTCTGAGGTAGAGATCATCAGCTTATATGAATTCACTAGAAAATGAAACTTATCTCTTTTATACCGGAGAACCAATGTAGGAGGAACCACAATCACTGTTGTTATCATTCTGTATCACTGAGATATAAGTTCAATGTATGGGCAACTGACTAAAAGAGTTGGTTTGACTGCATGTATCACTAGAATTTCCTGCCATCTAGTGACAATTCTATCACCCTTTCAGAGGAAAGTCTTGCTGCTCTTGTAACAGCTGTTAAGATTGTGTCATGAGGAAAATCAAAGTAAATGGCAACCCAGGTTACTGTATCAGAACTTCAAACTACAAAGATCAGCACTTTCCTTTTTTCTTGAGAAAAAGTAGGAACTTCTATTATGAAGGCTATCCCCAAAGCAAAGTTTGTCACTTAGACTCTGCCCCAAGTCTTCTCTGTTTTTCCTTCTTTAGTCATTATGACTGGATCAAGCCAGAGAAAAAGAATTATATGACACAAATTCCATGTGTAATCCTTGGATTCTTAGTTACCTGTGGCAAAACTATTGCTGTTACCACTACCACTACTATCACCTAATTTAACCATAATAATGAGCATCATCTAAATGCTATCAGGATTTCTGCAGTGATTGCATCGCTTCCAAAGTAAGAGAAGATGGCTTATCAACTTCAGCAAACTCCAAAGATCTGTTTCTATGTAGTTCATCAAATATTTTTTTATTCTATAAAATGTCAGAAAAAAATTATTCTACATTGTTTCTTCAGTTTACAAAACAAACAAACAAAAAAAAACAAAACAAAAAACCACCTGAATCAGGCAAAAAACTTATTTTCAAGACATCCTCTTTCTGCTTGTTCATTCCCACATCAATGGTCATGATTGTGTGCAGAAGAGAACTTTAACAGAAGTAGCAATCAAGAAATACATCATCCTAGACTGTTTTACTTTTTTAAAACTTTAAATTGCATCAGAAATATGTCCTGTTCTAGAAATTTACATTATGATAACACTGTGCCCATTGCTTCAGTATCCCTGTCGTGGGAATAGACAGGAGAAAATCCTGTCTACATTTATTCCTTCTTCTGAACTTTCCCTATTTATCATCATCTCAGGCCCTGTCAGACTGTCTCCAAGTAACTCTCATGGCCTGTATGCATATAGTGTCATATAATATAATGTATAGAAATCATAAAAAAATAGCAAGTATGATGTAGAATAAATTCAAATTCTTCATAAGTAAAATTACTAATATGTCAAGTAACAACAAATAAAGGACTAAAAGTTGTAGTTTGAACTTACAGAATTATAAAGAGAAATATTGGGGTGTGTAAGATGGAAAGAAAATCAGGAACATTTTAAAATACCCAAATAAATAGAAATGTGGAGAGAACAAGCTGCAAGATAAATATCCCTAAAATAGAGAAGTAGTGATTCCACGTTTTAATATTCTTATGATCATAATAAAATATTAAAGCATCATACAATGAACAGCTATACAATGTAGGGACAAAAAAAAGTCTTTTTTCTTCATGTCAAAACTAGATTCAATAATTGCTTTTATTTCATGGATAGTACTCTACACATTGCAGATGAAGAATTGGGATTCTTATTCTTGGAAACTGAGACCTTTCTCTGAAGATATTTTGATTCTCTCAAATTTAGTTCAGAACAGGTTCTTCTACTGCAGAGAAATGAACTTAATTTGAATGTCTCTTATTTCTCTGCCATTTTGAACACACTCTGTGTGGTATCTTCAGAGCACAAAATTTAATGTATAACTGTGATTAGATCCGAACAACAGAACAACATATAATCTGTCTGTAAACTAGTATAACATTTTTGTAATTTCTGACACTGCTCTTTTCCAGGGGAATCAGCAGTACTGGTGTCTGCTTAGTAACTGTTCTTGTGTCAAAGTTATTCTTTCTTTCTGCTCTCAGGCTGCCTTAGAATATTTTACTATATATAGTTCAAGATTTACTTGATGACTGATAATACCTTATTTTTTTAACAACATTGCTTTCATTTTAAAGAAATTAATAACACTCAGCATGAGAAGGTCATTCAAGTTGTGTATTAATTCAGATTTTTTCTGCCTCTAATTAAAACACACCATAAATCAGCAAAACAATTTGAGGAGATTTATCCAGCTACTAAATATTTTCACAGGAGTATTAAAACTCACTGTGTCTGCTGAAAATCATATTCTTCATTTTTATAATTATTACTATTATTTATTTATAGGTAATATCTCTTGATATAATTTAAAGTATTAATTTACATATTTTTTCTTTGTAAATGCATAACTTATTTGTTGAACATTTAAAAACCCTTAAGAATGGCTCTTATTAAAGCTTGAAACACTATCTTGGCTTTATAGCGAAATACAGTTTAAAGTTATTTGTAGCAGAAAAAAAGGAACTTTCCAACAAGCAGTGAGAAATTTCACTGACCCATTATAAAGGAGAGAAGTATAGCAATGCACTAGATACAAAATCTGTTAGTCTTAAAATGTGATTAATAGCAACCTGCAGAATGCTTGATATGCCTTCCTTTTATGCCTCATCTTTGTTAAGTATATACATGCTATCTCCTTCAGTTGAAAATGATTCATTTAACAAGACCACTTTTGTTTATTGTCCCTTGAAGAATATATTCCTCTTCAGTTAATTACTTAAGGTAATTTTATGTAGGATTCTGGATGATAACTTCATTGCACAGAAGCCACAACTTAATGGAAATTAAAGGATATGAAGTTATTTGGCTAAGTTCAGATAGGAAAAGACTTATTCTGATAGATGTTGTAGTACTTCTTACTTCAGTAATCTTTTGTATCCATTTTTCTAAATGAATCTACCAGGAAAGTTTTCAGTTTTCATTTTCTAGGAACAGCTGTCAATATATCACTTCACTATACGCTTAAATTTTACAAATATCTTTATGAAATACTCAGGCAGATATGACATATTTACTGATTAAAAAACTGAAATAATTCACATAAAATTTAACCTTCCATTTCACTTACTGATAAAGTCAGTGGTGGTTTATTCGTGACAAGACTGCAGCACTTACCCTCAAACAGGTATTTCAGTAGTAACAGTATAAAGCCCAATATCCTTCTTAGAGAATTGTAAGCCATATACCTTTTATAAGGAGATCTCTGAGTGATTAATTAACTACTATGTGTGTCAACATAAAATCAACTCTTAAATCCAACAATATAAAATAATGTTATGCATATTATTCTGAAAATTATTTTCCACCCCCAGTATCTGTGTGTGAACTGTGAAAATAAGAGTACTTCCAGTAAGAGGATTTGAAAGATTAGGGTTTATTCAAGTGTGTGGGCACATTGTGATGACTAGATATTTTTCTATACTGACTATTCTGTGAAAAATGTAGTAGCATATTCTAGTGTAGATCAAGCAGAAAGATGCAACTGTTTTTGTCACATTGACATGACAGGACAACACCTTAAGCAACCTTCCATTATTGTCTTCCCTGACTCACAGGCATTCACTTACCATTTTGTAATATCTGATATGTCTTGCTATCATTAGATTCACAATGAGGAGATGAGATTCACGCGCTTTCTAACTCTCTTTCTGCCTCTAACTCTTAGTAAAAATATTTGAGTGCCAGAAAAACATCAAAAGGACTCATGTTTGGCCAGAGAGGAACACAAAATATACCAAAATAAAAAATAAATAAGAAGTTTACAAATCTGAATATGGTGCCTATACTTGTGCGTCTTGAACAGAAAAGATTGGGATGACGCATCTAAATTTCAACAGGAGTTTTTCTGGGCTACTAACTAGCCCAGAGAGAAGAGGAGACCACAGCCTTTTTCAGCTTCCCTGTCCCTGGGCTGAGAGCTATACAATGTGCTTGAAGCAAAGCACTACAATCTTCCCTGAAGAGTCTTTCTTTGATTCCAGGAAAACAGGTTTTAGTGGACCCGAATAATAATTACTTATTTTAAAAGCTTCAGTATTTGGTCCTAGTCTTTGGTATTTTTGCTTCTGAATGTTAGAAGTCAGGCAACACTCATATTGTGTTGACAAATTTTTCCCCTATTCTTGCTCACCAGATCGTTATTAAAAAGTAAAAAAGAAGACCTGATCAACTACTAGTTTATCAGTCAGAAAATCTGATCTCATAGGAAAAAAAACACGGGTCCTAAATATCTCACATCTGTAGACTGCTTTGTAAGCACTCTCTACCCACTGCAATGCAAATGGAACTGGAGGTTTCATGGAAGTGCACCTGTTTCACAGATAGCTTCCAACACATGCTATATTAAATTAAAAGGAAAAATTCATGCATCTGTAGTGAGCCTGTATTAATTCTTCATACAAAACGTCAAACTGGTTTTAAAATGTTACTATATAATGGCAAATAATATTTTCTCCTTCTCAAGTATAAGCATATGTAAGTTGCTCTGAAAATAACGTCTCCTATTTATTTTCATAGGAATAGCAGATATAACAGATACGAAGAATATTGTAAATATATGATAGATCAAATTATAAACTACAGAATACTTTTTCAGCGTAGTCACGAGCATTATTTGCACATTGTCATGAATGATCAACAATGCCTGCATATTGCACTCATAAAAATTTGCACAGGTGGAGGATACACTATTGCTGTTGTCGGTGTTCAAATGTGCCACCCCCTTTCCTTACTGTGCTTACATCCACTGTTTGGTGTCCACAGATCCTTGTTCATTAGTATTTATCATTTCTTCTATATAAATTATAGTCAAAGATTTCTAGAACAAAACGGAATAGAATAGAATAGAAT
>JAPSGF010000006.1:14829261-14849667 GCA_035772895.1 Perdix hodgsoniae | reverse complement strand
GAATAGAATAGAATAGAATAGAATAGAATAGAATAGAATAGAATAGAATAGAATAGAATAGAATAGAATAGAATAGAATAGAATAGAATAGAATAGAATAGAATAGAATAGAATAGAATAGAATAAAATAATGCAGCTGGGAGAGATCTTCAACGACCATTTTGTCTAAATGCCTTACCTCCAAGGTAACCAAAACTAGAGCATATTATTGAAGGCATTATCTAAATGAACAGTCTTGGTTCATCATCCACCCCTTTAGGAGGCCTGTTCCAATATTTGAGTATCCTCACAGTAAATAAATTCTTCCTAATGTTCAATCTGACCATATATTTGTGCTGTTCTGTGCCATTCCCACTTGTCCTGTCAATCACCCTTCTGCACTTCCCCTCATCAGGGAGCTACAGGGAGCAATGAGGTTGCCTATCGACCAATCAGTCCTCCTGTAGTTGCATTCAAATACTTTATCATCCAGATTAGTTATATCGTGGAGCACAGTATTCAAGATAGTATTCAAGATAGTATTCAAGATGAGACCACACCAATGCTAAACACAGCAGGAAAATCACCTCTTTCGACTGAACGACAATGCTGTTTTCAATTTGCTCAAACTGCAGTTTGCTCTCTTGGCAGCCAGGGCACATAGGTGGTCTGCACTGAGCCTGCTGTCATGAGTACTCACCCATACAGCTGCTATCCTTTTGAAAAAATTGAACTGTCTAGGAGATTTATAGATATGATTGACACTGTGTTTAGTTTAACAGGCATTCAACTGCAATCTTTAATTCTAAAAAAAGTTACTGCCCAAGAATTTCTTAAAAGCCATATCAGAGGTGCAAGAAAAAGAATGTAACACTGGTGTTAAATGGACACTGGTAGAGCTAATTTGTAATAATATCACTCTTCTGCTTTCATTTACATCACTGTATGAATGATCATATTTTCCCTATTGATATCTTGTTATTTCCAGATGTAGGAAAAACTGTTGGGGAAAAATACTTGCTTTTGTCACATGGATGCAATTCAGTGAAAGGGTAAAATAGATGACAATCAGCAGCCTTTTCTATTATCACTGGATCTGCAGGCAGTCTAGGTAACTGATGTTTCCTTTCATATTTCCTTTGAAAAAGTGCACTGAAGAAAAATGTAAACGAATATGAAAAATAGCTTGGAAGGCAGAAAACTACCAGAAATAATCTATGTATATTTATACAGAAACACCTATATCCATTAAAAAAAATCTTTGCTAATAAACAGTGAAAGCCACACATTAGTACATCAGCAAATCTAAGCTTTTTAAACTCTGGAAATTTAGAATTAAGGAACAGCCTATACCAGCAATATTTACCAGCACTTGTTTTATTTGACCTGAACATTTTAACTGCATATAATAAAGCATCATACAAAATTACTAAATTTTAAAATTTGATGTACAGATAATTTGATTTTAAAATTTACATGAAGTTTTTTATTAGGCATTAAATTCAGGGCTTCCACATAGAATACTGAATCCACTTGCTACTAAATTGGTCAGTTCCATTACTAAGCAAAAGTGTTACTTTGTTTCACATACCAAAGAGATGAAGGCTCATTTAAAGCTTAATAACTTTGCTTATTTAAAGTTAGGGTTTGCAATTTTAAATCAATTTCATTCTGTAAGGAAAATAATAATAGGTTTAGTTTAACAGTTCTACCACAAACTGAAATTTTATATCAAGTTAAAAGTCAAAACTGCTCTTTGTATTTCCTTGTGTACTTACTGATTGTCACTGCATTTATTTCAGTTGAAATACAAAATTAAAATAAATAAAGAATTACTTAGGGGATAGGTTCAATTTTTTTTCTAAGAACAATGAGATTCAAAATCACATTTTCATATCCCAATTCTTTAAATTTTCCATAAATTTAGTCTTTGTACATATTTATTCCTATATTTCATTTATTTTAATCTTTTTGCACATTTGATTGTACAAAGAGGATGGAAAGTATATAGACATGAAAAAAAGAAACTCTATGAACAAGAATATTAAAGATATAAACCACGCCAGACAGCTGTCTTTTGTCATAGCTGTCCTAAGTCTTATTCAGGTACTGAGTTTAAGGTATTTAGTGATAACAACCCTTCAAGCAGATGTCATCTCTGCATAAGTAGCACTGTTTGTCTAATATGGTCAAATCTCAGTGTACTACAAGCTCACACAAATCATTATTGAATAGTGTTCAATAAAAAATTAAAATGGTACGCATTGGATAAAATAGCTATATACTGAATACTAATTATTATAAAATATTTGGATATTCCTAATATTTGCTTTCTGGAGATTGGAAACATTATATTAGGACCAACCTAAATTAGCTACACTGGAATAGTTGACTTGCATCCTTTAAAAAATGGAAAAAAAAAATTGAAGAGAAAAATTTCTTTGCCAATATGTACCATATACCCTGAAAAGATCCTTGTCAATATTTCACGTTAATAACTTGTTGAGCTCTCCATCTTTCTTTGCAGTCTGTCAATAACAGAGATATTTTTAAATTTGACATTTTAAGAAACCTTCAAAGGACTGTGTCCAAATGACCCATAGTGTTCCAAGCTGCTTGTGAATTTTTAGTATAGCTTCTATTTCTTTTCTACTTATTTCTATTCAGATTGACCAACAGTGGGTAACAAATATGAATTATAAAATGACTGAAAGTGATTTTAGTTTACTGGAAGATAGCAAAAGATTGTAGGAAAAATAATACCTCATTTTTCAAACTCTCTTCAGAAAGAATATTGGCTGAAGAGGAAAGAGGAAAAAGTTATTGAGGAAACATAAGAATTTATTTCATTTTCTTGTTTCATTTCTTTTTGTTTTATTTACAATGCCTAACAAACTCTTTTTAATTCATTATATAGTGATAAATTATTATATATATATATATATTCTTATATATACAGACTTTCTACATATATACATATATATATATCTATATATACAGACTATCTAGACACATTTCAGAAAGGTTAAAACAAGTTAGAGAAAAAAAAAAAAAAATGACATGACATGGAGGAACTGAAGTATATATACAACTCCATAATAGAAAAAATATCTTCTTGACTGCATTAATACAAGTTAGTTCCAGTTAACATTTAACAAAGGAACTGAAAAATGGGTTAATAGTATTATTTCACATTTGCGGAAATAGTGAGATACACATGCGCAAATGACAAATCTTGCAGGTTCCTAAGAATGTATTTGTGCCAGTTGGTATTTTATTATACTGACCATAACATGTTTGGAATTTATGAAGAAATGTTGACATTGTATTTTAGAATGTAATCTCAACAGTGACAAATCATTCTGGATATAACTCACATTGCAAAATGTGCCAACAAATCTTGTCTGTTTAAACAAGGCAAAAGAATAAAACAAGACTACGCATATTCTAAACTCTTCAAAGTCAGATGAAGTCTCAGTCACAACAATTTCAATATACAGTGAAACAAAAATTTTCAGATAATGGTTCACAAACATTCTCTTTATGAAGAAGAAATATGAGGGTTTTGTGAGAATATGACGAGGATAGAGCAGAAATCTAGTAAATGTTTACCAGAAGTATAAACCCTAGTTTTGATCTTCTCTTTCTTTATAAATTCCTTTGCTTTCAGAAATAAAGTACGATATAAAGAGACCATACTTTAACATGAATTTCTCGCATATGAGAGATACAGATACATTTGAATAATAATTGAGAGAATGATACACATTGCCTTTGAAAAAGTGAAATAAACAGAAGATGTATAGGAAGGAATAACAGTAGATATTTAAATATCTTCCTCTCAGTTAATGGAAGATTCTGTGGGAGATTCTTTTACTCTTTTGAATCTCCAACACAGCTTTCCATTTAATGAAAAGATTTTGTTTTATTAAAAGTAGTTTTGCATTATATGACTCTCGTGACATTTAAGAAATAACGTGGAATAAAAAAATGATAATTTATAACTGACGATTGAAGAGATCTTCAATTTCCAAAAGTTTTTATCTCCAAAATATTCTAAAATATCCTTATTTTTCAAAAATGAACTGTGAAATAAAGGTCCATGCAGAAAGAAAGACAATTCTTAAGCTGAAGATCCTGAATTGCTCACACAGTCCCTCTCTAGATATGAGAATTCTCAGAAACAAGATTTGAATTCTGCACATTACAATGAACTCATTAGTATTAGAAGAGAGGTCTCCTGTTCACAGGTGCAGGCAAAATATTTAATCCTCTGACATTGTTCACTACCAGAGAAAGTAGAAAAAACCTGTATTAGGGCACTCATCCAGTTTAAACAAATTGTGTTATTCACATCGCACTGCTTGCTCAGTACTGTTCTTTAGAGACAACAGAGACACAGAAACCATGGAACTACCATTTATTTAATGTGTTTTCATGAGAGGAAATGTTCTACACAAGTACTGAAAACATGGGAATAGATAGCAGGTGTGGAGGTTAAGATCTTAGACTGACCTTTAAACATAGCAACTGAAGAACATTGGGTGAAGCTGTTTTCTCTACATTTGACAAATGTGGGATACTACTAAGTTTTTATGTGCAGTGGACATAGGATGCTGATAGAAAAGTTCTAAGACTGAATGCACATATTTAACAAGGCAAATAGTGATATGAATAACTTACCCAGACTTCTGATGGATCCTCTATCACTGACAGCTTTAATGTCCTTTATGTGGGAAGGCAGTCATTCACTTTCATGTTCAATATGCAATTCAATTCAAACTAAAATTATTTCAGGAAATTCTGTGTTTGCCTGCATTAAGGAAGGTAGTAGAATAATGATGGAGTTAATTTGTTTTGTTCCGGAAAGCAGGACAAATGCAAAGGCTAAAATAAATATCTGAGGTCATTTCTGCCTATTGCAAAATCTATTGTAACAAAGGCTAGGTGATCATCTTCTTTCAGCTACAGGTTTTCTTCTCCAAATAGAGTCCTCTCCTGGTAGTAATATGTAATATTTAGGACAAATAATTACCTTATTCTCATATAAAAATCTTTACTCATTCTTATTTTTGTATTCCATGTACATTCCTTTGTACCTAGTAAATTGTAATCTAAGAGGATTATTGGAAAAAAATGAATAAGAAAGATACTTCAATCAAAAGACTTTACTATGATTGGTTTTCCCACGCATACTATGTGGAACTAATGAGAATTGTGTTTTTTCTTCTTATCAGTGTTTTGATATTCACTCCTTATTGAAATATAGATTTTATGAGTTTCAATTCCTGAATATCTTTTAGGATCCAAGTGTTTTCCGTCTGAAATGACTTTAAATCACGCTTAGTTAACACTTACATTCGGCATTATTTATGGCCAGACATTATCCAAAATCATGGATTGTTTGTGGTTATTTAAAGCAAATATTCAGGTAATAATGTTGGCATCATCATCATCATCATCTATAGTTATTTTCTGTTGTGTTCTTCCAAGATGTATCCCTGATGGATGACATGATGGATTCAGTTGCTCCTACACTCTTTGCAAATATTCTGTGATCGCAAAAGAGGCAGTGGATGTCTCATTCCTCTCTGCAACTGAAACAAGAAAGATTTAACCACAATGATTTAGACAGATGCTGCTGGTCTTATATAAATAGAAACAATCCATTAAGTACCTATGGGAGTGGGAAAGACAATTTTCATGTGGGATGGGACCGTAAGTAAGGTGTTCTCTATTCTGTTAAAGGTATGTTTGCCTCAGTGAAAGAATCAGATTTATTTATTTATTTATTTATTTATCTATCTAGCTAGCTATCTATTTATTTATTTATTTATTTTTAAATCTGGCACCATGAACAGTTCTAACTTCTTTGTATTACTTGTGAAGTGTCTTATATTAATATACTTGGAACTATGTTAAAATGAAAAGGGAATGTGGCATTCATTGGGTAGCTAGTGTTTTCTGATTCTTTTATCTTGATTCACAAGCTGTTGGACCTCTTAAATCATCACAAGGTCAGGACTTTACAGAGAAGGATAGTGTTACAGAATAAAGTCCTCTCAAGAGCACTTCAGAAACATCTAGCAAAATTCACTGGAGATGTTCACAAGCCTTAGGGTTTTACCTTTGCTTCAGACTTGACCTGTGGTTTGCACCTCTTTTTCAAATCTAAAGAACTATATATTTGTTTCAGAGCCTGTATATCTGAAGCATTTAATCATTTTTAAGGTAAGTAAAGAAAGCAAGACTTATTTGCGCGCAAGGAATGCCATATTTAATTGCTGCTATATTCTGGCTTTTTTGACTTTCTGTAGTCTGCAAGTCATTCTTTCTTACTGCTATTTATTTATTTATTTATTTATTTATTTATTTATTTATTTTAGAACTATCTCTTTGCATATGTACTACATTTTGAGTTTTCATATCTCATCAACATATTCATTCTCCTTAATGTAGATAACTTATGATACACTCTTTTATAAATATTTTTGTTCATATTTTAAAGCATCTCTACCTTTTAATCTACAGGTCACATTTTAATATCTGGGTTCTTCTGTACTCTTCTTCCTCTTGAAGGAGACCATTCATTGACTTTACATTAAGACTTATGTATGACTTACTATATATTTACTTCCGGCAAGATCTAGATTGCCCTAAAGCTTGGTTGTTAAATACCTCATCACTGACTGAAATCCTAGACTGCATAAGCAAAATGCCCTAATTTGTCCAATTTTCTCTTCCGTTTGAGTGGGGGAAAGTGAGGGTGCAGGAGGGAAGGAAGGGGCATAGGGACTTTACTATTCTACATTTCAGGTTTTTTTTGTTTTTGTTTTTTAATTAGCCATTTACTGTTAAATTAAAGATTAAATTAAAGACCTTCAAAAATATTATTTTTTTACTTTTAATGTAATTTTTTTTTACATACACTTCAGAAGATATTTACTATGTGCTTTGGATTTTGTTTTCATTTAGAGTATACAGGGAGATAACAATTATTAAATACCTAATAAATAAGCAATCCATGGAACTTCTTTGTCACATCACGTGCAAATACAGGTCTGGACAGAGAACTCACACTAGTCCCCATGACCAGAATTTATTAGCAGTATGGACTGCCAGCCCAAATGATCTTTACTAATTAAAATATCCAGGAAGATTTAACTAATCATTGTGTTGGCTCTTCATCATCCATAGATGAAATTAGGTACTGACTCAGGATGAAAGATTAAAGTGAGTTGGTCCCTGACTCGGGAAAGTAGTTTTGCTTATCTGCCTTTCAAAACTGAAGCTCTCAACTAAATGGGATTGAACTTCATGTGTGTTTGTTTGTTTGTTTGTTTTTCCTTGGAAGGATTTATTTCTTTAAAAGAACAGGATATACAAATAAAAAGGAAAAAATAATCAAATTTCTAATTCTCCTAAGTAAATGATTTCATGCTGTACATGAATTAGGACAATTTGCTAAATTAGGAATGGATATGCCGCATAAGACTTTGTTAGATTTGAAAAAGAATTATTCAGACAGTGTGGAAATACAAAATTAGCTTATGCCACACTAATTTACTCAATGATTTTTTCTGTCTCCCTTGAGTGTTGTGAGACAATAATTATCTCATTCTCAAGTAGCCGGACATACAGTAATTTAAACTATCCAATTTAACTATCTTTGTTTCTTTGTTAATCATTTTAAATTATAGCCATTAATTAATTTGAATATATCAGATGTGAACAGAAATCAGTAGTTTGGAGCTGTATTTTCCATGTAATGTACAGTATGCTGTAATTAAAGCTAGATGAGCTCTTAAAAAAAAAAATAATTCCCTTAATTTGTCATATATGAGCACATGGTGAGCTTAATTAATGTCAGTAGGGTAAAATCAAGCATTTTAAAGTGCTAATTTAGGATAACAGAATATGAGCTGCTGCAATTTGGAAATGCTAATTCATTTCTAATTGTGTGGTTTGTTTCTGACGCATTTCATTGTTTTAGACACAGGACAAATGAATGCATAGGAGGAAGTGGTATATAATATTTTCAGATATACTTTCTGGTTGTCTGAAAGCATAAAAGTCTTTAAAACTTCAGATAGAAATGTTATAAATTGAGCAGACTATAATCAGATCTTTGTTACCTGGAGAAACTGAGTACAATTTTGGCAATTACTACAAAATACCACTGCAAAAGGATTCCACCAGACTCCAAGCAGAAGAGCAGCTTATGTTGAAACACTGTGTTAGCAAGTTGTCCCTGAGGTGGCTTGTCCATTCGGAAAGTTTTTGTCAAATCTAGCTCAAGTACAAATAATTTTTTGACTGTTTCCATAAACTGAGTTTCTATTTTTCAGTTCCAGTGTTTCTTAAGATAAAAAAACTGTCTTAATAGCTGGGCCCAGAGGGTAGTGGTCGATGTTGCAAAGCCTAGTTGGAGGCCAGTAATAAGCAGAGTCCAGTCTGGTGGAGGTAGGTTTTTTCAGCAATGCCCAGTGCCAGGACAAGAGTTGCAACACAGGTGGTTCTGTCTAAGCACCTTTACTGTGTGGATAATGGAGCACTGCACAGGTTGCCCACAGATTCTGCGGAGTCTCTTTCTTGGAGACCTTCAAAAGCCACCTGGACATTATCCTGGGCAACCTGCTCTGGCTGGCTCTTCTTGAGCAGGCTTGGGCCAGGTGGCTTCCAGAGGTCCCTGCCAACCTCAGCCATGGTGCAATTCTGCCATCAGCCTTGCTCAAGCCCCCACTCAGATACCTGTGTAATTCTGTGATTCTGAAAACATGAAAAGCCTTATATCCTGTGCAGACCCAAAACGGATTACAAAGTTGTACATAGGCTGATACAATTCTGACTACATAACCTAGTCAAGTTAGCTTTATTTGAGTGAAGTTATTTAGTAATAAATTAATAACTTCAGCAAAACCTAAACTGCCAATACAGTAGCACAGTTTTTGATGAAAAAAGAGTTGGTTCTTCAAGGGCTCAACGTCTGCTGTGTGGCATGCTGCATTACTCACTCTGCGATTCTTCAGATGTCCTACAAAATAACTTCATTTTTAAATAACTTCTATTTCAATTTTGTTCACACCCCAGTATTTTTTCTGTATGATAACGGAAAAGTAGGCAGGAGATGGATAGATCAAGCTAATTGCAGATCACTGTAGATATTATTTCAAAAGTACACAATCTTTCACAATAAACAGCTGGTTCTGCCTGAAACTGCTTGTGAGCAGCCAAACAATGGGTTCAGAATATCAAAAGTCCTACATTACATGAATTAATCAAATGAAACTTAGTGCAGGAATATCTTGCAAAACAGTTAAAAAACAAAAACAAAAAACAAAAAACAAAAAACAAAAACAAAAACAAAAACAAAAAGATATGGCTTGTTCTGATTTGACGATGAAGTATCCTTATAAATTTTCCAGAATAGAGTATATTTGTTTGGCTGAAATGTTCGGAGTTTCCACTGTTGTATTTCATGTTGTATGCCTGAGATTTCCACTTCTCTGATAACTGCATTTTAGTAGAGCTGTGTACACACTGTTGTAAAATGCTCTGTATCTATTAGGGTAATAGTGCTATATAGTAGACATAACATTCTTATCATATTTTTGGAAAATCACAGCAATCTTCACTTAAAGCACTTCAGCCAGGTCAGTGACCTTCTGATGCACAAAGCCAACAATATAGTTTGCAAGAATCAATTTTTTTACCACTGACAGGTGCTGCATTTCCCCCTATAAAGAGGCCTCTATGCTAAATATTCTCTTTAAATTAATTTCTAAGGGTAATGAGGCCTTGCACTGAGAATCTAGTTATCTTCTGGATATTTAGCTTTGTTCACAAGAGGGAAGAAAAATTACAGTTAAATTAGACCCAAATAAGGATAAGGTTTTTCATCTCTTTTTTTCCTGTAAGAAAGATTCTTTCAGAACTGTGTTAGCATTTTAGTACAGTACTATCCTGACAATTAGCACCATCATTTCCTGGACATGGCCTAATAACATGGCATAACCTATGATGTGTCTCTGCCTGCAGCTGTACAGGGTAAATAAAAGTTGATGAGGTAACAATGCTGTCTTTAAAAATGACTGTTTTATTTGAAATGTTTATAATTGGAATATAGAAAAAAGTAAATTTGGGGAGAAAACACAGAGTCATCATAAATTACCCCATAAGCAGTTCTTGTAACAGTTCAACTCAGTTTTACAGATCAAGACATATTGATTAAGGTCAGGAAAAAATCATTCCTATTTAAGTATTCAGCTGACCTAAATCTCCCAAACTTTTGAAGTTCCATCAGCTTACAAAACATGCAATAATTATTTAGAATACAGCAGCAGAATTCAAAGCCATCAATAAAACTTCAGATGTAATTGATTTCCAGACATTAACAAAGACCTTTCCAAAAACTGATGCTTGGACAAACAAGACATTCATTCGTAGCTTTCTGCTCCCTTAACATAAATTTTATAGGGAGAAAAAACAATTATTCTAGGTTTCTTTACTCAGTCTCTGAGGAAACATTGTGGTATAAATTAATAACTTGGTTTGGTGATGAAAACAGAGTAACTACATTACAAATGGGATTTTCCTTAGATTTGAATAATCAATTCAATTTGAGGAAAGATTTAACAATATGTATTTAAAGAAGTTTTAAATTATTTTAATACCTGAAAACTTCTGTGTCCAGTGTCCATAAATTTTTTAGTAATACTGTTTTGATATCTCAAATCAGTGAGTTAACATAAACAAATTAAGCCAAACCAGACTAGATCTCTGTTACAAGTGTCTGCAATGTGATGGCTGACAAGTTTTGACTGAGTCTATATTCATTATAGCACGTATTTCTTGTGTTTTTGTAGATTTTTATTAGTGGTTGTATCTGCTGACTGCTGACTTCAACATACTATTTTAAAATTATTGCAATCAATACAAACTTTTCCAAGTAACTTCTACAGTGTTTTGTTTTTGCTGTCATAGCAAAACCTGTGCAACTATGCAAGTGAGTTGAGGTGGAGAATATTTATATATTCTATATATTTATATTAATTTCATAGTTGTGAATCTAGAAACATCCTCTGATTAATACTGGAATGGTTCAAAAGAGGAAAAACAAACAAACAAACAAAAAAACTGCCATGAACCATAATTTTTTTCTTTATGCACAATTGTGTTTTGCAATTACGGAAATATGTAGCCAGGATGTTTTTTTTACACATGTACACTTATATGTGTACACTTTCCTATACCTATCTGTTTAATTCATATCTGTGAATTGTTATGATCTAGGTTTTTTTCTCAAAAATATTATTAACAAAAATGAAAAATTTCCTACTGACAAAATAAGTATGCTTCCTTTATGACAAAAATGGGCTGAAAGAAAAAATAAAGCTCACTGCTATGTTTTAAAGTAAATCTGCTTTTGCATTTTCTGTTCTTTCCAGCTGCTGTGCACAAAATGAGACATTCAGAGCTCTTCTAGCTCCCTTAACTCTAGAGGAACCTGGCGAACCTGTGATTTTTTAAATCTCTTTACTAATGCTTCCATTTCTTATAAAGTTCATTACGTCTGTAACTGGGTTTGAAGGCAACAGAAGGCTCAAGAGTTTGAGATAACACCTATTCTACAGTATATCAGAAGATATACACTTTTTTTGTCATAAGTAGTAAATAAATACCGATTTTTTTTCTCTGAATTGAATACTGCCCATTCTACTTTGATAAATCTGCACAGTAAGTTAAAAAAACTCAAAAGGAATGACTGAAATCACTCAGGTTTGTTTTGGTTTGTTTGTTTGTTTGTTTTTTCCTTTTGTTTTGTTTTGTTTTGTTTGTTTGTTTGTTTGTTTCTGCTACTGGCTCTACATTTGTTTCTAATTGTGCTATCCTCCAGAACTGCCAATTTGGATCTAACTTATACGCTGTACTCAATACTAGCACAGTAGACCTCGCCTTCAGAGGTACTTCTCTTATGTGACCTTTATTTAGCACTGAAGTTAATATGTTAAAAAACAGTGGTAGAGTTTCCAGGATTCTATGCTAATTTATTTCATGAAGTTGCAGCAGGATTATCCTGCTTGAATTAAATTTATTCAGAAGATTAGATTCTACTATTAGAACAAATCATAAGAAATAATTTAAATGAAACATCATAACATGTGGGTTCATAAACAATGCAACCTGGTATTCTTTTGTGATCTCAGTATTCTAAGCAGAGCCTATGTATATGCATTTAGGAAAGAGCAAAAGGTCGTCAGAATACTGGCAGAAGTGAATGATATCCTACTAAAACTCAATTTCTCTTGGGCCAGTTATACCAAAGAGTGTGTGAGGTTGGGTAATTGGATATTTAAATCTGAGAGTTTGAAGGAAACTTCTAGAATGCCATTTTTTTCTGGATTGCCTGGATATTTTTGGAAATGGCATATTTTCTCTCTCATGTTCTCTGTAAGAGAAAGTCCTAGTAATTTATTCAGTTCAGAATAAAGCATGAAATAGGAGATATATCAATCATTAATTCTCTCGCATGTTTCAGCATCAAAGTACAAGGAGTGTGCTACCGTTGAAAATTATATTAATGAAATCTGCCTAATGATATCACATATTGTGATCCTTGAGTCAGTTAAAATATAGTGCTGGACTAAACAGTAGTCATGCCTAGAGAGGTTCTTTTCCTAATTTTTAATGATCATTTTTTTTTTAATTAACACAGGAATGTTCATAACAGTTTCATAGTACATTTTCATGTTTCAGTCCCTTTGCCTTTCTGTTTGCTGCACACACTGCAGTTATGTATGGCATGTAGCTCTACCTTATGCAGCAAGTGAATGAAGTATGAACGTCTGTACGAAGTCCACAAGTATGAAATATCTCATGCCTTGTAGAGATTCTTTCTTAAATTTTGTTTTGTCATTTAGCTAAGCAATTTTTTATGCTCTTCATGAGGACATTTTAGCAGACTTGCCATGTTAGTAATAAATATCTTATTCCTTTATTTTCTTGTGATCAGATTCAAATTTTTGTTCCTGTAGATATAATGACACTGTTCTGATATCAGTGGTACACAATCAACATATTTACCTTATTATGTACATTTCATGAAACCAAGTCCTTGTCCATCTCTATAAAAAAACTGAGTACACAGTTGAATCAGAATGTATTGGAGTTTGTGGTAGAAAATTCCCTTTTCACTCCTTAAAATGTATAATTTCTTCTAATTACAGTATGGTATTTAGAGAGCAGACAGTAAGTGAACATTTGAAAAATTCTGACTTTTTAGAGTAACTTCAAAACACAGAACAAAATGTATTCTGATTATTATATACAGATTCAGTAACACGAATACTGAGGTATAGTCATCCAAAAATGATGTCATGGTGTAATTTAGAAGTAAAATAGAAATATCTAGCACTTGGTTGAATAGTAGAACTGTACTGAAACAATGATTTCACTAAATCTTTATTCCCTTGAACAAACTCTAGCAATCTGTGACTGAGTTCAGATTTTTTAGTCAAGATTTTCAATTCCTAGGACAGTATATACAGTCTACACACTATACTTTAAAATACTAATGGCAATGCTGCATAGATGATAATTCCTGTTTTTAGTATGAAAATACCTGCCTGACATCTTAAAAATTAAATTAAAAGAGAAAACATATGAATGGGAATGTCAGTTAAATTTATAAGCAGCATGAGAATATTTGATTGAAACATTAAAAGAAAACAACAACTACAACAAAACTGAAGGAGAAAAAAGAAAAAAAGGAAAACAAGAAAACAAAATCCCCCAAAGCCAAATAATAAGTCACCCCAAAAATGAGTGGCTTCTGTAAAAAAGAAACAACAACAAGGAATAAAAGCCTTGGTCAAGTTTTGTCAAATGAATGTCTTTTATGCTGAGAATATGAATAGACATCTTATATATGAATTAATACTTGTAAAAACAAATTGAAATCATGTTTAAGAAATGCTCCAGAAGTGCAAAACAGAAACTTTTATGTCTTTGGAAAATGGATGTATGAGTTTATCATCACATCATAGAGCCACAAAAGGCTAATTGATCCCTCTCCAGCTTTGGAAATAAGAAAATTATCTTGTGTGATCAAGGAGGCTGAATCAAAACAAAGAGATACAGTGAAACAGGAGTTTAGTGGTACCAGAAACTGAAGAAGGACATAAACTTAGGACTGGTTAACATTGTAGGCAAAAACGATTAAATTGTGAATGCTCATAGGTGGCACATAATTTGATACATGTATATAGGAGTATGAATGTCTGAAATTTCCACAGGTAGCAGAAATCTACTACCTTCTGTGAGCAACTGGTGCCAGCTGGTTGTAAATTTTGGTAACAACTGGACTAAGCAAAAGTGACCAATTCTGAATTCTCCAATTAAAAAAGAGGCAACAGATAGAACCATCAGTTATAAAGTGCATCATGTTGTTCTTCTGCACATACATTATCTAGTGGGAAAAAAAATGAAGACTTGCTATCCTTAGGAAGGATCCTCCTCCAGAAAGAAAACTTCCTGAAAATAAATGGTTTCAGAAAGAAAAAGAGGCACTGGAAAGGAAATCACTGTAATCCTGACTGGCAGAAATCCTGCAAGTGGTAGAAGATCCTGGCTATCAAAGAGCTGAGTGGAGATGATTCCTGGTCAGTGCCTAGGAAAGTTTGCAAGTAGTAGCTGGGAATGGTAGCTGCAGGAAGCTGCATATTGTGAACTGATAAGGCTTTCTGCCCAAGTACCCTGGGCAGCAGGGATCTCCCAGCAAAGAAGGGAAGTCAAGACTTAGTGAATGCAGCACTGTGGGGGAGAAAGCATTCTAGATGCTCATGCAGGGTAAAAACAGTAATCTTGGTGGTTCTTAAAGCCCAGTACCAAGATCCACTAAAAGATCTTTCATTCTATGTCACCTTTGATAGCTAGGCAAGAAGCAAACCACAAGAAGGATAAAAACATTATTTTGCTAATCCAATCCATAGATCTAATCCTGCTGAGTTCAGATTCTGCTTTCAAATTTTTGCCTTTTCAGTCTTTATTATTATTATTATTATTACTATTATTATATACATAAAGTACAACATGGAATGTATGGCAAAGATTTATAAAAATCCACCTGGTTCATGAGGTTCATAATGTTTATAAAATTGAGAACATGTTAACAAATCTGAATTTAGATTTAGTTTAAGCAGAGTGGCAGAAGGAATTGCTGGTAAAAAAAAAGTTGTCTCACCATTATGGGAGTTGAAGAGTGCCCCAGATAAAAGCTGTGTGGTGCTTATCAAATTGCTAAATAAACATAGGTCACTCCTTTGGTGTCTTTAATTTTCTTGTTGCCTAACTAAATTTCCTGGAATCTGTTCTGTTGGCTGCTTTAGTTACAGTAGGAGATAGTGGGAGATATGTTTGAATAGACAGAACGAGCATACAGAGCTAAATTTAGTCTATAAATAAAGAATTAACAGTTGTCTGAAGATGGTCATGCAATAGAAATGTTGGAATTGAATCCTTTCACATTACCACTCTCTTTCCGATGGGGATGACATAAGTCCTAGTATCACAGGGTGCTGAGAAGGCTTCTGTGGTATATTCTTATATGATAGTGAAATCAGAAGAAAAAAAAGTGTGAGGGGATCTGGATTGTTAGTCTCTTGCAAACAACAAATGAGACCACACATGCTGAACAATGAAACAAAAACAAATTATTGAGCAGCTGCTCATTAAGTAAGCATCATCCGCTCTGTATTGTGAATGAAAGAGAGGTCCCCTGGAAAGAAAAAATCCATTTCATTAAATTTACATTGTAATTCACACAAATCAAAATCTTTCACAAAAGTCTGCTGAATTAACAGCAACCAGGTAACCTACTTCCAGCATTTCCTAGTCTTCAGATACATGATTTTGCATCTTTAATATAGTAAAGTAACATTGCATATTTCATTTGTGTTGCACATGAATTTATACGTATTTGTGTATTAAGTGTAAATCACAGCTGATAGATGAATAGGTTGTTAAATACAGACTACTCATCTGATGAGGTTTCAGTCCCTGTCTTTTCTGCTAGTCTGAATTTCTACAAAAGCTGATCTCTCTTCTAATTTTCTTGTTCTGAATCTTTTAGCAATTGAACTCCACTTCAGTGGAAAATAGAAAGTGAAGGTTGAGATTTGGGGATAAGTGTATTTGTGATATCTCTTCCACCTGTACAAAAATAAATAAATAAATAAATAAATAAATAAATATCACAGAAGAAATGAAGAAAAGGGTGTCTACTGTAGCTTCATATAAATCTATCATATTCCTGCTGAACACAGAAAAATACATTGTTTTCTGCAAATATTTTTCCAGTCTTAAATTCTACATCTACAAAATAACAATAAACCTAGCTACTTCAGATAAAACAGATTTTATTTTATTTTTTTTCCAAAATGGACTATGGCATATAGCATTCATTATCATTATAAAACAAATTCTTAGTATAAGTCTTTTCACATAGTTGTTTCACATCTCATATTTTCTCTCTTTTGAATATAGCAAAGTATTATGTGTGGAACCTTCAACCAGAGATCTAAGATAGATATTAATGCATTTATTCTGTATCCTCCTGTGCCAAGATATGGTATTATAGTGTTTTAAATATCTTACTTTCAGTCACAAGGCCATAGTATCAGGGCACTGGGCAAAAATCCAGGTCATACTTAAAGGGTAAAAAATCAAAGACACTGCAGATTTTTTTTGTCTTAAGTTAAGCCCTGTAATTAACTGAGATAAATAGAATTATCTCTATATCAATTGGCTTGTTGTTAAATGGTTAAATGCATTTGTTTAAATTAAAAAAAAAAAGACAGAAAAGAAAAAAATCAGTTTTGCCTGACATGACCTCTTACTTTGCTCTCATGTCAGTTCTATTCACTTCTAACAGCTTTGTAAGTTTATATAAAGTACATGTAAAAACTCTTCAAACTAAACACAGCCTTGTCTTCCTGTGAGCTGATTTTAAACTGTGGCTGAATGTCATGACAGGTCAGTATTAGGCTTTTATTTTAATGTGTGTGATTAAAATACTTTGTGATTCAACCTTTCAAAAATTTCTAAACATATAAACTTGATAGAAGTGAAAAGATGCAGCCTGATACTTAGGTAAGAAGTCAAGCAAGGATAGAATAACTTTCCTTTAATCAAGGCATCTTCATTTAAACATATTGAAGCTCTTCAGTAACTTGCTAAGGCTTGTTTAGTTTGCTGAGGGTCAGGAAATGTCAATTGGTGTAACCCAAACATTAAGACTTTTTCTTTCACTGTGAGCAAGAGGTTTATAAACCTTAAGCCTGCTTAATAGAGAGATGTATCAACACTGGCAAGCTATTCAGTTGACAGTAGACCAGTCAGGTTTTGTATTTTTCGTACTCCACCATATTTGCTCAAGTTTGACTGAGAAGTTTCTGCCCATCTGTTTCCATGCATCTCAGAGCATACCTAAGCTAAACTAAATGTTCATGTCCTAAGGGGCCACTTTTGGCTTTCCAGTCCTCTGGTTCAATGGTTCCCCTTCCCCTCATACATTTTTGTAGCCCCAAAAAAAGTGAATTGCAGGGCAGCAGTCTCAACTCCGCAGGTGATCCTTTCTATATTGAAATTATTTCTTTCTTACCTTAGCTGTATTAATTACAACCTAATATCTCCAAAACTCAGGGATGTCAAGATCTCCATCAAAGTACTTAGCAATTGCATTTCTGTCTACTTACTGAAGAAGGATTTTCCATTCATTTTGGCCCAGGAACCAAATTACATGGGCCCTGATAAACAAAACTGACATTCATATAACACCAATTCTTTACAGTACACCATTTTGTTTCCCCCTGGGAGAGATTATTTTTTCCATAGATTTCTATAACTAGATGTCATAGATTCAGTGGTCTGTAACAAATACTTAAGAATACAATTTATTTGCCACACATTAAAAATAGTAACAGCTAATTTCTTTTATTCTCCTGATGTTTCTTTGTTGCTGTTGTTTTTTAACAGTATACAGCATGGCATCTGTTCTGACAACTTTATTGTTTACTGATCTGTAATTTTTTTTTTCCTATCCCCATTACATTTAAATTTTTCGACAAAGTCATCTACAACAAATCTTAGATCTAAAAAATCCTTATAGCATCATAATGAGCACTGAGAACTAGAACAGAGCATGAAAATCTAGAACAAATGTGATTCTCACAAATACATGAGCAGTTGTTTTATGTTCTATAATTTATTTGCAGGCTTCCGTTGCCCTAGTTGTCATTAGCTTAACTCCAGGGTAATACAGTTGTCTTAATTTCATCTGGGACATAATTGCTTTCTTTGGTGTCTGGTATGACTATATTTTGTTCCAGGAAGAAAACACTCTTGATAACACACTGATGTTCACTATGTTTACTGCTGCTAAGCAGTGTTGTACAGAGCCAAGGCCACTCACAACAAGGGGCCCATAATACTTGGAGGGAACAGAATTAGGACAGCTGACTGAAACCGGCCAAAGAGATATTCCACGTCATATGACATCATGCAGAGGGACTTTTGAAGGGGGTGAGAGTTCATCTGTCTCTCTTCTGCTACTCATGGGCTAGCTAGACATCAGCTGGAAGGGGATGAGCAATTGTTTGTGCAACACCTGTTACGTAGATTTATACATATATATATATATAATCATAGGTATTATCATTTTCCTTCATCATAGAATCATAGAATCATGGAATCACAAAGTCGGAAACGACCTATGAGATCATCCAGTCTAACCATCTTCAGATTATCACTGCTACCACAAGCACTAAACCAGATCTCGCAGCTCCTCATCCAGACACCTCTTGAACACTGCCAGGGACGGTGACTCCACCACCTCCCAGGCAGGCCATTCCAGTGCCTGACTACTCTCTGAGAGAAAAAGTTCTTCCTCATGTCTAATCTATACCTCCTCTTGTACAACTTGCAGCCATTTCCCTGGTCCTGTTTGTTGCCTGGGAGAAGAGGCTAAACCCCTCTTCACCACAACCTCCCTTCAGGAAGTTGTCAAGTGCAATGAGGTCTCCCCTGAGACTCCTCCAGACTAAACAATCCCAGCTCCATCAGCTGCTCCTCATAGAACTTGTGCTCCAGACCCCTCACCAGTTTCGCTGCCCTTCTCTGGACATGCTCCAGGGCCTCAATATCTTTCCTGTAGTGAGGGGCCCAAAACTCAACACAGTACTCGAGATGAGGCCTCACCAGTGCTGAGTTCAGGGTGATTATCACCTCCCTGCTCCTGCTGGCCACACTATTTCTAATGCAGGCCAGGATGCCGTTGGCCCTCTTGGCCAGCTGGGCACACTGTCAACTCATGTTCAGCCAAGCATCAACTAACACCCCCAGGTCCCTTTCCTCTTCACAGTCATCCAGCCACTCGTCCCCAAGCCTATAATGCTGCATGGGGTTGTTGCGGCAAAATTGCAGGACCTGGCACTTGGCCTTGTTAAACCTCATCCCATTCACCTCAGCCCAGTGATCCAGTTTACCTGAATCCCTCTGAAGGTCCTCACTACCCTCAGGCAAATCAACACCACCTCCCAACTTGACGTCATCTGCAAACTTACTGAGGGTACATTCAATCCCCTCATCTAGGTCATCGATAAAGATATTAAACAAGATAGGCCCCAGTACCGACCCCTGGGGGACACCACTTGAAACAGGTCGCCAGCTGGACTTCACTCCATTAACCACTACCTGTTGGGCACGGCCCTTTAGCCAGTTCCCTACCCAAAGTAGTGTGTACCTGTCCAGGCCACAGGCAGCCAGTTTCCCCAGAAGAAGCCTGTGAGAGATTCTGTCAAAGGCTTCGCTGAAGTCTAGGTAGACTACATCAATCATCATCAAGCCTTTCCTTCATCTACCAGTCTGGTCACCCAGTCATAGAAGGAGATGAGGTTGGTCAAGCACGACCTGCCATTCATGAACCCGTGCTGGCTGGGCCTGATCCCCTGGACACCACACACATGCTGTGCGATCTCATCCACATCTTAGCATATAGTTTTATCTTAACTCATCAGTCATAGTTTGTTTTTTGTTCTTTTTTCCTGATTCTCTTCACAGTCCCACTGGGAAGGAGGAGAATGAGCTAACAGTTCTATGCTGATTACCTACCTGCTGAGTTAAACCACAACAGCACTCCAGCACAGGCCTAATTCCATACTTGAGCTTTAAAAGATTCTGTAGAAGTAAATATTTTACATCTCAGAAGGACTTGGTATTTAGGATTGTCCTTTTTCCTCCAGCATAGGAATATAGAAACTTTCTTTCTTCAGTTCTGGATATGTAAACAAACAAATAAAAAACAAACAAAAAACAAAAAAAAATTAAAAGAAAAAGAAAAAGAAAAAGAAAAAGAAAAAGAAAAAGAAAAAG
>JAPSGF010000006.1:14811135-14829251 GCA_035772895.1 Perdix hodgsoniae | reverse complement strand
AAGAAAAAGAAAAAGAAAAAGAAAAAGAAAAAGAAAAAGAAAAAGAAGAGAGAGAGGAAAAAAAAAAAAAGCAGCAAAACAACAAGCAACAAACAAACATGCTCCAGCCAACTAATTAATATTCTTAGCTTAGAAATAACATTCTGGCCTACATTTTGCATTTTTTAGATAGAAAGTTCTTTCTGAAGGAAATAAGAACTGAAGAAAATGTGTTCCATCTAGAGAAGAAGCTGTTGTTACCATGATGTTAAATTTGAGGCATACTATGCAGTGCTAATACGACTACTCCTTCTGTCTGTCCCCTGCTACATCTTTGCTGATACATTATCCTCATTTTGCCTAAATGTCATTATTAGTGAATGCAGTCTTAAATGGAAGGCAACTCCTCATGATCTTTCCTAATCTGTCATAACCCTTTGTAGCACACTGTATCTTTCTAATTCATATTAGCCAGGATTTGGAACTGGCACATTTCTTGGGATTTTCTTCTGCTTGATCACACCAGCACTTACGCATGTAAACAAAGCACAGAGAGTGTGATGATTATGATAGCTCTTTAAAATAAGTAAACAGATTGGAGGGCATTAAACTTTTATGTATCCATGCCATCTGCTTTCTCTTCGCACTGTACATATTACTGTACATATTGTACACAATTGATTTTGTTTCCACTTAAGTAGCAACAGGCACTCTGGCACACTATCTTTGGTTTGAATAATTCACATAAGTGATTACCATGGCTGCTCTAGCTAGTTGTATGTCTGATATTGTTAGTTTCTCACATGATTTCAGCACTGAACTCATCACAATTTATCTGAATTAAGATATTAAGAGGAAAATGGGAGCAGATGGAAAGTTATATTTTCCAATTCCAGGAATACATTATTTATGTTCAAGAAACAAGAGCTTTAACTGCTGTGAAGTTAGCAGCAGAGATTCAGTTGTCCTTTTACTCCTGATTTTGCATGATTTCTAGCTCTTTTAAGTTACATTTACAGCATATTAATACACATTTTCTGTACTACTTAAGAATGGCAAGTGAATACATAAACAAGATAGTGAGTTGCTATGTTGAGCATAACATTCTACATAAGGCCATCCAATAGGACAATTTAATAAGAAGTTATGTCAGATAACCTCTTATCCTGCTCTTCAGTCAATCAAAACAAAACAAAAAAAACCAACAAACAAATGAACAAAAATATTAAGGGGCAAGGAAATTATTCTATGAGCAATTTGTAAGTAGATTTAATGTCAAGATGGCAAAATTGCCTAAAAGCCCCAATACTTCAGTGTTTGATGTGTGACTATATTTTAGTCTACAAACCAGACATTTTTCAGACTGTTTTTTCAGCATTTAATTCGAGTGATTTCAGTGGAAGGATTTGCAAATCACACAAAGAAAGGTTGGTAATGCATTCGTCTGAGTACCTATAAAAAAAAAGTGCATTTATGTAGAAGCTGTTTTTCAGGGAATTTCCTGGTGAATCTAGTCAGGCTACCACAATATTCCCTATCCATATAGTGATATTAATGTTTTTCTAGATGGTACTGTGAATAACATCCAGTTAATGAAGTTTCCAGTATGCGATATAATCTAAAGAATATAATATAAATATAATAGAAACAATAAGCATACAATTTATATAAAATATTCAATTTATATATGTATTTAATTTGTTTGTAGATATAATATTATAATAACATGTTATAATACCAGTTTTATATAATATGTTAAATATATATTATATATATTTTATATAAGTATATTCAATCATTTATATAATAAATGTAAAGAAATATTAAAAAATGCATTCTACTATGGTCATCTTCTCATGAGTCCAAACCAGGGACTAAGCACCTATCACATCATAAGTAATTACAATTCTTTTAGCCTTTCACTTAATTGTCTTAGCTGCATCAACAGAGGAGATGGGAACAGGGTAAGGGAGTAGAGGAAAAGAAAGGCCATGTCTGGAGTACTGTGTCCATGCCTGGGACTCCCAGCTCAGGAAAGATATGGAGCTTTTGTAGTGCATCCAGAGGAGGACCATGAAGATGATAAGAGGACTGGAGCACTTCTCCTACAAAGACAGTCTGAGGTAGCTGGGCGTGTTCAGTCCAGAGAAGCTCTGGGGAGACCTCATTGTGTCCTTCAAATATTTAATTGGAGATTATAAACATGAGGGAAATCAACTTTTTACACAGGTAGATAGTGATAGGACAAGAGAGAATGGTTTTAAACTAAAAACGGGGAGATGTCAGGGAAATTTTTCACTGAGCGGTGACTTGCTGGAACAGGCTGCCTGAAGAAGTGGCTGCCCCATCCCTGGAGGTGTTCAGAGACAGGCTGGATGGGGCTCTTGGCAGCCTGATCTGGTTCTTTATCTAGCAGTCAGCAACCCTGCCTGAGGCAGGTGGGTTGGAACTGTATTATTTTTGTATTCCCCTCCAACTCAAGCCACTCTATGATTCTATGATTCTATGAACTTTTTTTTTTTTTTCAGTTTCAAAATATGAAATAAGAGTTAAATAAAAATTATAAAATCAAAAGTCTAAAAGATGAAAATACATTATTTTACTTTAATGGCAAGATATATCAGTCCAGATATTGGTTATGAAGGTCCACACTCTCACTGTTAATTTTTCCAGTGATATATTCCCTGTATACATGTAATAATGTGTCCTTTAAGCTGCCAGATGAATGGTTTACAAATCTTAATAAGTACATAATATAAAGGTAGAATATGCAATTATAATTCCTTTAAGACCTCTGGAATGTTAAAAAATAACTGTCAATATGTGAAAGCTGTTTTTATAAGTTGTGATACAATTTTTTTCCTGTAGTTTGCTAGTGGAATTAATTGGAATTATCTACTCCACTTGAGAAATTAATAGGGTTAATAATTTTAACAAGGTTTCATTAACTTGACATTTATAAGATCTCATTTGTAATCTACCGGAAAGAAAATCAGCATAATTTTGGATCTTCTTTCATGAGCCACCAGGTTACTTTCTTCATACATGAATTAAAATTAATATTTTTTAGATAATTACATCTTCTCAATAAAATTATTTATGCACTGATAAATTATCTATTCATAGTCAGTTAATGGACCTTTTGAAGAACTGAACTGTATTCATGCCAAAATACTGTGGCAGAGGTCACAATTCCTATGAGATGTTTCTGAAAATTTTGGTTTTGTAAGGATTTGAACTGTGCACATGGTCTTATTCCAAAACTACAAGGCAAAGACTGCTGCACATCTTCAACTGGAATCAAGATAGTGGAAATTAAAGGGTGAAGCATCATTAAACAGATTCAAACATTTTTCTATTCTGAGTCTAACATCATAGTAGGATTATAATGAAGAAAATTACAGTTAGAACAATTTAACATGTAATCCATTATAAATACACTATCTGCCACAAAGTTTCATTTCCATTGAGTCTTTTGGGTCATACTCAAAGATGTGGGTGCTTTCACAAAAGATTTTGAACTTTTTCCAAACTGGGCCTGCAGGACGTCCTTGACCTGCAAGTATTGGTTAAGATATGCAAGTTGATTTCTCCTGCATTTTCCAGTCCTATTCATCTTTTTGTTAAAAAAAAAATAATAATAATTTAAAAAATTAAATTATTTTTTAGTATAAAAAATGTTAGTTTAAAAATTTCCTGGATAAAATATATAATATCACAGAATAGGCCAAATGATACTGAAAAAAAAAGACTAAATTCAAGTAATAGATATAATTCAGTATCTCAGCATTTTTTCCTCTAGTCTCTATTGTAAATGAAATAGAAATTAAATTAGAATACAATACAGTTAAAAACAAAAGAAAAAGACAATCAGATAAACACAACTTAATCAGAGGTCCAGAAAGTGATGTAGTGTGCTTCAAAACATCAAGTGAATTATTTTATGGGAAGGAAGGAATGTACCAGTTACCATAGCACACAGGTGAGATCTCATTGTCACTGGCAATGGAAACTTGTTTAATATTTGTTACAGTACAGCTACTGCACTGATGCTTTTAGGAAGTCAAGTTTGACTTCTCAGTGGTTGATGCATAAGAACGTATGTAGGCACCTGTAGAGTAACAAATGGTGAATCTGCAACATTTACAATAAGCTTTGGGTAATATACTGGATATAACCTTTCTCGGTTATAAAGGTTGCACAGACACACACAAACACAGAACACCCTACTCCTCCCCCCCCCCCCCCCCCATAAAAACTTCTAAATGTTGTTAGATGCAAATGTTTTGAAATTAGGATTATTTTGTTATTATTTATTACTGCTTAACATTTATGGTTGGAGTTAAACAATGCCTTAACTTTCATGAGTAATCTGACATTGATTGCTGAATTTCAGCATTTGGCAAAGTATGTTAAGCAAGCTGAACTTCCTAAATGTGGACTACAACACCACTTACTTGGAAGCTCCAGTAAAATGGGATCTGTGGTTATTAACAGAGTCACTAATATGGGAGAAGGAAGAAAATATTAAATATTGAGTGGAAGACTCAATAGTGACTAGGGACAATTACCTGGACAGATATGGTTCTTGCTTCCATAGGCCCTTTCTGATACAGAAAAGAAGAGGATGGGTTCAAGTTTAATCTTTCCATCATCCTAACAAAGTGCATCTCCCGCATCCCAAGGAAAGTCATCTAATGCCTGTCAGTATTTTTCCATGTACAGAAATCTGTAATGCATGATGGTTGCATGGTTGAAAGGCATGAGAAATGCTTTCTTGACCCTGACAGTGGTCACTGCTTCTCTAGCACAGATACAAGTAGTCAATGCAAAATGACAGAGAACGGAGTGACCTGACCCCAGCCCACAAACAGCCTTGCTGTCTGTACTGCAGATGACTAACTGTGCTATTTTTACTCAATCCTGTTTGCTAACTCACTAAGCCAGAGACAGTTAGCAGAATTTTTTTTTTTTTTTCTGTTTAAGCTACAGTCTATGAGTTCACCTGTTGGACTAGAGAATCTATAAATGAATATGTACTGGCCCTGAATTTAAGTGACTTATTTATTCAGATCTTATGAACAAACTTGCAATATGAGACTTGAAATGACTTTGAGTTAGTCAAACAACAACATTCCACTGTCACCAAACTTAAGCTCCCAAAGCATGGTGAGAAGCAAAGCTTTTAAGCAGACCAGGAAGAGAGTATACATAAAAGCCTAGCATACTTCACTGCAGCGGATTTATTATCTCCTTGCGGTCTCCAAACACCATAAATGAAAAAAGCCTTGCCAGGTCTTTGAATTATACACTGTAATTTGAAAATTGTCTTGTCAGTTTCAATTACTTTTTTTTTTTTAATTTTTTTAATTAAAGGACAACACAAAACAAACAAACAAACAAAAACAAAAGCAACAAAAAAAAACACAACACACTTAAGCATTCACTAGAAGTACTTTTTGACTAAATCTTCTCCTCAGTCCTTGCCTGATTTAACTGCAGTTAGCTTTTCCTCCATATGTACTTTCTGTGCTCAGCCCTGGTGAGGCCACAACTTGAGTGCTGTGATCAGTACTAACCCTAATCCTACAGGTACCTGAAGGAAGGTTGTGGCAAGGTGAGGCTAGGCCTCTTCTCTCACATAACTAGCAGTAGAATTAGAGGGAATGGCCTCAAGTTGCACCGGGGATTCAGGTTGGATGTTGGATGTTAGGAGGGAATTTTCTTTCAAAGAGTTGCTAGGCACTGGAACAGGCTGCCCAGAGAGGTGGTGGAATCACCATCCCTGGATGTGTTTAAGAAGCATTTAGATTACTGAGGGATGTGGTTTAGTGGGTACTACTGGTGATAGGTGAACCTATTTTTGTGAGTGATTATGTTGGGAAAGTTTCCATTATTCAACACTGAATCTCTTATAAGCATTTGTATAAATCTTCACAGCCCCCTCAATGTAATCAACTTGCTTACAGCCATTCTCGGCCTAGCCACAAAGGATGGACTGGATGATCTTGGAAGTCTTTTCCAACCACTGTGATTCTATGATTCTATATTTTCCATTTAACAAGTACTATTGTCCAGTCAGTATTTGCATTCTTGTACTGTAAAATTAAGAGTATTTCTTCTGACATTACTGAAACATCTATAAATTTTTAGTCTAATTCCTGGGAACAAGTTCTCATTTTTGTTGCCTCTTGGCTGGTGGGGAAATATAACATGGAACACTGCAATCTTACTGCCTTTGCCAGGGAGTGATGAAGTTGCATGCTGTCCTGCAACACTGTGACTGGCTGCCTGGACCCACACTTGTGCACATATTACAGGTACAGAGTTTTATCTAGGGAATACAAATTGTCACCTACTATCTACAATCTCAACAGCATTTCGGCTCTAAAAAACAGATACACAGAACAAAAAGATTCAGTGACTTGCTCAGGACAGAACAATAAATCAGTGTGAAGAGCTGAGATTACAGCTCTCCAAAGTCAGTTCTAACACACTACAGAAATCTCTGTATAACTTTCTTCACAACTTTCAGGCTTTGTTCTTCTCTATACTTTCTCTCAATCTAGCATTTTAACAATACATCCAACTTATTAACTAAGATATTTTTTCTTTTATGTTTCTTCTGTGAGATTATAATTGATTATCATCTACCTCTAAAAAATCAATCATTAGAAAATTAACATATAGAAAATCTGAAACATTTTATTTTTAGCTGAAGTGTACTTATTTAAAATTTTTTTAAAAATCTACTTATTTGCACGGAGACTACTGAACTTTCAAGAATTGCTATATCATGATATATATAAGTTCTTTCAATAAAATCATAAAAGTCAAATCTGAAGAGAGGTTTTATCTTGACATTTGCATTTCTTTATTTTTGTAACATTATAAAGACCATGACTCATTGAAAAAGTAAACAAACATTCATGTTGTCATCTCGAAGCTTTGTCATCTCTTTAGCTGTCCAAGCAGTGCAAATTCCTTAACATTCCCAATATTCTGTAGTTTCAGTTCAAGATCTTTAGATGTCATGATAAATGAGTAAACAGACATATCTATCAGCTGTCATTAGATATTGCTCACTACATGAATTTATCTACATTTTTGTTTTCATATTGAGCCAGAAAATGCTCCAGCAATAAGCAACTGGACAATCAGAATAAATATGGCAATAGTCTATCCTTCTATACTTGATCAAGCTGTGGAGCAGAAAGTAGTCTTAAACTGAAGCCATCTACATGAGAAGCAGCACAGGATGATTCTTGTTGTCTTATAGACAATTTTATTTCATGCTCACCTCATACTCTCACTCTGGACCCATTCTGCTAATCCTAGAACATAGAAAAGTACAAACTAAATCAAGACTTAAGGTTATTTATAGATATCCTATTTGCAGACTACACAAGGACAATAATCCACGTTACCTAAGAGTCTGTCCTAATCTTGTACAAGTCAAAAACAAAAACAAAATTCCTGAACGTGTTTTCTCCTCTAATTGAGTGAAATGTAAATAAGCAGCTATTATGATTTCAATTTTTATTATGATGATAGATGTAATACATAGCAGCTTGAGCATACATTTCAGTTTATTTGAAGAGAATGTCTGCAGTTTGTAGTAAAAAATATAATTGGATAAAGTGCACTTCTTGAAGTGTACCAGGGTCATGTGTAAGAAACCTTGAAGTAAGTCATTAATCCAATTATTGTTCTCATACAGCTGATCACAGTCAGGTGACTGGAGTTCATCTTGTTTTAGTAGTGCTGTAAAGAAACACCTGTGCAGTACATCAAATCAACAACTAAAACTGGATCACTGATTCACTTCTGTCTTCTTTAGACAATCCTGCAATTTTTTATTTATTATTTTTTTAAGGCCACTATCCTTCACTGTTTCTCCTCAGGTCAAAGCAGCAGAAAGAGTACTGGTCAAACACAGATGCTTATTCTCTATGATCCCTTCTTGGTTGAGCTATTCCCCTTAAATGCTCCTCCTTGGAGCCTGTGACACTTCCAATCCATATCTTGCACTTTACAGTGGAGCTCCTATTATCCTTCCTCCCCTGGTCTATTAACTTCATTTCTTGTGGCTATGAGCCAGAGAACACTGAGCAGCTAGAAGGAACATATGGTCCTTAGAATGTTGGCCACACCATAGCTGCTCCCTTCACCCTACTCTGATCCCTGCGGCCAGCCTAGTCTGGCACACATAATAAAACCTTCAGATGCTAAAGAGTCAGCTTAAGCAAAGATTCATTTTTTGTGTGTTTAAATGTGACTCAGAGGCCAGTAAACTCGTCTTATGTTTTTTTGTTTGTTTGTTTGTTTGTTTGTTTGTTTATTTTTTGGTGGTTTTTTTTTTGTTTGGTTGTTGTTGTTGTTTGTTTGTTTGTTTGTTTTTCAGTTCTGCCTGTCAGATGGTCTAGCTTTTAAGATTATAGGCAGCTTCTTTGAATAACTTCTTTGTGTCTAATTGAAGTAATCTGGGAATCTTTCCCCTGTATATTCTGTTCTTCAGGATTAAAATCTTAATAGTTTCAGTTATTTATTTAACTATTTCAAAATATATACATGAGTGTGAGATGGAAATATTTAACGATAATTATGGAAACTTTTTTGATCAAGCCAGAGAAATTTGAATTTAAAAAAATAAAATAATAATAATAAAATAGTGCTATTTATATCCATAAAGCTGGTACCTCATTCTTACTCTGCTAATATCTCCAAATTACAAGTGAATTATAACTGTAGCATTTTAAAATCTACAAGTTGCATACACTCTATGTGTCATTTCTGCTTTTATTTTGTGACTTTTTCAGTAATAAATGCTTTTAAAACATATAATATTTATAAATCCAAAATAATTTCAGTTTTTAATTCTTCTACTCTGTTTAGTATACTCTCTCTCCCCCAGTTGACACATCTGGAGGTATTCAATTGCTTAAATGAAGACTCTCTGAAGTGATACTATAGGAGAGTTGGATAATACTGAAAAACATTTCGGCTGCAGATAGAAAATAATAATAAATAATAATAGTACTAGTAATAATAATAATAATAATAATAGAAGAACACTCCAGTTTTTGAGGAAGTTAATAGAATTTTTTTTTTCCTGGGACTTAAGTGAAGTTTTAATAATATTCAATTTTCAAAGAAGTGAAGTTTGTATTACAATTTTCAGTCACAAGAAACAGTCCACATCTCACTGAATTTCCTCATACTTAGAAAATTCTACCAGTGTATTTGTAGGAAAATAAATAACATTATGACACCTTTCCATGTATTCTTCACAAATTACTAAATTTTAAAAGCAAACGGTATCAGAACTTTTGACTGTCTATTAACAGAACACATTTAAAGAAAGTATCTGTTTTAGATCGTACATACTTGACATTTCTATTTCTAAAATCAACAGGTTCCTCAGCAGACAGATAATAAATTGAACTACATCTGTTAGTGAAAGGTGACCTCTAAGAATTTATTTAGCCTGGGAGTGAAAATATAGTTTTCTATGCTCTGAGTTGTTCGTTAGGATAAGATTAATCCTTAGATCAATATATACCTTAAGAACGAAAACAAAACAAAACAAAAAAACCTCTTTCTTTGCCCCTCTGTAAATGGTCAGTCAGTAAAAGCAAAACTAAAATGCTAACATTTGACACAAATCCAGATGTCAGCAATTTCCTGAATAAAATACTAATTTTCATTTTACATAAAATAAGGTACTGTCTGCAACATGTAGGTTACCAGTATACCTTTTAAAGTGCCACATAGAACAAAGTAGATAAATTAAGGAGGAACGTGTTGGGGAAGATAGTTTTAAAGAATTATCATACAAATATTATTCCTTCCTTCCAAAGAAAGAAAAATGGTTTCTAAGTAGCAGTAAGTGGAAACAAAGATGAAGAAGCAAGGATAGATAGGAATGTTATCTTGTTTCATTTGCTTTCACTAGTTAGTAATCAATCTTAGCAAAATCCTTTGGTATAAACTTTAACTTAAAAAAAAAACTCACATAAACTTTTCATATCTAGCCTCAGGCTTAAGAACTTTAACCAGTTACAATTATCCCACTGGCATCAATATGGTGACTGTTTAAAATCATTATTAGTTTCCTCATTCTGTACTATACTAAAAAATTCAGGAACAATTATTTGTTTAAAAATACTATAAAATGTCTGAAATGTGAAAATAATGTATGATCAAAAGTAGATAATTTTCTTAATTAACATAAATCGACAAATATTTCTTGCAAACTCTTTAATTACATGCCATGAATTTTGTTCTCTCTTGAGGTACACATTTTCATTCTACTGTCACACTTTCTAAGCATACAAATTATGTTCTTAAGCACATCACCAAACTTTTTAAAAATTCACTAATATTGGTGAATTAAAGCTAAGCCAGGAAAATCTAAAAAAGTAAGTGGACTTGTAGCAGTGACAGTCTGTAGAGACTAAGTGTGCTACTCAATTACCAAAATTAAACAGAATGAAAACAAAAACAAAAACAAAAACAAAAACAAAAAAAACCCTTAATTTATTTTTTTAACACAGTGACTATTTCAGTATTGTACTGAAATTGGTCTGGATGATCTTGAAGGTCTTTTCCAACATTGATGATTCTGTAACCTACAAATTTGCAAACATTCCTCTTAACTCAGCTTTCAATATGCATATTTCATAAGAAGTAGGGCATGAAATTCATAGGATCTAGGGCAAATACACTGGGTGTTGAAACTGCTGTCTTCCCTGGATGCTATCCACTGGTTTGAAAATCTTACACTCAGAGTAGAGCTTCCCCCATAGTAGTTTTCTCAGTAGGTGGCTTAATTAAACTTCAACACAGAGTACTGGCTTGTTGGGCTTGGGCTGCATGCTTGGCTTTTCCCAGAAGCTGTGGTAATTCCTGAAATGTCGAAACAGATTGTTTCCAGCAGGTCATAAAAACGTAACTTGTCAGTTTCTCTAAAGCTCCAGCTGCTGCACACAACTTTCTGCCCACCCTGAAGACAGAATTGTGCTTCAGCTATTGTGTTAGCAGTCATGTATTCCTTGCCCAGTCTTGAGGACTGCTGGATACAATGCTGGTTATTTTACATGTTGGGAAAGAATATTTTCATTTATAATTTTAAGTAATGACTTAAAAAGTTCTGTTCAATATGGCTTTTCAATCTCTTTAAAAGTACTTCTAAACCATCGTGCTGAAATGCCTGATCAAACAGATGTACATCTTGTTGTTTGTTCCAAACCACTAAGTATAGCACTTGCAGATTTTTTCCTCTAATGTTCATGTTATTTTTGGAATCGTATTTGTAAACTTATTGGAAAATCTCAGTTTTGGAGGCAAGATGGAAAGTTTGCTTATTATTCAAGAAAAGGGGAGGAGGGGAAGGGGAAGGGGAAGGGGAAGGGGAAGGGGAAGGGGAAGGGGAAGGGGAAGGGAAAGGGGAAAGGGAAGGGGAAGGGGGAGGGGGAGGGGAAGGGGGGAGGGGGAGGGGGAAGGGGAGGGGGAGGGTAAGGGGAGGGGAATCTCCTCAAAAAGAAAGATAAAAATTGAAGGTTGTTCCAGTGTAATTTCCATTAAACAAACAGCCCACCAAATATGACATCTAGAAAAAAGATCCTGCTTTTAAGCTGTCAAAACCTGGACCAGCCTTGCAGATACAACTCTTCAATCACATTCAGCAGAGAGACCTTCAGATTTAAAAATCCTTGTTTACTGCAATATTGTCCCTGTTTAGTTTTCTCAGTCAACAGGAACGAGTCTTCTCAGTAGGACAGTTCAGAGTAAGTCTATTTTAAATCACTTGAGTAACTTTCAGAAGGACCATCTGTGTCTACACAGACATTTAAAAAAAGAAAAAAACACGAAGGAAAATTAAACAGCAAGGACAAGCACAAGAAGAACACAGAGCTGTTGGACTGGGCCAAGAGGAAGACTACGAGGACAACCAGAGAGCTGAAGAACCTCTTCTGTGAAGAAAAGACGAGGGAGTTGGGTTTGTTAAGCCAGGAGAAGAGAGGGCTCCATGGAGACCTTATTGCGACTTTCTGGCACTTGAGGGAAGCTTAAAAGCAGGAGGAAGATCTTCTTTTTATACAGTTTTGTATAAATAAGACAAGGGGAAATAGTTTTAACCAAAAAGAGGAGAGATTTAGATTGGGTGTTAGGTGGAAATTCTTTACTCAGAGAGTGGTGAGGCACTGGCAGCCCAGAGAAGATTCCCCATCACTGGAGGCACTCTAAGTCTGGTACCATGGGGCCCTGGGCAGCCTGAGCTGGTGGGGAGCAAACCTGTGAATAGCAAGGGGTTGGAACTAGATGATTTTAAAGTCCCTTCCAACATAAGCCATTCTGTGGTTCTATAATTCTATGACTCTATGATTCTACGACAACTATGAGTCTTCGCCTCGAGTCTTTGATTTCTCCCTATTTTGTTTTCTATAGTAAGTATAGCCATTTGGATAGTTTATCTGGTTGAATGAGGTATCCAAAGTTGAGTATGATAAATGCTTCCCATATTGTTCTGTTATTATTATTATTATTATTTTTTATGTTTAACGATTAAAAGCTTTGCCCTGTGTTTGGTGAGAAATCACTATCAGTTATCAACATTTTAAAACTGTCCAAAACATCCAAACAAGATAGATGTGCTATGTACAGTGGGTAGATATTTCATCTATATTAATAATTCATCACAGAAATGTCCAAAATTCCTGTAGCAAAAATGTCACCCTTGGAAATTTATAGTTAGCAACTAACCAGCACAAAATTTCAGTGGTTTTCAAAGTACTATGCCTGCATGTAAGGACACATTATTCACCAACGTTGATCTATTATGGAAAAAGTTACTCAGTACTGAAAGACAGAAGTGAAATTCAGTACGTGAACTGTAGCACCTAGTTGAAATTCTTTGTAAAATTTCTGTATCATCTGCTACATTAGCCTTTTATCATTTCTGTTCCACCAGAATGAATTTATTTCAGGCTGGCCTCTAAATATCTATCTATTGCGCTGTTCTTGATGATAAAATATCAATAATAATAAAAAAAGCCATTAACCCATTCGGGGTTAATAAACAAATCAAGCAAAAAGACAAAAACAACATTTTAGTAAATGACTGTTAGACAAGTGAGTTTTCATTTCTTTTGTAAGAGAATAAAAGACAAAAATAAAAGGTCTTTTTTTTTTTTTTTTTTTTTTTTTTTCCCAGCATGGTAAACAGACAATAATAGAAGAGAAGCTGATATTTATATATCCAGATTCTGAAATTTACTGTGGGGTCAGGTGGGATTTACCTCAACAACATCATATTTTCTAGATGCTTGCAGAAATGAAGGCTACATCTGCCTTTTCCCTGTAGCACAGCATCTCTTCAACTATGCAGATCAGTGGCAGAAATGCTGAAGAACACAATTTGTTGTTAAGGGGTATGGTTTTCTCCCCACCCATTGCCCAGCTTTCCACATTATCAATGTGCCAGGCAGGGAAGGTACTCTTAATATGCAATTCAATAGTAAGGTATAATCAGATACGGTCATTTCAGAATCACAGAATCACAGAATGACCCGGGTTGGAAGGGACCTCAAGGATCATGTAGTTCCAACCCCCCTGCCTAGCAGGGCCACCAAACATACACCTTTACTAGATCAGGTTGCCCAGAGCCCTGTCCAACCTGGTCTTGAACACCTCCAAGGACGGGGCATCCACAACCTCCCTGGGCAGCCTATTCCAGGACCTAACCACTCTCCTAGTAAAGAACTTCCCCCTAACATCCAACCTAAATCTTCCCCCTTTCGACTTAAAACCATTTCCCCTAGTCCTGCTATTATCAGCCCTTTCGAAGAGTTTACTCCCCTCCTGGGAGTAAGTTCCCTTCAGGTATTGAAAGGCTGCAATGAGGTCATCCCGCAACCTTCTCTTCTCCAGGCTGAACAAACCCAACTCCCTCAGCCTGTCCTCATAGGGGAGGTGCTCCAGCCCCCTGATCATCTTCGTGGCCCTCCTCTGGACCCTTTCCAAAATCTCCATGTCTTTTTTGTGCTGAGGGCTCCACACCTGGACACAGTACTCCAGATGGGGCCTTCACAAGAGCAGAGTAGAGAGGGACAATCACCTCCCTATCCCTGCTGACCACCCCTCTCCTGATGGAGAGGATCCCATTTGCTTTCTGGGCTGCCAGAGCGTACTGCTGGCTCATGTTAAGTTTCTCATCTATCAGGACCCCTAGGTCTTTCTCTGCCAAGCTGCTCTCAAGGACAACTCCTCCCAGCCTGTACAGGTGCCTGGGGTTCTTCCGGCCCAAGTGCAAAACCTTGCACTTTGCCGTGTTGAACCTCATTAGGTTCACCCAAGCCCAGCTTTCCAGCCTGTCAAGGTCCCTCTGAATGGCATCCGTTCCCTCCGCCGTATCGACTGCACCACTCAGCTTGGTGTCATCAGCAAACTTGCTGAGGGTGCACTCCATTCCCTCATCGATGTCATTAATAAAGATGTTAAAGAGCACCGGTCCCAAGACAGACCCTTGAGGGACACCGCTCGTTACCGGCCTCCACCTGGACATAGAGCCATTGACCACCACCCTCTGTCTGCGGCCTTTCAACCAATTGCTTATCCATCTAGTTGTCCACCCATCAAATCCACTTCCCATTTGCCACATTACATCTGTCCAATTTTGACAATCACTGAATTTGCACTGTAATCTTTTCTTTTTAACCCTCTTAATAAATTTTCAAGAGCTGACCCTGATGGTAATGGTAATAGGTGGAGAGAGCTTCCCTGCCTGGATGTTTTTTATTACATTTGACAATAATGTTTAGTTCAAAATGAAAATCATCCTGTATATAGAATATCGTTTGACCACATTTGAAAAAAAAAAAAAAAAAGAAGTTGAAAATAAACTAGATACGCAATTTTGTTAATAAGAAGCATTCTGCTACTAGTCTCTAATGTTCTATCTAGGTACAGAAATCTCAGCTGCAAAAGCAAAACTAACTGCAAGAGAGGTCTCAAATAGTAAGCAAGAGGAAAACATATTTCCTAGAAAACTGATATATATATATATATATTTCCCCATCTAACATTGTTTGGCAGAAAAGCAGACACATTTTGTAAAAGCTTCAGAAATATTTTCTGGATATAGAAGAACTGGACTTACTTTAATGAACTAGACTTATAATTATTGATGCATTAAGAGGAACCAAGTCTCTTACAGAAATTATAATGAATGCATAGCTCAACACAAAGAAGTGTTGCCTTGGACATAGGTATTAGGTTGTGTTAGTGGAGACAGATTTTTTTTGATCTCCACTGAATCCCCACCAACAAGAGCTGCTTGCTGTTTTCATAGTGATGCTGGAGAACAGTGATGATATTGAATAAAACTAGCAATAACATGTCTAAAGATACCAGACACCTTCAGTTAATGTTTCTTATAATAATGAAGTTAAGAAAAATGAGATGCAGCCAGTAGTTGCTTCCAGATGCTCTGCTCTCTCAAAAAGTGATAGAGATAATGGACTTCTAACTCACTTTAACACTACCAATTTTCTGTTACTCAGATCTTCTCTAAAGGAACGTTATGGAAAGCCAGCAAGAAAAATCCTGGAAAATCAAAATCAAGACTACGTCTTAGAGCCTTTCAGTTCAATTTTAAACTCTATTTTCAGAAACTTAAAGGCCTCCAAATTGTGTGGTACACTATGCTGGGATTTTATCTTTCACGAGTAAGACTGAACATTAGGTAAAGGCAAAATCTGGATGCACTGCATAGCCACCTGCTTTCACACAAAATCTGTTTCTGTTTTAGTAATCTATCCTCCCACTCAGTCCAAGGAAGGAAAAGAAAGTGTATCCAGTGATTTTGGTGTTTTACCAAAGCGCAGCTGTTTCTTTTTAGAATTTCAGGCTAGATTTAGTTAACTAGAAGGAGGAGAGTGCTAAATAGACTTCCTGGACAGAAGACTAAATTAAAGGCTAGAACAACAAAGGCAGTTTAAGACAGTAACTTATAAGCAGTAAAACAAGAAAGACATTCTATGATATTAACATGAAGAAAATAAAAAAGACAGGGTGGTTGTCATAGTTAAGACATGAGAATTTCTATGACTTTACTATGAAATGTGACAATAAAAGATAAAATCTCACATTTCTGAGGACTTGCACTTCCAGATACATACATCAGTGTTGTAGAGATTTTTATTTTTGTTTGTGCTCATGATGTAGGAATACATTTCACTTCATGCAAATTGAAATGAAATCTGAACAGTTTATTATCATGCACTTTGCAGCAATCACGATAACTTATTAAGTAAATTCAAAACAGCTTTAAACTGTTAAATCATCATTTCTCCCAGCTCATACAGAAATGGTGTGCATTTAGTCATACTGCAAAGATATATCGAAAATTAATCTTGAGAGTGTTCAGCATAGTATTTTCCATGTAAGTATTTAATTTTAAAATGTTGTAATAGTAGCTAACACTTCTTGCTGAAGCCACAAATCTTTATGATCAACACTATGAACTAGTCACAATTTTATATGTATATAAAAATACATGGAGAAAATAAAGAGAAAATATGGATGTTTCTCATAATCCTTGTGAGACACTGTACTTAGGGTCTACCACTTGTTTAGACACTTTTACTGGTCCGTGATTATACCATACTACTTTCTTCTTTAAAAAGTATCAAAAATCTGTGCAAATACTGATAAATACCTCAACATGAATGTTTGCAGTTCTTTGTTATTTTCTTTCCAAAAATATAAACAAAGGAAATAAAGCCACCAGCTAATGTATGGAATTTATTGAATTTTCTGTTTATTTCCTTGAAAATTAAGTGGTATTCTTAGGAGAAGACGGGATAAGATGAATCAGCATTTTTTATGGTTCAGGATTTCTCCAGAATTTTCACTTGCCAAGTATGATGTAAACTAAACTGATTGCTGTCGTTATTTTCCTTGGAACTATACTTGGATTTGAAAAGAGTCCCAGAAGTAGAAAGACTGAGTAGTCCAAGAGTCGTTAATAAGAAAAACAAAACAAAACAAACAAACAAAAAAACATAGTATATCAGTATAAAAGAACAATGGTGCAATTGTCACAACTTTTATTTAAGTTTTAATTCTATTCTACTAGGATTTTATATTATTTCTCTTATTGCACATCACCAAAGAATATTCCTGTAGAATATTTACACATTAGCAGACCCACATGTTAAGTAACTTTAACAAATAAATATCTAATTCCCAAAATAAATATGGATTCAGAAAACATCCAACATTTCTTCTGCAATGAATCTAATTGAATTGTTTGTCATGTATAAAGTGTATAACACTAAAAGTTGGGATGAAGGAAAAAATATTTATATAATGTTAAATGAAAAATAGCAAAACAAACAAAAAGCTTAAATAAATCCCAATAACAAAAATGACACCTTAACAAACAAACAAACGCCTGTTAAGAAACTAAAATCAAACTGCTGGCTTTTGATTGTTTTTCTTTTTTTTTTTTTTCCTTCACTCTAACAAAACTAGCCATGCTTCAACGACTTTTATCTCATAAAATCATCCAAAAAAGAATTTATAATTCGAAATGTAATATCTGGTTTTATTTAAGGCCACTATTTTTTAAAAGACAAGTTAAAAGCATAAGAGAATGCGAGGGGAAGAACATAGATTTTACAACAGTGATGTAATACGACAATCCATTGGTTTGAAAAGCTTTAATCACTTATGTTTCTTTTTTTTTTTAAGTGTTTTAAATATTAAGAATCTATATGTTGTTATTACTCTTTGTATTACTTTTTGTATTTAAATTTAAAACTTGAAAGTGATGATAATAATTAATATAATAATGGCCCTAGCAGTGCCATCCTCCATTAGGTCCATAAGAAATAAATTTTAACAAAAGGGAGACAGGAATGTATTTTATCAAAATAATCATGTTCTGTAGCATCTGATAGATTTTTATTCCTATTTGTCATGGTTTTTTTGGTTTTCAGTATTCCACATCAACACATCATGTAGTGCACTGGAACTAAAGTGTTAATACTCCAGCTCCATGTACCTATCCCTGTACGTGACGGAAGTCATGGGATCTGACCCTTCCGGCAGGGGGGGGGGGGGGGGGGGGG
>JAPSGF010000006.1:14774600-14811035 GCA_035772895.1 Perdix hodgsoniae | reverse complement strand
GGGGAACGCTCACTTACTGCTTTGCAGTGGGCCCATGGAGGTTGTGAGGTTGTGTTTTCCTAGCCATCCCAAGCCTTTCAGGTTTTACTTGGTCTCGGGAACTCTCTCTCTCCTATCTTATTTGATTTATTAGTCTCAATTTCAATTAGATCTTATTATATTGTGTTATTTTGCATTTCCAATATCATAGTTAGTAAAATAAGTTTTCCTCCATAGATTGTTGCCGCTGTTGTTTTTCTTCCTCTCCTTCCTTCCCATTTTGTGTGGGGCCAGGGTGGGAGTAGAGGGGCAGGGGCAAGGGCCTACTGCCCCCCTGTCACGGGCATAGATTGATCTAGTTAACGCCGTGACACTATTACTTTTATTGTAGTGTTAGTTATTCTTAGTTCTTAAAACCAAGATATACTATTTATTTTTGTTACCTTAGCAATAAGTTAGTAAGTAAATAAATGAAATGAAATGTTTATAACTTTCACTTTCTTACAGATTGCCAATATATCACTGCCTACCACAGGTAACAACAGTCATCTATTCATCTAAACATATCGATTCTCATATGGAGGAGTTTAAAGAAGACATATAGGTTCAGTGCCTTGGCACATGTTGGGATAAATTCTTATTGTCTTCATGTTCCCACTTTCCATTTCAAGAATGAAAAACTCTTGGTCAATAAATGAATATGTATCTCTGTGTTTATGTGTATAATTTCTAAACTCCTTTTTAATGTGGAATAAGAAGATTGTCTTTCTTAGTAGCTGTTGCACTTAAATTATTTAATCTGCCACTAATATAACCTAACAATTAAATCTATGATAATGATAATAATTACTAGTTAATCGAGTATAGCTATTTTGTAATTCAATTGCCAGAAACTGTAAAAATCAAGCTTTGAAAGCATTGCCATGTCCTGAGAAAACATTGAAAACATTGTCCTTAGAGGAGAAATAACCTCAACCATTAACCTAATCTGTTTGAAATCCCTTTTCTAAAACTATTAGATTTATTGAACAAAATATATATAGATTATTTTTTGTAAACAATGACCACTCCTAGCCTATGTCTATAATAGGTACTGTACTGCTATTGGCAATTTTTAACTGTACATATTTTTGTCATAGAATATTTGATACTGTCAAAATGCAACATTACTGAGGGTGGAACCAAGAGTATTAATGAGAGGAAGTGACATTTCTGGTAGCAATTTTAGCACAGATATTAAGTGGAATATGTTTTCATCCTCTGCTTTTCATTTGCACCTTTGCCATCAAGTCATCAAATACTACTTTTTTAGTGCTAGGGAAACTTCGTAACTGTGAACCTATCCAATTCATGGATAATTGTCTCAGAGATACCTTTTCATCCATCCGTGATTAGTTAGGAAAAAAAAAAAAAAAAAAAAGTATTTGAAGACCAGAGTGTCCTAACTCAGTCTTAAGCTTTTACTTTTAGTGGTTTGTTTTGATGGCAGGGTCACGTGCTTTACATGTTATGTCTGGCTGCCCTGGAAGCAGGTCAGGGTGAGCACACTGCAGGGGGCATGGCTGCACATCTCGTCTCCCATTCAAGGGCATCAGCCCAGCTCCCTGCAAATTGGAACCAGAAAGAAAAAATATGCAATGCAAGAACAATCCCCATAGCTAAAAATATTTAGACTGCTGAGAAGGAAAGCAAACATCTGTAAAAAGAAAGGGCTGTAAAACATGGGTTGATGGTAAAAAAAAATAATCACATTGGTCTTTAATTTTTTTCCTTTTTCTGATTATTTTTAGACTAGGGTTTTCTTCAGGTACACATTTTCTATTTTAGACTTCCTTTTATATACACATAAAAAGTCTACTGCAAAGAACAGCAAAAAAGAAACCTTAAAATATATTTTCCCTTCTGCAAAACATTATCTTTGTAAAGGAAGACTGCTGCTGTAAATATATTTTTCTTCCAGCAAGTATATAAAGAGAAACAACTGCTAAAAAGCCACATTTCTCCTTTTAGTGCTGCAAATATCAAATAATATTAAGTTTTTCAATTTGTTAAGCATTCACATAGAGTGGTATAAAACTCTACAGTGGGAAGCTCTTTTACTGTAGTCTCTGATCTGGATTCAAATGCAGTTTAGAGAATTACTAACTACAAAAGCAATTGTTTACGTCCTCTAATTAAAAAAGATAAATCTTAGCATTCAAGATAAACTTTAAGAATGGGTCTATCCTTTAGGGAAAAAAGATGACAAAGCATTAAAAACCCATTTTATAAGCATTTAAAAGTCATTAAACAATTAAGTAATAAAGAAAATATTTTCAAGATGATAAAAAGAGTAGGTCATGTTATTATTATAACATATTTACAGTACAAGAACTTGTTTTTTTCCATTTTTTCCATTTTTTTTTGACAGGCATTTCTAGTACTGGTATGAATTGAATTGTAAATGAAAAGCTGTACTGAAGCTTAACACAAGAAGATATTTAGTCTTGGTTCAAATTGAATTTGTTTATTTGAAAATTGCTAGAATCTGTCTGTTACTAACAGTATTATTGTTTTCCTCATTGTGCCTGTAACTTTATTATATAATGAGTCAGTTCACTCTTTAAGGAACCAGAGAAAGTGAATAAGAGTATTATACCGTGGATCTACACTATGTGGCTAATAGGAAGAAATATTATGTAAAAATACACATCTAAATTCAAGCCTACTGCAAAAGTGTTATGTCATAAGGATCTGATCTGATCCAAACTTTAATGAACTAAGTGGGAAAACTACAAAACCATTTGTATTGGATTCTCACTTGACATGGTATAAATTTTACCAAAAATAGCTATAATCCTATTACTCTCAATTCTATCATTTGACTTGGCTTTGGTCATTCAAAAGAATTACTGAAATAACGTGGATTTAAATTGCTAAAATTCATGAAGACGTTTAAGAACTGGCAGGAAAATGATTTATATAGAGAGTTAGCTATTTGATTCAAGATTAAGAATTATAGCTGTCATTCCTAATGGAGCAGATGTAGTATTATATATTCTCCTTATGGTCTGATGATTTTGTGTCAGCTGGGAGATCTTTAACACTCTCGTCAGTAATGAGCCAAATTCAGGTGGCAGGGAAATTACAGCTTACTTTTCTCCAGAGGAGACAGTCTTTATTCTACTGTTTGTTTTCCTAATTGTGTGTGCTTTTCCTATGCTTCATGTGTTGTTAATTGCTTTTCTAAGTTCTCTCTTATCAGATTACTGATTAAAGCAGCAAATTCCGTCATCTTTAACTTCTGCTTATAAAAATTTACAGTTACAAATATGGAGCTGAATTCTCTCACTTTTTCTCTGATCTGCATGGCAAGTTTCAAAGTCTTGGCTTTGAATTCAGTGAGAAATTAGAATAGAATGCTCATAATCTGAGATAATAGCAATGAAAATCTCTTCAATTCCTACTGAAAAGGTGTTGGCTACTTCAAAAAAAAAAAGAAAAAAAAAAAAGATGTAAGTAGCTTCTCATCATTATTTTTAATTTTGGCACCCAGAGCCAACAGATTCTACACTCATTCAGGATTAGTAATAATTTAACACTAGATTATTTATTAACCCTGTTTTTTTCTTCCATGTTTTTTCCCAACATGTCACAGAGGCTATAGTATATGAATAATAATAATAATTAAAAAAAAAAAAAAAGGAGAGATGTAAAAACTGGTGCAAGACATCATCTGATGCTGAACTCGAATGGAGAATCCTCCATCCAAATACAGAGAAAAAAAAGGCACCTCATTCTCAAGTTTTAACTAGCTCTCTACCTTTGTGTGTACTTCAAGGACACAGTGAAAAACATGAGGAGAACACATTTGAGTTTATCCACTGACATCATCCTAAGCTAGTCAGGCCGTTGTTATATGTCTGTCTTTAACAAGTATGCTGTAGGTAGTGTGAGACCAGGCTTTTAATCAACTGATGTAATTATACTCAGTTTTAGAGCAGATTATATTTCCACTTCCTAATATTCATACTGTTATCCTTTATTGATGTTACATGTGAGAGTCAAATGGAAACTCACTAAAAAAGAGAACAAAAATGAAATAATGATCACATCTCTCTCTCTGCCATACATACTTTTTCATCTTCTAGCAAATATTTCTGAAATCATGCTCATAGATCAGTGTTTTGAAATGTGTCCAAAAAATAAACCGTAAAAGTAGAATTTTGAAGATGGCTTCCCTGTCTACATAATGAAAACAAAAACAACAATCACAAAGCACATACATACTTTATGTGGACTATCAAAATAAAACTATGAGAGCAATACAGCTGACAGTTATATTTGTATTATGGTGAATTTTTAATACAAGATAGCTCAGTTACCTTTTATTTAAAAAAAGTAATAAAATAATATCAGGTGTTATTTGTGGACTAACCATGATTTGCTTTAAAAATATATACTCTTTCTGAATTTCAAATGATAATTTCTAGGATTCTGCTATTGTAGTAATTAGCATAGACTTAGTGTCAGATAGTGAAGTCTCAATTAAATTGATGTTTGCATAGCATTTTAATGTATTTCAGACTTCTAGTCTGATGTTTTGCAAACATACATATTCTTTACTTCTGTGTCTAGCAAAATTAACATCAAACTTCACATTTCAGTACTAACTTTGGCACTTCAGTTCCTCTTCTGCCTTTAGAGGAATCAGATCTCTCTTACAAGGTAGACTAAAGACATTAACATTTCTGATGTTCAGTTATATGGTATCAAAGAATAAAAACAGAAATATAACACTGAAAACCAACATTAGTTTAATCTAAATTTTGGGAACCATGTCTACTCCTATTTAATTTACTCATGCAGCTTTAAAACAGAACAGAAATCTCTCAGAGTACAATCTGTAATCTTGATAAACTTTTTTTTTCTACAGTTAAATCCCTCCATCTATGAAAAGCTTGTTAACTACAGCTACAACTCAAGAGTTTTTTCCTTAGTTATGACTATTTATTTCTTCTGGCCTTATTCTACCTCAGCCTTTTCTCTATGATCACCTTGTACTTTTTCAGAGGTGGTCATAACATGCCAAAAAGTAAACCTACTGTACAGTACCTTGGCTAAGAGTCAGCTTTTGGACCCAAGAATTTCTTTGTTGCAAGACATAACCAAGTCATTAGAGCATCTAATCCTGGGCTTTCTTTAAAGTTTTAGAAATTATTTACATTGGTTTCAGAAATGATTGCATGCTGATAGACTTCTGGAGTTCAGGACTAATTTTCCTATTGCTCAGTGCAGCAATACAAGAGTGGATTGTGTTTTTTTGAGCATATGCATTATCTACAATATTAATCAATTCTTGCCTAAATAAGTGGAAAAATAATACCCTCCATCAGGACCTTCTGATTACAGACAATTAGTTATGTCTCAAATTACCTCTGGAATGTTCTTTTCCAGTTGTTACAAGTGTTCTATTTTCTATTTCACAAAAAAAATGAAGTCAAGTATTTAGATACTTTTTAGGAAATTATATATAATTATCTCAGGCTTGACTACCTAGTCCCAGAGGTCTAAAACTGCCAAGAATCATCAACAGGACTGTTCCTGACAAAGTGTTTGGTTTTTGTTTGGTTGGTTGTTTTTTTGTTTTGTTTTGTTTTAGATTAATTTAAACAGATACCGAAGAACATCTGGCCTGTGATCTACCAGCAAATCTGAGAGGTAAAAGGTATAAATATTTATGACTATAATGCCTATCAGGAGCAAAGAAAATAGCATCAACCCTATAATTCTGCAATAAACAGATATGAATTCAAATGTAACTTTATTCTAAATAACAGTAAACAATGAAACTGGAACTGTGAAAAAATAAATATCATGTCATTACTGTAATTCAGATTCTACTATTTTTTCTTTATAGTGTGGATATAAAATCCCCTGCCATTGACAGGGTTGCTGACTGCTAGATCAGGCACTATAGATCCAGCTGCCCAGGCACCCACTGAACCTGGTCTTGAACATCTCTTGTGAAGGGGCATTCACAATTTCTCCAGGCAACCTGTTCCAGTGCCTCATTGCTCTCTGAGTAAAAAAGTTCATCCTAATACCCAAACTAAATTTCTCCTTTTTTTTAGTTTTAAACCAGTCTCCCTTGTCCTGTCAATACCTGCCTATGTAAAAAGTTATTCTCCTTCCTGTTTATAAGCTCCCTTTATGTACTGGAAGGCTTCACTGAGGACCATCTCATCTCCAGGCTAAACAATCCCAGTTCCCTCAACCATTCCTCACAGGAGAGGTGCTCCAGCTCTCTGATCATCTTAGTGGTCCTCCTCTAGACCTGCTCCAAGAGCTCCATGTCCTTCCTGTACTGGGGGCCCCAGGCCTGGATGCAGTACTCTAGATGGGGTCTCACAAGGGTGGAGCAGTGGGGGAAAATCACCACCCTTGCCCTGCTGGTCACCACTTCTTTGATGCAGCCCAGGATGCAGTTAGCTTTCTGGGCAGCAAACCTGCTGGACGTGATCCTGTTGGTTCATGTCAAGCTTTTCATCCCTTGTAGGACTCATATTTTTCCTTAGTTCCCAAGAAAACAAAATGTATGTATATTTAAGCTAAAAGCTTCACAGTGTTTATGAAGAATTCTAGGTGTGAACATATATATATATATTTACATTTGAATTTTTATTCTCAAAAAACTGAAAAATAAAAACAAAAGTGCCCTAAATACTGATTTCTTTCTACAGTATATTTGGATTTTATATATTTTTTTTCAATGTTGTCACCCTTAGCTAAAAGACTTTTTGGTGTCTCATTTATTTTGTTTGTTTGTTTGTGCATTTGTTTCTTTATTTTTTTTAATGTGGGAGAAGTGAATACTTGAAGATGTATGACACCAAATTTGCTGATCTAGCAGATAACTAAGGTTACACTCTCTTATTTTAATAAAATCTAAAATAGTCTTAGAGATCAAAAATCAACATGCTGAATTGAGTTTATCTCAACATTGCCATTACTCTTTTTTTGTGTTACTTCTATACTTCACCAACTCTACAATGTTATTTTTGCTTTCTTCAGTATTAGCTTGTTTTCCAGTCCGTGAACCTTAGAGTCTTGATTTATCCACACACGCACACATTAAAATTCCACTCATAAAATTACAAACATGGGGTAGAAAAGGACACTGAACGTTCATATAATCTATTCTTCTGCCTCGATACAGGATCATCTTAGGTCATGGAGACAGCTGTTTGTATAATTGCCAACAATAAAGGCACTTTATTCCAGCTGCTCTGCAGTCTTCTGGAGTGTTTCACTATCAGTATCATTAAGGTCTTTCCTCGTGACTAGCCTAAGTATAGACTTAGTGATGTGGCAAGAGTGCAGCACCCAGCTCACACTGCACATCTGTGGGAGACAGTTATTTAATTTCCTCATATCATGCATGTTTTTAACTTCTGTATTTATCATCAGAATAAACTATGTTTGCTGCCTGACCGAAGACATACTTAAAGTGATTAATTTCATCTAGGACATTTAGAGTTACCACAAAGAGCTGTGAAAAGAAAGTTTATCCATTAGAATGCAAAGTAGAAGATATGAAGAGCTTCCAGTAGAGACAAGATAAAGCAATGATTTCTTTCATAAGATTTAGAATAGAAGGCAAACACTTGTTCATTATGATATGCCAAACAGTCTTTGGGTGACAGCCTCAGAATGTAAAAGGTGTCAAATAAGCTGTGGGAGGTCTAACTACAAAATTACAGCAAAACAATCATGAGGCATAAAAGAGTCTTACACAGGACTGGAACACTACATTAATTAGCTGTATTTGTCTCCAGACTATTTTTGTTCGGAATATATATTTACATCCTATTGTGCTGCTGCCTCTTCACAAGTGACCCACCCGTTCATCATCTAATATGGATATATTTGCTGCCATATAATGTATGCAGAGGCAGCACAGAATCTTGACATCGACCACTGCATTTTTTCCGTGTCATCCTCATTATTTAAATTACTTTAAGTTATAACAAACCACTGCAAATAGTTTATCCAGTACAGGAAATTCCAGTGTATATATAATTATAATTAAAGCAATTTCTTGATTCCCATTTTATATATAGATATTGCATTTGCATGCCTTTCCAGTTTGAACATTAACAGCACCAAAAGTCCTTTACAGGCTGTATCAAATATTTTTGCAGAGGATTTTTATTCCTGTCCTTCCAAGGATTTTTATTTCTGTTCAACACTATTTTAAGTATTGCAATTTATTTTATGAACTAGGCTCTGCACCAATTTTTTACCCTGATGTTAAAAACCAGACAAACAATGCAAATAGATTTCTTTCTTTTCTATCACAATTCTTACAGTAATTAGAACCATAATATCGTAGAATCATTGGAAAAGAACTCTAAGATCAAGTCCAACCATCAGCTCATCAACATCATGCCCACTAAACCATTTCCCTCAGTACAACATCTAAACACTTCTTGAACACCTCCAGGGATGGTGATTCCACCACTTCCCTGGGCAGTCTGTTCCAATGCCTTACCACTCTTTTGCAAATAAATTTTTCCTAACATCCAACATGAACCTCCCATGACACAGCTTAGTCTCTCATCCTATCACCAGTTACCTAGGAGAAGAGGCTGACCCTCCCTTCGCCACAATCTCCCTTCAGGTAATTATAGAGAGCAATAGGGTCTCCCCTGAGCCTCCACTTCCTCAGACTGAACAATTCCAGTTCCCTCAGCTGCTCCTCATAAGTTTTGTGTTCCAGATCCCTCACCAGCTTTGTTGCCCTTCTCTGCACATGCTTCAGGGCCTCAATGTCTTTCATGTAGTGAGGGACCGAAAACTGAGCACAGTACTTGACAAGCAGCCTCACAACAGATAGTGTTAAAGGGACAAAGTATGCAACATTTGTTGCTACCTTGTACTGGAATATATATGCTTGTGACACAGAAGAATATTGCACAGTAGAATCAGGAGCATTTCCAATAATGTCTTATTCTATAGTTTTGAACATTTACCATGTACATACTTCTGCTTGTTCTACGAGGCTATTAGTTTGTAAAAAATATATTAAATGAATAAAGTGTAAGCAATGGCTTGCAATGCACGTAAGTCATTAGGTACTTCATTGTGTTAAAAATTGTAGAAAATTGTAGAAAAAATCAGATTTTCTGTTCTTTTTTGCCCACAAAATTAGCCTCCTTCTTTTTTTTTTTTTTTTTTTTCTTTCCCTAATATTTTGCTAATATTTTTAAGTGCTTATCCAGTCTGGACAAAGATTAAAACTTCTTGTTTAGATTTGGTGTAGCCAAATAGGGTTTTCAAGATTTCCAGCTTCTATTGTAGTACAAACAAATGTTAGGTGAATATAAATCATCATGAACACAAGGAACAGAGTTGTAATCATAGAGGCGGAAATAATTTCTTGGAAATCAGTGATTCTTTGAGAATCTTGGAGGCCCATTAGTTAATCAACTCATTTAGTTAATAAACTTAACAAGAGCCCTCATTAGTACTTTGGAAACAAAACAACAAAAAAAAAAGTAATACAATTGGAATGCATAAGCAAGGCAGTAATGAGAAGAAAACATCCAACATCTGAAAAATTTCTACAGCCTCTCCTTATATTAATGGGATGTGATTTGTGTTGTCTTAACATAGACAATTTAAAATAAGCTAAATGAGTCATGCCCTGAAAGTGCCTGTTTCTCTCAGTTGTCTGTCTATAAACAGACCCTGTCTATCTGTTATAGATGTCTACGGAGTAGATATCTAAATTAAGTGAGATGAATCCTTTTGGAGTTTCCATTGCTCCTCAAATATATATGGGGAGGAAAGGATAGTTACAGAGTTCACATTTTAAAGTAATGCTGTAAAAACAGAGAGGAAGGAAATGTCCCTCCAGGAACCATGGCTTATGATGAAGCATGAAGAAGTGGTTGTTCATGAGGCATGGCCTAAGTTGGTTGAGATATACTTTAGTCAGTGCTGTTGCTGGGACGAATCTAAGGGTCAAGTGGTAAATATGGGGTTCAGATGAGATGAGCTAACAAACCTTACTGATTTTTAATCTTTGTGAGAAGAACAAGGAGAGAAAGAAAAATATAATAACACAATTCTTATGCTAAAATGCTTTGATTTTTCCTTTCTAGTTGAGAGTAGAATATGTGCTCAGCAGAAGCATTTATGAAATTAGCTTTACTTGGCAGCAGCCACTTCAGACTGATTACGGAAGTGAATCTTTTCTATTCTCCAGGAATTTATGGATGAAGATGAAATGGTTCACATCTATGCACAGTGACTATCATTGGAAAAGAAGGCAAGGCAAGGCAAGGCAAGGCAAGGCAAGGGCCTATCTCTTTATTTCATGTAGTCCTTAGGCGGGGGGGGGGGGGGGGGGGAAAAAAAAAAAAAAAACTGTCTTAGAAGACATAAATTTTATAGAAAGAACTAAGATTATTTTAAATATTTTTTCTACACCATTACTGAGTAATGGGTGCTATAAGATAGTATATGGAAATATAATCACAGTGGGTAACCTCGCTTGAAATAAACTTGACTTAGTTCTGGTTCAAACATGCCCCTACAAGTTCATCATTCAGGCTGCTACAGCCAGTTTGTGCCTACTTAGGAACAATGTGTGTTGGATTTTCACTGGAACAGAGGCATTGGACTCACTGTACTTCACTGCTAATTTCTTACTCTTAACATCTGGCCACAGTTTAACAGTTTTACACTCAGTAAGAGAAAACATGAAATAATCATGGCACTGCACTCTGATATTATCTTCTTAAAGGCAGAGAATAAAACATTATTTAAAATTTTCCTCCAACCTGAAAAATGAAAGGGAAAAATATGTAGTGAAAAAAAAGTTGTTATAATGTCAAACTGTGAGAAAAAGCAAATTCTGCTACAGCTAATAACCATTGGAAGTGAAAAAAATTCCCAGTACAGGGTAAGAAAATCTACAGAAGAAAATAAGGTGAGTAAATATTATACCTGTGATGAAATCATCAAAGCCATCGGCAAGACCAGAGAGAAAGCTTTGAAAGTGATGTTTAAAAATGTTCTGATACTCATAGTACTAAGTACAATATTTTGTTTTAAATTTGAGGATAGAGCACCAGATGAAAAATAGACAAATAAATAAAAAAGAATGCAATAAAATTTGTAATCCTCCAAGCCTTCTGAAACACTGCAGAGCTATATAGAGAGCATAATTAAATGTTTTTTTTTTAAATTTATTTTAATAAGAGAAACAGAATTGGAGGACAAAAACCAGCTGTTTGATTTTGTGAGGAAGTATTTTCTTCTTACTAGAAAAAAAAAAGGAACAAGGAGTACAGCCAACATGAAAAAAACTGTTTCAGTTTCTGCAGCATGAAAAAATACTGAAAGATTTACAGACTACCTTGTAAATAAAATGTAAATAATGAAGGATTAAGATAAGAAGATTCTTCACCACTGACAACTGAGAATAAGAAAACTGTGAAATTATTCTTAGAAATAGATTATGTGTAGGGAATGGCTTATGATTTTAGACTAAGTCCTGAGTCACCCAGAAATGTGATATGATGCAGACATATACCTCCAAGTTCTTTGTTTTAGAAAGCAGAGAACAGATTTACCTTGGTCTAATACCAGAAGAAATTGTAATATTTTTCTGCCCTCCCTCTCGTCCTTCCACTCTCAACTCAGCTGCATTCAATAAACTTGCTGGAAGATTCTATGGAGCCAAGATCCCACCAGCGCTGAAGAAATAATAAATAAATACACAGCTGCAACCTCTGCTGAACATCGAATGGCCAAGAGAGAGGATCTGCACACCATTCTGGGGCAGGATTCAGCTTAGACAGATTCAGCCATCTGTCTCTGAGGTTTCTGATGCAAGCTAGTCATCCAGGATCTTTTCTATCTCTGGGCTGGGATAATACTTCCCAAAGGAAATTTATCTCCTCCAAGAATAAAATGTTCAGGTTGAGTTGACTATGTCACTTCATTGGCTGTTTGAATAGATTTAATCTCTAGCACAGAGCAAATTCCATGCAGGTGGTCAAATTGAGATAAAATGCAGACACTCATATGACACAAAGTGAATGAAAAACAATCCTTAACTGAGTAGGCTTTATGCTAGATGGTAATTTGGAAAGCATACTGTAGTTACTTCAAGAGTCATTTATTTTCAGGTTTCTTTTCTGTTTACTTTGCAACTATAGACATTTATTGTATGAGTAAATATTCCTTGCTGTAGCTGGTCAGTACAGCTTTGCCTGATTTTAGTGCTGTCATGAGTCCCACATCTCAGTTCTTCATCTAGGTCTTGCTATACTAAACACTGAATATGAATTATTTCTGTCTTGCTGCACTGTATTTTGCCCAGCATAATGGAGGTATGGGGATCTGAAGTTTTTGCTGTTTATCTTTACTGTCATATTGTTATCAACACTTGTTTAGTATCAAGAGTCTTCCAGCTGTGCATGTTGACTTATATCTGGGTTCCTTTCCAGGATGAGCTAAATATTTCTTTGGTAGGAGAAGCAAGAAGTATATGCATCCAGGAAGATCCTTACCTTCATGAGATAAATACAGAATTCAGAATTCAAATCGTATTTTATTATTCTGGCTTCCTGCCAGTCTGGTGCTAAGGAGAAGAGAGAAGAGAAGCAGAGAGAAACGGAGAGAAGCAGAGTGAAGTGAAATAAAAAGGCCAAATATTCAACTGCTGGACTCATCATGCAGAAGGCTGAGAAGAGCAGGAACCTGCACAAACAGCATTGTCTCTGCATCTTCTCCTTGTGCAAGCTGGCCACCAACTGGGGAACTTCCTCAGCTCTCAGGATGACAATCAGGCTCTCAGGCCAGTCAGTGCCTGGACTCTGCAGATTTTGAAGAATCAAGATCTCATTCATCACTCCATATCAATTTTGGCTGCAGTGAGAAATGCCAGACATTTCCAGAAACTTGTACAATGCAGTTAGCAAGCTGTCAAATTCTGCACCAGCTCTGTAAATTTCTGAGAAGACTTAAAAGATATCCATATACAGACTATCTACAGACTGAAACCTCATACGAAGGGACTGAAACAACATTATCAGTTATACCATATACTTTTCTCTGGCTGAAATTGCATGTGCATTTATTCAAATATAAGTTTCGGGCTTTTAAGAGTCACATATCAGCAGAAAAGCGCTGGAAAATTTCAAGGCAAAGTAGTTTACTGGACTGCAGAAGTGACTGGAAAAAGTATTCTTAAAATTGTCATCATACAGTATTCCAAGACCCAAAGTTTTGTTAATTTTAATTACTTTTGGATGAAAATATAGCCTTAATAATATAAGTGCATGTACTTTTGTCTTTATTGACATAGATTGAAACAATAGCACTAATATAATTCCAGACATTCTCCACTCATCTTAATTAGAGAAGATAACTTTGAAGATTAATTTAAATGCCAGCATTGTTAACTATTTTACTGCTGGTTGTCATGTCGCCACTATCCATCAATTGTAGATGAATGTACCTGTCATTCTATGATGAATTATTAATTTAAAAGAGCCTTTCACAGAAACGTGGCAGCAGGTTTATTTAGAATATGCAAATAACAAAGCAGTCTAATGCCTATTATTTCAATCATTTGGATAATTTGGATTCTTCTGCCACTGTGACAAATTAAGAGTAAAATTGTACTTACATAGACAACAAATTTTAAAAAAAGTATTACAATCCTAAAGAAAAGATTGCTTGATGTGAACAGCTTCTTCTACAGAGAAAGATCAGCTTCTTTGGGCTTACAGTAATAAGTGATGAAAATGGGATAAACTATGTATGCTAAAAATACAGTTTAACTGCTAACATTCTATTAAGTAAAAGTATAATGAATGAAAACAAAATGTTATAATTTTAACTGGACATTGTTAAAGGAAAACTGATTTACAGATAATTGGTAATGGTGATTTTTATATGATATATTTTTATTTATTAAGATACTTGAAGTTTGTGATATATTTTCAGAGCCACTTCTTTAAAAAAAGATGTTATAAATAGTACTTTTCAGAAAATACAGCTTGTTATTTCTGGATCTGAAAGGTAGGAAATACTTTATCCACATTGCAGATGAAATCTGACCAGAGCAATTAATGTTTTGATACTCAGAAATAGAAGAAGAGGAATGTGCAACTGTCTGTATGTGTTGTCCACTACACTGAAGATCAAAGTTCATCAATTAGTAAATGAGTGTTTTCATTTGATATCTTTTTTCTTTTTTTTTTCATAAAATAATAATAATAATATTCTTTTTATTCTGAGCTAGAAAGAGTCTTTCCACCAGAAGTGTTATGTTTTTAGTGAAAAAAGAAAACTTTCAGACTCTTTTGGCCACTGGTCAGTTCATTCAGCTACTTCTTGTCTTCAACCTTACATATTATTTTCAAGAACTGCACCCCTCTTCTTACTTGAGGAACATATTTCTTCTAACACAGAAAGCTGATATTTACAAATGAGTGTTCTGCTTTCCTATTTCCTGCAACAGTGAGATGACAATGAAAAGCAGATTTCCTGTAGCTTTCCAGGCTTTGATATTTTACTAGCATAACTACTTTTCATGTTCTCATCTTTTACATTATTTCATCATATCCAGAAGTCACTTGATGAGGATTTTGTGTTTGTAAGTTTCGTAACAAAGGAAGCAATGTTATTTTCTCAAAGAAGCATAATGAGTTATTGTGACTACTAGATTTTCAAAGTCAGACAAAAAGTAAAATATAAAAAGATCTGATTCAAAACCAGCCAACTTTCCATCACCTAATTATTGTCAGTCTGTCTAACCAGTTTCTTCCAGTTAGCAAGTTAAATCAGTTCTCTGAGAGGTCCAGCGTATCTAGAACTTTTTCCCAAATGATAAAGAAGTTCATCCAAGAATGCTGAGCAAATGAAATTCAGACTTTCTATTCCAGTGTTGAAGATTTGTATGTCCACTGTTTTCCACCTTCTAAAACTATACTTTTGTTTATAGGACTGTTTTATAGTCAGGACTATTTGCAGTGAAAAGCCATAATCCTAATATTGATATAGATTAAAAAAAAAAAAAAAAAAAAAAAAGTTCAATTACTTTAGAAAAAAAATTAAAAAAAAAAACACACTTATTTGGTTTGCAGATTTTTTTTTTCTTTTTTTTTTGAGCTCAAAGATTTTTAAAGTTCTACCTATAAAGATTAATACACTTATACACTTACATGTTTGTGTAGTACATTAACAAAATGGAGTTCTGGATCTGCTATGGATCTCTAGAGATATTTATAATACAAATGAGTTTTCTTAAGTCCCAATAGCACAGATTTCTAACATGCTTAAATGAAATTAGAAAAACTGTAATTTATAACTATCTGGTGATAAGAACCGTGTGTGTATAAAAAGAAATACCTGAAAAAGTTTTATGTAGGTCACTCGGAAAGTAATGTCTCCTATTTATTTTTGTGGAAACAGATTTCTGTTTTAGTTAGATAACAATAACATAGTAACAGTGTTTGATTGAGTAAATTCTCAGCTACAAAACACTATTACACTCTTTTTCAGCATGGTCACCACCATTAGCTATGTATTTTCACTAGCAATAAACAAAAGCCTGCATGCTGCCTTCATAAAAATCTGCACCAGAAGTGGTGCTGAAATGTACCACCCACCGTCTCACTGTGCTCACATCCCGGTTGTGGCTTCATAAACGTTCAGCAAGTGTCAATGAGTGTCAGTGGATGCCATTTTTCTACACGGAAGAAATCAATAACACACTTTTGCTTCAAATGCACTTTTACATGAGACACTATTTTGTCAGACTGCCCATCTGCTGTCATCTGTCACATGGCAACAAAATGTTATCAATATTGGTGGGAAGGTTCAACCTCTACTGCTATATCACCAGCATCCACCTCATATTTTTGGATGACATCATAAAATAGGAGACATTACTTTTGGAGCACCCCTCATATGTGTACAGATATATACATATTGAATATATAAGAAAACCTCATCTATATGAGGAATAAAATGTATGCCAGTAAGTTGCTCAACATCTTTCTTACAAATCCTCAAGCACAGTGACAGAAAGAGATTAATATTGTTAACATAAATTATTCATCTTTCTCTATAAAATTTTTCTTTTTCATAATCTGTTACTTATATTTATTGATAGACAAAACAGCAGGCAAGTGAAAAGCTCAAATAGGTGAAGCAGACTGAAATTAATTAAACAGACAGTGTTAGTTGAAGCATCTGCATGCTGCAGAGTACCCTGACCTGGGAACTGCACTTACCCTCAGGCCCCATGGCACAGACCCGCTGTCAGATCTAAAGGCCTTTGTTAACAACAAGCTTATTGGTGAGATCAGTCACAGGGAATTGGTTTTGGTTCATTCCAAGGCAGTGAGGTTTTGTTTGTAGATGTCAGGAGGGATTTAGCGGAAAAGAGGTTATAGAGAAATATCCATAGGATAACTAATTAAATTGAAAGATTTTCAGTCCTTGCTGGAGGAAGATGCTTAGCCTGAGGGGGCTCACAGCCCTGGAAGTCATGTGCACCATTCTGAGACGTTCCTGTCATATCAAAGGAACTGATTGCTCAAGGTGTAAGCAAAAGTATTTGCCCTCATGAAAGACCAAACCAATCTAACCTGCAGAGAAATGTATTTTCTCTTTCAAAAAAAAAGCAAAGTATAGTACATAAGTATGAGAAGGTTTTGTCTAGAATACTGTTCAGAAAATAATGTGACATTGTTGTAATTACGTTTCCAAACACCTCAAATGAACAAAGACATCTAGGTAGATAGGGGCTATGCTTGCCCTACACTGTTAACATTATTAATTAAATACAAGAAAAAAAAAATTCCTCAGTGAGGCTGTAAAGTGTTTAGGTTAGTAAGAATCAATACCTCAAATAATTATAGTTTGCTGTTGAAAAGATAAAAAAAAAAAATTCCTATTAATCATTCTTTTGTTTGTTTCTTCAGTAGTTGAAAAAGTAGATTTTACTAAGTTTGGAATGATGAGGTTTATAAATGTGGAGAGGTGGGTCTGAAGGGGCATCCCAAAATTTGAATCTGCACTTGGAAAGACTAGTGAGCAGGAAATAGCAGAAAAAAATTTAAAGTTTTGGTGACTCAGCAAAAGCAAGGGAAAGCTCTAATGGAAACTGGGACTGACAAAGCTTAACTTCCTATGAATTCATACTTGGGTTTCATAAATACAGCAAGAAATCTGATCAAAGATTTTCAAGTGTTTGAAAAACTGAGCACCTATTTCTGCCCTGCAAATTCTTAAGTGTCTAATAAAAAGTGAGCTTGCAGAGTTATTTTTTAATTGGGATAATAATAGGATTACTTAGCTGCATCAAATTTCTCAGAACTTCACATTTTTAAGACCTCTGTCCACTTGGCAAACTTTGTCATACTCAGCAAGTTCAAAGTGCAGAGAACACATAATACAGCACAGCTCTGATTCTTAATTGCCTCTTTTTTTTTTTTTTTACAGAACCAGACAAAGAAAAAATTAATATTTAAAATCCGAATAATCAATCCACTAAAATAAATAATTAAAATAATAATTTATGTTAATATTTGGTCTGTTAATTATGTACCATAATTAGTATAACATAAATTATGTATAACAAAATTATTGCAAATATTTCTGTGCAGCATGAAAACACAGTATGTCCAGAAATGACAGAACAATGCCTAATTTTTACTATTATTTTTTTAATAAACCTTCTCTTTTAGTACACTATACAAAAATTTAAATGAGAGATCAATTTAGCAAAGTAGCTCTGCCTAAAAACATCAGAGGCTAAAACCAAAAACTGACCAAATGCAAAATGGTTTCATCACTCTTTTGTTAAAATAAACTCCAGTACCTTCTCTTATTAATATGTAGTTTAAATATTTTCTAATTACTCTAGACATGATCTAAAAACTTTTAATTGTAAAAATAAACTACAAATAATATTTTCAATTAAAAATTCAGGAAAAAAATACTTGTATATAGATTTTCCTGCCAAATCCTATACTTAATGACTCAGTGAATGATTCACAGCTATAAATCAAATTAGAGATTTTTCTGAAATTCGTTGTTTTTTCGTTTGTTTGTTTGTTGTTTGTTGTTTTTTTTTTCCCAAATGAATAACACTGTGGGCTGTATGACATTTATATTTTTACAAAGCTGTAAATTATTATGATTAATATCTGCCACCAATTTTTTGCATTCAAGTTACAGAACATACTATACTCTCATCCTTTTGCTATGCTCAAAATACAGCCAAAAGAAACACAGCAAATGTAGAAAACAAATCATTTGTTGTTAGTGTAACTGAAATCTCATCCATTTAATCCAAGATTTATTATTAATCCAGATGCAATGAAACTAACATAGTTCAGATTGTGTACAATTAAAATGATACATGTACACACTTTCTTGGGTCTACCCATTTTTCTAGCTCACTCTTGTCAAGAAGATGGCTTCAGTCAGTAATGTGTCCATGTGTTGTTCTCATCTAGGCTCAGATGAATAAGATGCTGATGGTATTTTCTTTTCTTTCCTCACTAGCATCTGCTTGGAGTCACTCTTGTCTGACAACTAACTTGCTCTATGCTTTGTTCTCTTTTATTTGTCTACAAATCTACTTGATATCCAACTTTATCCAAAGAAGGGCAACAAGGCTTGTGAAGGGCTTGGAGAATATGCCTTACAAAGAGAGAATGAAGGAACTGAGGCTGTTTAGTCTTGGGAAAAGGAGGCTGAGGGGAGACCTTATTGCTTTCTTCCAACATGCTGAAACATGCTTACAGCGAGAGTGGGGTTGGTCTCTTCTCACTGGTGACAGTTGACAGGGCGAGGGGAAATGGCCTCAAGCTGTGCAGGGTAAGTTTAGGTTGGATATCCGGAAACACTTCTTTACAGAAAGGGTTGTTAAACACTGGAATAGGCTCCCCGGGGAGATGGTTGAGTCACCAGCCCTGGATGTGTTTGAAAACCATTTGGGTGCGATGTTCAGGGACACGATTTAGTGGAGGGTTGTTAGAGTTAGAGTAGTACGGTTAGGTTGTGGTTGGACTCGGTGATCTTTTAGGTCTTTTCCAACCTGAGCGATTCTATGATTCTATGATTCTATGATTCTATGATTTACTTCATAAGATCTCCTTTAATCATGTTATATATCTGTGCTTTGCATGAACCTTTGCAAACAATAACTGTTGATTGGTATGCTGTTTACAGTCTTGGGCCTCATGTATCAATTTGTGCCTGTGCTTAAGCATCCTTGCCAAAACCCTGCATCTTTCCTTCTCAACCCACTACAGATGCATTTTATTCTAGGATCAAAGAAAGGTCTTCTGCGCAGAAAATCACTTGATCTTATTAGCTATTAGTTAGAAATCTGCATACATTTAACAGAAAATAGTATACTTTTCTGTTAACCAAAAAAAAATGAAAAGCTGAAGTAAGGTAAGTAATAGGTGATAATTGCTGTTACAAGTTAAAACAAGTTAAAACTTACCCAGACAGGGTAAGACAAGTCCAGACAGTGGCTGACCCACACTGGTGTTTGTGCAGTTAGCATAGCATAGTCTGTGACCTGCACAAACCAAAATCCAGCTCTAAATTTACTGTTCTATGAGGTACATATCTTTCATATGTGTTACATCTTATGATTCTGGGTTTTATTCAAGATTAGCTAATGCTTGTTAAAAATTGTCACAAAGGCCTTACAAGAAAAGCCTGCTTCTTATACTGGTGAAATGTGTTTGTTAATAAGGAACAACATGCCTCTATCCAAGTGCTCTTGAAATAGCATCTTTGTTTTATGGAAGTACAGAACCATCTGTCAGTAATGCTTCAAATCACCACTTTAAAAAATAAATAAATAAAAATTAAAATACTTATGAATTCAGATACATGCTTTTCTGAGTGTAAATTGGTTCTTCTGTCATATATCAGTTATGATACGCAAATAAACTTTTGCCTGTCCATACATGTGCCATTCACTTCCCCCACTTAGGTTTTTCTCTTCCTAAACATCATCTCACACCTCTAACCTACTCTTAACTCCTGTTTCTGGAACATAATTTCTATGATGATTACTTTTTACTTCCTTTCCATCCTGTCAAGCCCTTCTTTGTTGGACAAATATACTACTCTTGCATTGTCAGATACCTAGACTATTTCTATCTGATCTCTGCTTCCATCCAATCCAATCTGTTGCAGTACAGCCTTGCTGTGGAACAGGAATATAAAGTATGATTCTTCTATTTCTGTAGTATTATTCTGAGACACATCTGCCAAAAGTCATTCGCTGTTTCTACAGACTTCATTGGTAAGTGGACTTCCTATTGGACAAGAAAGAGAATCAAGCTCATGATATCTCATCTCATAAGCTCCAGACATGTTAAGCTACAAGCAAGTTACCTGTTCTCCTATGTAATTTCAGATGATTCATCTATTCTAGAATGTATTACTGGTTTAAGTGACCTATGTTTAAGATGTGTCATGTTCCCACTTTCCTTTATCCTTCTGCATAAGGAGGTAACTAAACCCAAATTTTACCTCTAGTTAGTTTTAGAATAATTTTGAAAATCTTGTGATTGACAGAACAGTTAAGGCATAAACTAGTACAGGGAGAATCTAAACATACATGGATTCCCCAAAACACTTTAAAAACAGGATATTGAACATCTTTTACTATATCTTTTTTATACACTTTCCTGAATTTTCCATTAGAGGATTTTCCTAGCAGGTGTTTTTACCAACACTTTAAAATACAGTGTAAACTTTTACAAAGGCTGCAGCCTAAATTAAATGGCTATAGGCTATTTTCTTAGAATATTTGTTGGCTACATACTTTAGAATAAAAATAAAAGAGAAAGGTGAGTGGTTGAAAGAGTATGAGAGAGAATCAGACGACTGTTTTTCCTGTTAATTGTATAGGTGAGATCATACACAATCCAAATATTTCACTGGTAGTTCTCTGATTGTCATTGTTTGACTATACAGTCTGAATGACTATTTGTCAGGTTAAACAGAAGAAATGTCAACATTTCCTTTTATATATGGGTATTCCACATAGTGAATGGCCAGTACAGACTTGGATTTTGGCTGCCATTGGAGACTAGGGCCAATAAGGGAGGAGAAAACCCTGGGAAGTAAATGGTATTGATTTTTCTCAAGAACTGATTTTGACCCAGTGACCACACTTCAATGTTCAGTTTTCTGAAACAAAAAGACCTTCCTCTTCTATTTTGTCTGTGAAGTGAATGTAGAGGAGGAATGTTGTTTTATTCACTTTTTTTTTCTTCTTCAGTACTCAGTAAAAAATCTTGGAACAAGCATAACAAGATCAGAATCTGTATTGGATTGAAAACACATGGGAGAATGATTTTCCCGGGTTTACAAAGTAAAATTCTATTAATCTTTTTCAGACAACAGAGTTTAAATGCTTTGAAACTAGTAGTATCATTGTTATTAATTACAGGACATCTCCATGGAATTTTCAGCAATAGTTATCATAAAAATTTGTAAAAGTAATTGAGAGGTTTTGTCCAGCGCAGTTACAGACCTTCTAGAAGAAAATGCAGAACCAGATCAAAAAAGTGTTTGGGAACTTAACTCTTAATGAATTAGATGATAGTTAAGTGGAAAATAGCATTATGGATTACATGCTATCAGGATATCACTAAATCACTTATTCTGTAAAATTAATCGTGTCCACTTGAGGTTCATATTTTCATCTGAAGCTCCTGTTAGAAGAGAGAATCAAATGAAATACTGACATTTCTGAGTATTTTTAAATATTCCCCTGCTGTTAGCCTGGCAGTTTTACAAAAACAAGTGGTTTTCATTCCTTTTGTTCGTGTTGGATCAACTTTGGGGATGGACAGAAAAATGTATGCCAGTATTCTACTCTTATGGTAACAAGGTCAGATTTAGGACAGTAAAATAGCTGTTCAGGGAGACAATATAGCAAATGAAATGTAGGCTTCTAGAGATTTAATAAGGACTGTTTTTATTCTTTGCTTTCAGCCTGTCAGGGCATCCAAAGGAATGAAGTTTTGTGGCAAAATTGCCAAACCTCATGATATTTACAGTCCTTTCTAAAAGACTGTACACTGCAGTTACTTGAAAATAACAGTCTATAATTTCAAAGTAAAAGTAGTCTGTTTCTTGCCCTCAGAAGTAAAGTAAAAGAGAAGAGTAAAAAGGAAAAAAAAAAGAAAGAAAAAAAAGAAAAAGTATCTGGGAAAACAGAACTAACAAAACTAAGTAAATCTCTACATATATTATTTTTAAATCTCATCATTTTTAGCTTATTTCATAACATTTGCAACATGACTCATGAACATTGCATACTGGTAATTGAAATTCTGATAATTTTGGGTAAGATTTACTTGAATTCCACTGAATATAAAATGTTATTAATTGACTGATTTCGGCATAAATATAAAAAAATAATGATTCTCAGCTCCTTAAACTTGGATGGGAGGCAGACTGAGCTTGGCAGAGAATTCTTTTTCTGGAGACACCGCATTAGTTTGTCACATACAGCTCCATTTAGGCTCTTTCAAGACTTCTGGCAGAGCAGGGGAAAGAGAAAGATGAGTAACACTGCAGTTCTTAAATACAGTGCCTGAGCTCCACCAGTAAACACTGTTTAGAGCCAAAGCAGTAATATACTTTGACCATTTCTCCTTTAACTGTGGATTCCATGTTACACTTCATAGAAACACAGAAGCAAAAGGACTGCTGCAATGCAAAGCCAATTGAGGAAAAAGGGAAGTGAAGTAAAGGAAAGGAAAATTGTCTTGCTCATACACTGTGGGCAGCTTAGAGAATAGAATGAAAAAGGTCAAAGAAAAACAAGCAAACAAACAAAAAACAGCCTACATTAGCCTCCTAGACTCTGTTAGGCAGAGCATTGTCAACAAGTTGAGGGAGCTGACACAGCCCTGTTGAGACTTATCTGGGGTGCTGTATCCAGTGTTGGGCTACCCAGTGTCAGAGAGGCAAGGATATGTCCTTGAAAAAGTCCAACAAAATGACATAAAGACATTCAAGTTATATGGAGAGGCAGAGAGCTTGGACTGGTCAACTTAGAGAAGTCTCGGGGGATTCTTATCTGTGTGTATGAATACCTGAAGGGAGGAAATAAAACTGAATACAGATTCTTCTCAGTGGTATACAGTGACAGGACAAGAAGCAATGGGCACAAACTGAAATACAAGAAATTCAATTTGAAGATAATAAATAGCCTTCTATAGTGAGGATGACTGAACACTGAGCCAACTTTCCTAGATGGATAGTGGAGTTTCTAGTTGTAAGAGATAATCAAAACATGTCTGAACACGGCCATGAGCAACCAGCATTTTCTGAACCTACTTTGACTGCCATCCTCCGCAATTCTGACATAATCAGAAGGTAGGTTCCAAATATGAATGAACTTTTGAATGCTTATACATTCATTCAGATTCTTATTTGTAAAGCCAAAATATAGGTCAAACTGAATAGGAAATTTGGTCCTGTATCCCAGCTTCTACATGGGAACTGTGTTGCAGTGGAAAAAAGAAGAGAAGGAGGCTGAAATTACTCTTGTAGTTTTGTGATATATGGAACAACGAAAATAATTCTTTGAAGAGCATTTCAAACAGAAACAAAACCTTCCTCTTGTTCCTGTTAACAGTGGGGAAATAAATGTGAGGGAGGAGAAGAAAGAATACAGTACAAGGCGAATGCTTGAAGAGAGCTTGGCAATTTTTCCTATAGAATTTATTTTTGTCCTTCATGAGTCCCTAGCTTTTGGATTGCTTTAAAAGTCTGGGAATAACTGAAGCCAATTTGGATCATTCAGAGAGCTTTTAGCCAAAGTCCAACAATATTAATAAACACCAAGTCAAGATTTAGATTTTATAATTTGCTTTCTATTATGACTCTTCCTTTAGTAAATCTTAACCTAGCTACAAAACAGTAAAAGTTGAAACACAAAGAGGACGTAATAGGATAGAAAATTTTGAAGGAGAAAGGCATTGGAGGATTCTCAGATCATCCATTTATTACACTGTATGGGGACCATTAGGTCAAAGTCTGAACAAGTGATTGAGCACCTGGTAAAGAATAGTGGCCAATTCTGGGAGCACAGGTGTAAGCAATTCACCTGTGCAACCAGAAGGTGTGGATCCAGGGTCCACCCCTCCCTAACTTTGTATAAGGCTGGCAGCCAAAAGGAAGCACCTCTACTTGGAGATTGTTTCCTTTGCGAATTTCCACCAAGCAATGATACTTAGAAGTAAGCTATTCTTTCCTTGTCCTCACTGGACTGTGACCAATACTCTTCTTAGGTGACCAGAAAGGTGGCCAAAGGCAATTATACCTGCTGCCTACCTTTGTGTACATACAAAGTATTAAAGACTTTATAGAACAGTATCAAATAATCATAGAATTACAGAACCACAGAGTGGCTTATTTTGAAAAGCACCTGAAAGATCATCTAATTTCAGCATGCTGTTATGGTCAGGAATGCCAACCACTAGATCAAGATGCCCCATCTAATTTGGTTCTGAATGGTTCTAGGGATGGGATATCTGCAACTTCTCTGGGCAATCTGTTCAAGTGCTTCAATACTCTGTGAGTAAAGAATTTCTCCCCAGCATCTAAGCTAAATCTTTCCTCTTTTAGTTTAAAGCCAGTTCTCCTTATTCTATAAATCAGATCATGTAAAAAGTTGGTAATAAGCTCCCTTAAAGAACTGTAAGGCCACAATGAGTTCTCCCCAGAGCCTTCTCTTCTTCATGCTGAACAAGCCCAACTCCCTGAGTATTTTTTCACAAGAGGTGCTGCAGCTCTCTCATCATCTTCTTCTGGAACTGCTCCAACATCTCCACATTTTTCTTGTGTTAGGGACCACAGGCATGTAGTACCATGATTATGTAGACCATGTAGTACTTCAGATTGGTTCTCACAAGAGCTGAGTACAGGGGAACAATAATCTCCCATGCTGGCCACTCCTCTTTTGATGCAGCCTAAGATGAAGCTAGACTTCTGGGCTGCAGATGCACACTGCTGGCTGACATCAAGTTTTTGGCTCACAAGCCCTTCTCTGCAAGATCTCAATGAGATCTTCCCTCAGGCTCTGTGGATCATAGAATATTTTGAGTTAGAAGGAATCCATAAAGGCTATCTAGTCCGTCTCCCCTCTAATGAACAGAGAAGGGTGTCTACAGCTAGATCAGGTTGCTCAGAGTGTGATCTATCTGACTTTGAATGTCTCCAAAGTCTAGGCTTCCACCACCTCTCCGGGCAACCTGTTTCTGTGCGTCACTACCTTAATAATAAAATATTTTCCTTATGCCCAATCTAAATCTCCCTTGTTTTGATTTGAAGGCATTTCCCCTTGTCCTATGACAACAGACTCTGAAAATAGTCTGTCCTTTTCCTTCTTAGAGGCCCCTCTTTAGATACAGAAAGGCTACTATCATGTCTCCCAGGAGTCTCCTCCAGGCTGAATAGCCCTAGCTTTCTTAGCCTGTTCTCACAGGAGAGGTTCCATCCCTTGAACATGCTCCAACAGGTCCATGTCTCTCCATGAGGTGACCATTTGTCACCTATCTCCATAGAGACACTGAACGACTGATCACCACTCTGAGTATGATCTCAAGTCCAGCTACTCATCCATTGAACAGTCCACCCATCAAATCCATATTTTTCCAATTTGGAGAGAAGGATATTCTGGGGGTCTTTGTTTTGGCCTTACTGAATTCCAGATAGATGACATCAGTGGCACTTCCTTTGGCCCTTGATGTGGTGACACCATCATAGAAGGCTACTATGTTGATCAGGGAGGACCTGTACTTGGTGAAGTCATACTGATTATTCTGCATCACCTCCTTCTTTCCACGTCTTAGCTTTCTATGTATCTTGACATAGCTTCCAGGAGGATCTGCTCCATGATGTTCCTCACTAAGGTGAGAATAACAGGTGAGTAGTTCCCTAGGTCATCTTTTTTACCTTTCTTAAAAATGAGTATACTGCCTTTTTTCCAGTCACCAGAGACTTCACCTGATAGTTATGACTTGTCTAGGATATCAAGAATTGCCCACCTCAAGTGCAACATCTTGCACTTGGCCTTGTTGAACCACATTAGGTTAGTGTGAGTGTACTTTCAAAGCCTGTCTATGACCACCTCAGTGGCATTTCTTCCTTTCGTGGTGTCAACTGCACCACTCATCTTGGTGTCATCAGCAAACTTGCTGGAGGAGCATTCAATCCCACTATTTATGTCAGTGATAGATATATTGAAGTGCATTGATCCCTAGACAAACCTTTGGAGTCATCTATTTCTTGATCTTCCCAGGCACAGACATGAGGCTCACTGGCCTTCAGGTTCCCTTGGTCATCCTTTCTACTTTTCTTAAAAATTGGAATAGTGTTTCCTCTCTTCCAGTCACAGGGGACTTTACCTAACAGCCACAACTTTTCAAATACAATGTTTTGTTTCTTGGCAGCCACATCAGCCAGTTCTTTCAGGATCCTGGGATGCAAGTGGTATACCCTCATAGACCTCTACACATTCAGCTTCTTGAGGCAATCTCAGACTTGATCTGCCCTTACAACAGGAGGGATTTTGTTCCCTTAACTCCTTCCTAGACAGTTCAGAGACATGAGAGGCATGAGAAGCCTGACTGCCAACAAAGACTGAAGCAAATAACTTGTTGAAGGCAGTTCTCATTCCTCAATTATTAGAGGGGCTACACTCTCCTTTGCCTGTCTCTTCTGACCTATGTATATAAAAAAATCCTTCTTGTTATTTTTCACTTGCCATGCTAATCTTAGTTCCATCTGAACCTTGACTTTCCTGCATTGCTGCATTGCTGGGCATCATCTGCAAGTACTTCCCTGGCTACATGTCTATGCTTGCACTGCCTACAGTTTTCCTTCTTAACCCTCAGTTTGACCAGCAGATACTTGCTCAGCCATGCCAGTTTCCTGACTCTTTTCACTGATTTATTGTACCAGAGAATGGAGTGTTCTTGTGTCCTCAGAAAGCTGTCCTTGGTCAGGTGGCCTATAGTAGACCTGATCATCTCTGTCCTTTATTGGTCTGTTCCCTAATTTTAACACACAAACTTTAAACCTCATCATGACAGTTTTTCATAGGCAGCTCTTCACAATCTATCCACTTCTTAACATAGAGAGCCATTTCCCACCACTCCTGCCTTCCCTTCTAAATAGATCATTTTAAATCTTACTATGAATGCTAAATGATTGAATTTGAATGTTAACTGATGAACAACACATGGCACATGCATGGCGTCCAGGGGAACAGGCCCAGCCAGAATGAGTTCATGAAAGGCAGATCATGCTTGTCCAACCTCATTTCCTTCTATAACTGGGTGACCAGATTGGTAGACAAGGGAAAGGCTGTTGAAGTCTACCTAGACTTCAGCAAAGCCTTTGACACAGGCTTCTTCTGGGGAAACTGGCTGCCTGTCTCCTGGACAGGTATACCCTTCTTTGGATAAGGAACTGGCTAGAGTGCCCTGCCCAACAGGTAATGGTTAATGGAGTTATGTCTAGCTGGTGACCTGTTTCAAGTGGTGTTCCCAGGGGTCGGTACTGGGGCCTATCTTGTTTAATATCTTTATTGATGACGTAGACGTGGGGATTGAGTGTACGCTCAGTAAGTTTGCAGATGACATCAAGTTGGGAGGTGGTGTGGATCTGCCTGAGGGTAGGGAGGCCCTTCAGAGGGATTCAGGTAAGCTGGATTGCTGGGCTAGGGTGAACGGGATGAGGTTCAACAAGGCCAAGTGCCGGATCCTGCACTTTGGCCACAACAACCCCATGTAGCGTTATAGGCTTGGGGACGAGTGGCTGGATGACTGTGAAGAGGAGTGGGGATTTTGCTTGATGCTCGGCTGAACATGGGCCGACAGTGTGCCCAGGTGGCTAAGAGGGCCAATGTCATCCTGGCCTGCATTAGAAATAGGGTGGCCAGCAGGAGCAGAGAGGTAATCATCCCCCTGAACTCAACACTGGCGAGGCTGCATCTCAAGTGCTGTATTCAGGTTCAGGTCCTTCACTACAAGAAAGACATTGAGGCCCTGGAATGTGTCCAGAGAAAGGCAGCAAAACTGGTGAGGGGTCTGGAGCACAAGTCCTATGAGGAGCGGCTGAGGGAGTTGGGATTGTTCAGTCTGGAGAAGAGGAGGCTCAGAGGAGACCTCATCGCACTCTACAGGTTCCTGAAGGGAGACTGTGATGAGGAGGGGTTTGGCCTCTTCTCCCAGACCCTGAGGAAATGGCCAGAAGTTGTGCCATAGGAAGTTTAGATTAGACATAAAGAAAAACTTTTTCTCTCAGAGTGTGGTCAGGCACTCGAACGACCTGCCCAGGAAGGTGGTGGAGTCACCATCCCTGGCAATGTTCAAGAGGCATCTGGATGAGGAGCTATGAGATTTAGTTTAGTAGCTTGTGGTAGCAATGGTGATGGGTGGACTCTTGGACTACATGATCTTGTAGGTCCTTTCTAACCTTGAAATTCTATGATTCTATTATTCTATAACTCACACAAAACCCATCTAAAATATTTATAGCTCTTAAAATAGAAGAAATAAGGATGCCTGTCCATGATGGTCTTAACTAGGACTTTTTAGGTTTTCTTTTTTTTCCTAAATTTTCCTTTTTCAGATATTATTTGTTTGAAATATGATGGCAACTCCCTTAAAATGACTAGTGACCTATATGACCATACATAGTTTCCTAGTAACAGCATTTAAGCCTGGACATATTAATGCTTTTCACTTATCATGACAAACTATTTGTTTTAGTCTTTCTCTGAATCTGCTGCTATGTTGACATTTAATCATCATTTTCTGGTAATGGTACATCAGAATTGATAATGACAAAACATTACAGGGCAACACATCCATACCAGCAAGTTAATAAATGATCATAAACATACTGGAAATTCTGACCTGTATGAAAAAATTTCATTGCTTATGGTATTCTAATATTTCTATGTACTGTATTTTAATTAAGCATGGTAATGGTGAAACATATGTTTTTTCATTCCTTCCTTATTTCCTTCCTCCTCTACATCTTCTATTTACATTTCCTATCCACATTTTCCAAATTAAGAAATGTACCAATTTATCTCTTTCCTATATTAATTAGTTTATTTATTTTAATTATAATCTAGTTCTAAAGCCATCTGCTTATAAAGTATGTTGGTTTTTTTTCAAGTTTTACAATGGAGTTAAGGAATTTTCAAATTTCTAGAAATCAAATTAAAAGAAAATAAAATCATATTCCACTTTATGATATTTTCTGAATTACTTCGTCTCTCTTTTTCTTGTTATACAATCAGTAAGTCCTTTCCTTTATGCAAAATACAATAAATAACCACACAGTAACCTAAGGCCTATATCCAAACTTTATCAAAACATTACACACATTACAGAGGACTGAGACCACCCTACAGCCCATGAAAGGAATATTTTCCTAAAATTACAAGGAGTTTATTTTGCCTGAGAGCCTTGACCAGTACATGTTTCTCTTTCCCTGGTGTATGTTCAAGACAATTTTGTGAAGATATTATTACTATTTTTTTCTATTCCCCATTCTTATCCAGATCATTACTTAATGTTTGTGAGAAGACATAGATAACTAGCACATTTTCTCTGCTCTTCCATACCACTAGAAGTGTAATGAGGGTGTGATGGATGGAGGGAAAGAATATTTTCTGCCCACTTGATCTATATGCTAAACTGAGTTCATATACTCATTATTTTTGTCCATATTAAACCCTTTCTTTTCTTATTAAACAGTATCATGCTTATATTACAGACTAATGAAAGAATATCATGTAGATATGTGAAACAATTTTTTCCTATTTTTGTTATTCTTCCATAATGTCTATTTATATTATGTGCTGTTTCTTTACTAGCAGGTTATTTTGTGTTTTTTTGTTTGTTTGTTTGTTTTTGTTTTTAAATTCTCTGGAAGTGTATACTTGCTGGAGATTTCTGATGGCTAGATATGCTGAATGGAAACCAGATTTCAATAAATCTGTTTCCGTTTAGACCTGGTAATTTGTTAATGAGTTAACAAGAAAAAATTTAATTCATAACAGTTGTTTTATTCAGTAAATTGCAAACATTTATTGTTCTCTTTAACCTCAAAATATGGTTCATCTTCAGGCTGATCTAGTTCACTAGGTATTTTTCAGTGATTTTCCAATGTGCAGCAATATCAAAATCTCCTGGGAGATATTTAGCATATCTCTGTCTAATAAAATTTATAAACAAAAGGCTTGTAAGCCATTCATGACATTTAAGTTGCATTATTAAAGAATAAAGAATTGTATATGTTCAAACAACAGGGAGCTTTATCAAACAACGCAATAAAAAAAGACAGCAAACTGCACAAAGTTTATATGCTTTGCACGTATGATTTTTTACCATATTTCAGACTCCTGGAGGTATTATGTGTCTTATTCTGTAATATAGCGGGAATAAAAATACACAAAATTTCACTAACAGTTTAATGAACTTCTTAAAACATGGCTTCAGGGACCGTTTAGTATTACTGCTACAATGAACATAGAAGGCTGTGAAAACAGCGTCAGAAGATAGTAAATGGGAAAACAAAACAAAACAAACCAAAAAAACCCTTTGTAGCTTCTTTCTGGAAAAAAATTTCTTCAGTCTTGTAATTTGTTATGTTCGATTCTCTTTCAAAAGAGAAAAGCGAAGCTGACCTTTTTTATCCTATAATTAATTCCTTAATTATTATCAAAGTGTTGACCTACTGCCATTTACAAGAGTTGCAGTGCTGATAATCATCATAAATAATAAATTGTAATCTAAGTAGGTTAACTGCACATATTGAAATACATGGCCATTCCTACTTCCTTATATCCGCCTGGAGACCTGAGTGACTGCTAATAATGCTACTGTGATATCTGCCAGATTCTTGAGGTCAGATGCTCTACACCTGAAGAAATTGCCCCCTAACTGCTCCATGAGCTTGCCCACAGATTTGTTTTCATTACCATCAGATTCACCAGCTTGTAAGAAAAAAAAAATGCAATTTTTTTTGAATTCTACACATTACCCAAAATAAAACAAACAAACAAAAAAAAACAACAGTAAAAAGGAGAAGAAAAGTACAAAGATTCTGAAAGCTGATTCTCTTTTGTACTCATGCACAAAAGCAAGATGAATACAAAATTAATTTATAACAATACAAAAAGTTTTCTTAATCTTGAACAGGTGCAAAAAATTATTCAATATATACAGCTGGTGAATAGTTCCCAGTCTCTGAATTTAGTTTTGTCATCTTTGTGCAAGTAAAAGGAGCAGGTATAATTAATGTTTGTGACTAATGCATAATCATGTATATATATATAGATAATATGAAATCTTACTGCTTCTGGAATAACCAGTTAGCAACTCATGCTTCTCTAAGACAAAAGTTCTGTTTGAATTTTATTTAATACAGTTTAGTTGTTTTTTTTTGCCAATTTATGGGAAGAAAAATGTGATGGTGAGATGCAAATGTCTGTCCAAAAAGCTCGTAGATGCATTGCTTTGGTGATATGACTTGGTGGTATGTATAACACTTCCAACTGAGGTGTGATGTACTGCAATATTTAAACTTCTAGCAGTCAATAAATGTCCACTACCTTTTAGTCATATGGAGGTTTCCATTTTGTCTCTAAAATATGATGTAAACAATATTTTTAATGCCCCAATTTTTAAAGCTAGAATGAATACAGCCTTCAGAAGTGGCTGATTTGCTGTTGACTGTATGATCATCAGTCCGTGTATCTGTAAAAATAATGTCATAGACTTCATTTTTTGGCTATCAGAAGTACCAAATAACACTCACAGGATTTCTGACTGAACTTTTATGCTCCTCCTATTCTAAATCATACTTCCTTTGTGTCACCATAACAATCCTGGAGATAAAGGCAGGTTCAATGACAATAATCAATCCTCAAAAATGATCCTCAAGTTTTTCAGTTTTAGAATACTGTGAAGGTGTATGCAATCAATAAGGCAAGAAAAAATAAATGTGAAGAATATAAATCAAGAAGCTCTACTCTGAGCTTCTTGAAACTTTTGCATGAAAGCCAAATAGTAATGGTGAGTTTACACTTTTATTTTATTTCTTTGGCTCTTTAATTTAGAAAATATCCTCAGGGTCACACAAAAAAATCCAGTCTCAGAAACTCTAATTTCCATAGCAAACTCTAGTGCAAGTAATTCATTTAAGCATGACTGTGTAGGCTTATGAACCCTAAATCCTTCTTTCACACCTTCACCATCTTTAAGTCTTCAGTTTCAAGAAAAAAAAAAAAAAAATCTATCCTATTTTGAGTACAGTTACTTATTTAATATGTTTGGCTTTGCATTCTCTTTAAATTTTAATGGTGTCTTTTACCATTGTAAACTATTCTGCCATTCCTTTATAACTGACATCCAAATATCACAGCATACAGTGGCTATTTTATTGCTATTAATGCATGCATATTCTCAATAAACAACACACAAGTCCTTATCAGAGCAAATTCAGAAGCTGTCTGTTCACACTAGATGTAATTACTAAGAGCTCCAGTTTCTCACTAGATAGCGTCTGTGTAAACATGTTTCTCCTGTATACAGTGAAAAGCTGGAGAACCACATGATTTTTATTATAGGCATAGACGTTTGGACAGAGTGACAAGATAAATTTCTTACTTTTTATGAACCAATGAATCCGTCTGCTTCAGACTGCCTCAGCCAACTGTAACTCTTCATCCTTTTACTAAGTGTTACTTTGAGAGTCCCATGAATTAAATTTTTGAATGACGTTTATATGAGTAGAGGTTATTACACTTTCTGCTAATCTGTGTTTGTTCTTCAATGGGCTGTGGTCTTTGAGTAGATTAGTCGTTAAAGAGATGGGAGGAGAAGAGGAGAATAAGACAATAGAGCTTTGACATTGTTCGACATTATCACTATTTTACTTAGACTGGCAAACTACATCATGTTGGCATAGATGTAATGTTTAACAATTGTGCCTGAATAGACACGTGCCAACTTTGTCTTCAGAGTTGCCAGAGGTTGTTTTTTTTTATTATTTTTCAATTTTAACATTCACCCTAAATTATTTTATTTTTCAATAACAAAACAAAACAAAACAAACAAACAAACAAACAAAAAAACACAGCAGGTTGATTGATTTCATAGCACTAAGAACTACAAAAAAAAAAAAAAAAAACTGGGAAATTCCATGAGCACAAGCTATCGCTTCTGTCTTTTTAGCTATCGCTATATTGCTTCTTGAATTAAAAGTCAATTCAAATATCATAAAACAAACTAACAAAACCGCAAGTTTCAAGTAAAATTAAAAATAGCAATTCAGAAGATTTTCAAATTAATAGGTCTGTATATATATATGGATATATGTAAGTGTGCATGCTGGAGGAATTCCAACATGTATGGTTCATACACTTTTGTGACCAAGTCACAGAAGAAACTACTATTAAAAATAACTATTTTAAAAATGAATACTTCCTCTTTTTCATTATTGTATGTTGTTCCATGTGTTGTCAACTTCTTGGGGAAAAAAAAAAAAAAAAAGAAAACAAAAGGCAAAATTATGAAGAAGCTATAAGAAATTACCTGAGAGAGATAAAAGGCCAGACTGAAAATGTAGAAACAGACAAAGATTGTGAATTAGGATGTCTCTTGCTAGTGTGACCTTAAATGTATTTCTGTGTTCTGAGCCAATAAAAACAACTATAATACACTGTTTCCTAAACTGTAGAGTGGCCACCCCTTAGATTGGGGAACTTAAAAAAAAAAAAAAAAAAAAGGAAATTATGAATTATAGAAAGAGATTTTTTTTCCATTTAACTAGAAGATTTCATTGGCATTAGCAGAAAGCTATCCCTTCTGGGAAGCATTCAGAAGCAGATGATGTCTACTTTGTTAGTCTGTATAAGATCTTGATTGCTTGTTTGTTTGTGTTTTTTTAGAAGAAATAGGTGAATTAGTCTCTCCAAGATCAGATTAGTTCAAAAATGATTTTTATTTCATGAATGTTAGGATTCTTCATACCAATTGTTCTGAATTCATAGCAGATATATTTTCCTACGCTAAACATTGTTTGATCAGAAAAGAAGAAATTATGCAATTTTTATTATTATTATTTTTTTTAAGCACCATGGCTTTTTACTCAGTCTCACAAAGATCTGAAGCTAGTGAAGAAAATGAGGAGCAAAAAGAAGTGTTGTAAGTGTCTGGGCAGTGGAAGGAAAGCTGAAGATAACATAGGGCCACTGCTGAATGACAAAGGGGACCTCATAACATCAGAAAACACTGAGGTACTCAGTGCTTTTCTTTGCTTCTGCTTTTAGTCATTTGAATTTCAGTATGGCTTTCCAGACTCCTGGTTTTACCCAGGTAATCTGTGGGATTGGAGTTCAGCAGGGAAATTAAAAACTTAGAAAAGCTACAGATCTGTCTGCTATCATTTAAGAGAGCTTTCTGTCATCTTTGGATGTCCAAATCAATTGAGAGGCATTCATGATGAATATCAAAAGTCAAAGAACACATTCCCTGTAACAAGAGCAAGTGTAAGATCTGGAAGCCTACAGGCTGCTCATAATCATAATCAGAAGATTATGAAAAAAAAAAAAAAAAAAAGAAAAAAAAAAAGAAATAAAACTTCTCAGAACTATTTACACATATAAGGACAGGAAGATGAACAGTCAGTATGATCCAAAAATTGAGGGCAAACCATACCTGACCACAAAACCGTCTTCTACAAAGGTATAAATGTCTCCTATGGATGAGGGTAGATAAATTGATGTTGTTTACCTGCTTACCGAGGTCTTCAGCATAGTGTCTTACATTATCCTTGTGGTCACACTGGTGAGATATAGTCTGGATTGATGGATGATAAAGTGACTGAAAAGTTGTCTGGATTATTAGCCTAAAGGAATGATAGGTAGTGATGCAAAGTCTAGTTGGTTCCAGTTTGGTTCCAAATGGGTAGAAGCTCTGCAGAAAAGTGGGAGAAAAAAAATGAATATGAGCACAGTGTACATTTGTGGTAGCAGACCCATAGGCCGCCTGCCCCAAAAAGGGAAGGAAAAAGGGAAAGGGTAGGGAGATGGGAGCAGGGCCCAAAGGCAGAACAGCAGCAACAGTCTAAGTATGAAAACTTAATTTTACTAAATATGATAGTGGAATGCAAAATAACACAATGTAACACAATATAATTGAAATTGAGGCTAATAAAATCAAATAAAATAAGAGAGAGAGTGTCCAAAACCAAAAAACCCACTTTGAACTGAAGGCACATGGCTGGGGAGCACACCCACACACTGCCAGGCAGTGAGCAAGAGAGAGCCAGAGAGTGATATCCTGTGACTTCCTCCTGTGGCTTATCTTCCTCTCTGAATGTGAATTTCCCTGGGATATGTAGTTCTCTTCTGAGAGCCAGGTATCTGGAAAGTTGTCAGTCCATGGAACTGGAGTGTTAACTCCTTATTTACCCATGTTTTACATGACGTTATGATGTGGAATACCGATAACAAAATTATAAAACCATGACACTTGTTAAGTCTACTTCCATATAGCACTTGTGAGACCTTGTTTGGATCATTTCGTCCTGTTCCTGCATTTCTTCAAGAAGAAAGTTCTTGACGAATTGTTGCAAATCCAGCAGGTGGTGGAAGATAGGAGGTTCAAGTAGGTACTGAGGGAATCAAGTTCACTGAACTTTGGGAAGTAGAAGGTGAGTCCTTACTGTTGTCTTTTGTTTCTTGATTGTGCTAATCTTCCTACTCCTCGTACCTAATTTTATGACCCAAAAGAGAAACAGAACCAGACTGTTGGTAGGTGTGTCCACTAATGGGGCAAGAGGCAAGAGACTCAAATTGGAACACATAGAATTCTAACAACAGAGGAGAAATAATAATTTCAGCATGAGAATGCTCAAGGCTAGGAACAAAAACACAGAAATTCTGTGATATATTTGTCCTTGCAGAGACCCAAAACTCAACTGGGCAATCTCTGAGCAGCTTAATATAGTTGGTCTTGCTTGAAACAAAGGATTGAACCAAATAACTTTCTGAAGCTCCTCATAAGCTGAATTATTCAATAATCAGTGATTATTCTGTGTATCTCTCCTTAATACTAATGCATAAAACTTTGTATACAGTGAATAGTAGAAGTACCTTGATATATTCTGTATACACAAGAGAGCTGTATTAGTGTGATATCTGTTAAGACTACTGCTCCTACACAGGCAGAATGTGTTGCTGTTTGTTAATTGCTCTGATAAACTAATTTAATACAAACAAGTGAAAAGTAAAAAGTAAAAAGTAAAAAGTAAAAGAAGAAAAAGAAAAAGAAAAAGAAAAAGAAAAAGAAAAAAAAA
>JAPSGF010000006.1:14700727-14774500 GCA_035772895.1 Perdix hodgsoniae | reverse complement strand
AAAAAGAAAAAGAAAAAGAAAAAGAAAAAGAAAAAGAAAAAGAAAAAGAAAAAGAAAAAGAAAGATATTTTTCCTAATTCAAATAGAAATACTTAATTTTCAAAGGTCATAACTTAAAATAGACCAAGATTAAATTATTTATCTTGCTATGTTTTCTATTAGACAGAAGAGGTGTTGATCACATTATATTATCTAAATATCAAAGCTGAGAGCCATGAGAGTATGAATTTAATTGCTGTGAGAGTGTAGTGTTAGTGCATCATTTTAAAGAAGATGAAGATTGCAGACATTCTTATATACTCAGTTCTCTAGAGTGTTCCTCTCTCTCTACTCTGAAGAATTCTTGATCACTAGACCTTTTAGAAAGCAGTTTTATCACTCTGTCAATGGAGTATAAGGATTGCTTGTATCTCTGTGGAAATATCACTTCCTTCAAAAGGTTAGAATTTTCCTCTTTCCTTGTGTTAAATAATTTGACAATTTAAGGCTTGATAAAATTGATATCAAATTGTTAATCCAGTGTGGTGAATAACATTGTTTTCTAACAGTTTTGTTGTTTAAAATTGATTTTTTTTTCCTTTCATGTACTATTTTTGTTATATTTCATGTGAGCATGCAAGTTGATGATTTTTTAATATATATCCATGACTTTTATTGCTGTATAGAGTTAATTGTTAGGACTTGATTAAGAGTAAATGTGGTGGTACTTAAACTCTAGTGATTAGAGAAGATATGGAGAGACAGTACACTAAACAAAATTTAAGAAGTGTGCACCTACAACTGAAAAATCCTGTCTGACTCTTGTGATATCCTCCCAGTATGAGTATCCTTGGGAACTTAGTTTGTATTCCGTGTAGAGAAATCTGCCAATATAGTATAGTAGTGGATGGATATTTTGTGGGAAACAAATACAGTCACTCATGAAAGGAGAAGATTGAGGTACTCAACAACATATTTTTTCCTCTGTATTCGCTGGCAACTGCTTTCCACACATCTCTCAAGTGGGTAGCTTGAAAGGTGGGGGGAGTAATGTCCCTGCCACTGTAAGCAAAGATCGGGTTTCTTTAAGCAAAGACCAGCTGAAGAACCTGAACATGGATGAAAAGACTAAGCACAGCCCTGCCAAAAAGGACTGGACTTGAGGGTACTGACAGATAGCAAGCTGAATATTAGCCAGAAATGTGTTCTCACAGCCCAGAAAGCCAACTGTGTCCTGGGTGGCATCAAAAGAAGAGTGGTCAGCAGTTTGAGGAAGGTGATCCTTCCCCTCTGCTCTGTGCTGGTGAGACCTCACCTGAAATACTGAGTGCATTTGTGGAACTGTAAGTCAGAAGAGACATGGACCTGCTGGAGCATGTTCAAAGGTTGGAACACCTCTCCTGTGAGGACAGGCTGAGAGATGGGGCTGTTCTGCCTGGAGGAGGCTCCTGGAAGACGTGATGGTAGCCTTTCAATATCTAAAGAGGGGCCTGTAAGAAGGAAGGGGACAGACTATCTATCGGAGTATACTGTGATAGGGCAAGGGGAAATGGTTTCAGAGTAAAACAAGGAAGATTTAGATTGGATATAAGAAAAAAAATGAGGGCTTAATTTAAATATATTTACATATGTAAAACTGTAAGAAGGCAAGTTAAACATGGCTCATTTCTAAACCCAGTAGAAGATGCATAGGCTTCACTTCAAGATAATTATGTTTCTGTGTTTACAAGAGTAAAGTTGGTGTATACATATCTCCATCTCTTAATCTGTTTGTGTACGCCTAGCTAAATTTAAAGGAGTGAATATTTAAATAAATTATAGAATTAATGTAATTTTTCTGTATCATGTTGTTAGTTTCATGCCTTTGAAGCTTTTAGAATAAAAGGGAGAGACTGTAGCCTTGATCTGTGTAAACAGGAGTAACTCATTCCCTGGGAAGTGACAGATGAAGATTGGATTTAATTCCTATGATTCTTACCTGGTACTGAGTAGAATCAATGGAACTGTTTCTTCGAGTTTTCACATAAATAGCTACAATTTTCAAGGTCAGTCCCTTGAGAAATAATTCTGTTGGCAAGGCTTTCAATATTATTAATACAGCTGATACTTTTGCCAACTTCTAAATTAAGTATTGCATACACTCCTGGATTTGCCCAGCATCTTTGCTCTGGTGTCTCTGTGCGGCAATTATTCTTTGAACTATAAAGTTAGTGAAGCAGCTCTTTTCTGATGAGAATAAAAATACACAGAGAAAGACAATAAAAATTGGAAGCAAGTCAATAGCAGAAGTATTTGTCTCTTACAGATTCTTCTTACAGATTTGGTGCTGATACTTCAACAATCTACACATACAAAGAATTTGTCTCTATTACATCGACAAAGCCCAATTAAAATCCCCTACTCTCCACTTTCCCTAAGATCAGTGAAATTAAAATCAAAGACTATGAGTAGCAAAGTTCACAAAAATGCTTTAATTCCTTTTTTATACCAAAACTGTCAATAGGACAAAGAAAATTAGCAGGAGAGCATCTGATCAGACCTGCCAGCAACAGTCCAAGGATTTTGGGCTTCTAGCCAGTAGTCCCTTAAATATAAACCATAACAGCTAAAATTTCATACCACTCAATAGCTTTTTCTTGACAGCTACAAATTAACAGTATAGATCCCCAGATATGCTCATTGGTCTGAAAGATGTTATTTCACCCCCTCAAACTACACTTTCTTATTTCTTTTTATTTGCTTGTTTGTTTGTTTATTTATTTTCCTTTAAAAATTTCAGATACAGAGGGCTAAATGATTCTTTAGTCTGCAAGTGTGAAAGGCACTGAGAAGCTCTAATTAATGTGACAAGAAAGGAAAAGATTAATATTTTAAAATCTCAGGACTAGTTAGAACAAAAGTCAACAGAACTTTCATTAAAATGAAAGAACTTAGCACCTCTAAATCTTAGGTTTGGATTCAGTTTATAGATGGAACATAAAGGTAATAACCATGCTCAGCATAAAAGCAGTGTTACAGGACTGTGAGAGCTGGTAGTGCATGCTGTCTTACAGTCTAGAGTACATTCCTCTGGCATTAAGATGTTTAGAATGCATGCGTTGTGGGTTTTTCTTTTTTCTGTTGTTTTTTTCTTTTTACAGAATATTTAATTTACTAGAGATGAAAATTATGTAAGTTGAAGTTCTAAGCCTGAAATGGTAAATGCTGTCCATCTTTATGTTCGTTTTTTTAGGTAAGTTGTGAGAAACAGGTTTGAGATTCTTGTTTTGCGTTTGTTTGAAGAAACAGCAGGAAGACAAAACTATCAACTGCTGATGGATAGTATATTTACAGTATTATAATCTAAATTAAGTTTCTTGCTTTGCTACAGTTTTGGCATGACTCTGAGCAAATTACTTAGGTCTACATCAATAAATGAGCTCTAGGTATGTTGTTGCAATCTATAGCCTACAAAAATCTTGACATGGTGGAATCTATACAACTGTTCCTGATACGCTGCATAGAGAGAGAGAGATGCTTAAATATTTTATCCAGAAAGCTAGCTTGTTGCAGATGGATCTGCCTTGATATTTGGCCAATAACAGATGTAAATGAGAAGTGTTATCTCAGGTGAACATATGAATAGCATAAATAAGAATGTTAAATATTTTTCTTATTTGCCTTTTTCTTTCAAGATTTTGTTAGGGTAAACTTAGTTGTCACATTCTAAATTAACCTTCATAATTTACGTATGGAAGAAAAACACTCATTCAGACACGGTGTAGTTCAGTAACATTAGTACTTAATATTATATAAAGCCTAATGGCATAAATTTTCATACTAAGAGTGATACGAGTTGAGGAAAGCTAAGTACCCTCACAGTAGATAATGTACAAAATAGGGTCTTTAAAGTAGAAAAAGGTTTACTTTAAAATCTCAGATGCATATGTTGTCTAGATTCAGTCTAAAATTTGTTTGTGGAAAAATAAATGGCCAAGTGAAATGGCGGAGTCCCTCCCCAGTTATCCCTCAGTATAGTGCACTATACTTCCATTGACTTACCTTTTCTCCAATAGCTGACATGGCGAGGAAACTGAAACAATTTGCTCACATTCTGACAGCACAAATACTTATATCTTTATGACAGGAGCCTTAACAACAAAATTGCCACAGCTCAAAGTATTGTACACACTAGAAGGAACTTTGAAGTCAAGAGAATAGTGTTCAGAAGATACCTGCAATCTTTCAGCTGATTTTATTAAATGAGTCTTTCCTTTTCTTCCTTTTTTTCCTTTTTTTTCTTTTTTTTCTTTTTTTCCTTGAAAGTGATAATTTGCATGTTTAATGAACAATACAAGATCATCATGATCTTTGAGAATTAGCTTATTTACTACATGCACCTCACTGTATGTTAGATATCTATGACTGAAAAATAGAACCTTATATGTTTATGTTAAACTAAATGCATATTTAAGTTTTCATTAGTGGTTGACAGCTATATTCAGACAGTTAGAAATAATTCAAGTGTTTATTGTTTTTTTTTAATTATTATTTTCTACAATATTTTTTCTTTCTTTTTTGTTTTTATTATTTATTTATATTTTTGTACTTTGCAAAATTCTACTCTCCCTGTCTTTGATTCCCAACTAAACACTGTAGTGTAAACAAAGTAGTAGGAAAGAGACAAATTAGTGAGAATTTTCTAGGGTCAGACCGGAGAAAGATGAACAGTGTGAATAAGAAAGAGCAAAGAAGGTCCAGGTTAATTAAACGTGTATTTTAAACAGTTCTCTTAGATGTTACTGACAGCCTGAAATTTTTTCTTCATAGTTAATTAAATGTTATTATTTAATTAAAAATGTCAGAAAAATATTATGTGGGGGTTCTAATTCAGAATCCCTGATAACTAAAGCTAAAATATGTCAAGGTCTTTGACCTCAGAGCTCATTATTATAAACACCTTGGCTTTGGTTTTCAGACAATGACAGAATTATTAACTTGTACTAGGACAGAATGTTTAAATTGTAGTTTTAATGTTATACTCTCTACCATGAAAAGGTTGTTCAATTTTTCTCTCTCCCATAAGTTATGTAACTTCCTTTTCATATCTCCTCAGATATCAAACACAAAAGTAAAAATTGGTTGTTTTTAATTCCTTGACATTTCATATCATGAATTGATTGAATAATATCACATGTGATTTGAGTTCACTTATCACTAAATACAGTGTTACAAGATTCAGAAACCAATAAGTTGTATTTCTTTATTGGAATGTATTAAAAATAACAGAAAACAAGGAGATTCTAAACTGATAGAAAACAAATTTGTTAATGATTATGTAAATGAGCATCCCATTCTTGGTGGTGTTCCATGTGCCTCCTTGCTTCCATACTGTTGATGAAGCAAAGCAATATTTCTAAATGAAGATCCTATTTCAGATCTTGCTCTAGTTAAGCCATCACTTCATGAGATGCAAAGTGCATTTTTTACACACCTGCCACCTTACAAAAACACTATTGTTATACAATGATGTCCATAGAGTTGTGGAAACATGAAGTCTAATTATTAAAGAAAAAAAGAAAAAAAAAAGACAAGTGAATAATAACTTCTCTGGCAGGCTTTATAATCTATGAAACAGTTACTTATCTGCTGTTCTCCTGAATTCTTTAAGGCAGTGGAAGAAAACTCACAAACATATTACCATATTTTCTTCTTCACTTAAACTAGAACAGACTGTGTTCTTGAGCCTTTTTTTTTTTTTTAAATAAAGTATGTATCAATAATTCAGCAGAGTGTAAATGAATTATTAGTGATTAAAGGATTAGTGTATTACTATTGTCACTGAAAATATCTAATGTCTTGTAAAAAAATTCAGCATTTATTTATAAAATCAGTCTTGTGCTTTCAAAGAAAATTTAGAAAATATTAATTTTCTGTCACTTATAGATTAGAAAACAGTTTTGGTTTATGTATTTTGTTTTGCTGCTCAAGCATGAACATTCTAAATATTTGAAAAAGTCCAGCTGAACTGCTGTAGAAAATGATTTAGTTGGAAATCTGACTTCAGGATTACACTGAGTCTTCTTGTTGCTCTTCCATGCTTAGCAGCATGAAAATATGACCAGTACATCTCAGCCCCAAAGTCTGTAGATCTATACCATAAACTAAAATAAAGCAAAGCTGATGGTAAAATATAACCAAAAATTGAAAATCACAATGGAACCATGTATCCAAGTGGGTCATGAAAATCCTCATATTCACAGATATTCCTACTAATTTAAATTGATAATATACTGCATCTACTCTTTCCATTCAAAGTCTGTCACTGAATAATTAGAGTAGTAAATGCAAATATTTATGTTGTAAATATATGCAGGTTCATATTTTTTCTAGGTTGATCACTTAAAGGTGCAGATGGCATAATGCCATTTTGATGAAGTGATGCCAGCTTACCTCAAGCAAATACTTGGCTATGTTCAGTGGGAATTAATTTTGCTAAATTTCCCCTTTTCTTTGTAAAATGACTTTTTAGAGGTTAATTCTAAAGTAGTTTTACAGAGACCAGGGAGAAGTGTAAAAACAATGCAATGTGAAAAGCCAGACTCTTTTGTCCTACAATAAACAGTTCTACAGAATGTGGTCATTAAATCCTTGTGCACAATAGAATGAGGACATCAGGACAGGGGGAAAAATGTAAAAAAACGATAGAAAAATTGACAACTTTTTCTCTGATCTTGATTTCTTTTTATAGTTGATATCTATACATAGTGATCTTTCTGTCATTCTTCCCATGCATGAGCAGTGGAGTATTACCATATAGCCTTTGTACTATCATTCTTATTTTACTTAGATTTAATAATATAGTCTTAAAACAATGGACATTTAAAGACATAACATTGTACATTTATGCTATTTTTCTTCCTTGGTATGTTTTAAATAGTGAAGATTCAGGTCTTCATATAGAATGACTAAAAGTCTTGTGAGGAGGAAATCCTCACTGACATCTGCATAGTATGGTTTTTTCACCATATTTGAAGTGCATGAAGAATGTAATATGACAGAAATGCAGCTTGCATATAATGAGAGAGAGTACGAAGAAAAGAAATACGTAACTATACTCTTTTTAGTATTTTTTTCTTTAGTTGGCTAATAAGGAGACTGAGAAATATAGTTATTTTTGCAACCGAAGTAGTTATTTAATTTCATAATAACACAGATGTTATCATACATAACTACATTTTCTTTTCTGACTTAACTAGTCTTAACTACTCTTAAGTGTACATTTCATGCCATATTAGCAATTGCTCATGTCCTTCTGAAGCAGAGGAAGTGTGTGAATTTATTTACATGCTTTCTCCTTATCAGTTGTGTAGCTACTAAAACCAGAATCTGCTTGTATTGAACACTGGAGCTTTAGAAGAGGTAAAATTGTAAATAGCAATGTTTGAATGTCACATTTTCAATTGAAGACATTTGCAAAATGCCAGTAAATAGGGTACTACATACTGCAAAAAGATTCCGCTGTAAGATCTTATTTTTATACATACTAGCAAAAGATAAATGCAATCTGCTGTAGGCACCTGAGAAAGGTGGGCAAAGGGAATAAGTCTGTATTAAAAAAAAATAAATTTAAAAACTCAGACAGGTACTTTCCCTTGGTTATTTTTTTCCGTCTTTGCCACTGGCAATAAAGTTTAACAATGCAAAACTCCCACCAGCTGGTGTTTCACAAAGAAAAAGCCCTTGGGAAAATGACTCTCCTATTGTCAAAGACAGCCTGAAAGCTCTTCTTCAGAAGCCAGTGCTATTTACATAAGCACATAAAGGCAAGCCACAATGCAATTAGCTGTATCAGGATCACACCACTGAGTGCGAGAGTTCTTTACAAAGGTTCACCCATACACTGTCATGATGGTGCTTTATGCCTTTAATTAGAGACTCTGTTATTGACTTTAAGGCATTAATTCTCTGGGGTCTAGTGACAATGAAGTTATGACAAGTGATTTTCTGTGTTCACCTTCTTGTAAAGTACATTTTACTGTGTGAATAAAAAGAAACAAAAAATAAACAAACAAACAAACAACAACAACAACAAAAACAAATAGAATTTTAAGATTAGATTAAAAACCCTTAATCTATTTTTTCCAAAAAAAGAAAACAAGAGGTTTTTCAATAGTCTGCTTGATAATATTCAGGCCCCTGAAGAGAAATATAGCAATTATATATACTAAAAGAGATACTAAGTGCCCAGTGTACTTTAAATAAGAATTAGAAGAAATTAGGCAAAAATGAGAAAAAAATATAATGGTGATTATGAAAAAAAATCATATCACAATTAATTTCTTTTTTCTTTGCATGCTATAGTATGACTGCTTTGAGTCAGATTATTCAACATACTTCTGCGTCTTTTCCTAGTTTTACTGGGACAGTTTTTCTTTTCTAAATGTTTAATTACTTTCTTATGCTTAATTATTCATATTACATAGTTGAGAAACTGAGTCAAATGTTCTTTCTGTGTGCTGTTTAACTCACAGGTTTAGAATAGAGGATAATAGAAATCAGGCAGAAAAAATCAATGTCAAACAATTTAGTTCTGCTTCAAGTTTTTGGGTGTTAATTACTTTTTCCTAAATTAAGAAGACTGTCTATTCCTGTATACTTTCATGAATATCTTGTGGTATTAGTGTATAAAAAGTGATGTATAAAGTGAAAAAATCTAAAATGGATGAAGTTAATTTAATAAGTGATTAGCAGCAATAGCAAGTCTGAAACACCCCTTTTGGTTGAGGGATTACACCCAGTTGCTCTCTCCCATCACAGTGTATGGTAAGGATCATTTTACCTTCTGTTCACATTTCTTTCACTGAACTCCTATTTTGATTTGCCGTGGGGGAATATGAAAGAATTTAGAGCCCACAGAGCAAATGGCATGCTTTATGGCAGAGCAGGACATTGAATTGAATTCTGGAAATCTTTGTTTTGAGTTTTTGGTTTTTTTTGTTTTGAGCCAACTCTGGATCTAAGTGTATGTGAGCCATAGCTTAGGATCATGAAATCACGGAATAATTTTGTCTGGAGAAGACATTTGAGATTATCAAATATAGTCATTGTCATAGAATAGCTTGAGTTGGAAGGGATCCCAAAGATCATCAAGTTCCAGCCTCCCTGCCCGAGGCAAGGCCAACAACTTCCAGGTCTGGTGCTAGACCAGGTTCCCCAGTGTCCCATACAATCTGGTCTTGAACACTTCCAGTGATGGAGAATCCACAGCCTCTCTGGGCAGCCTGTTCCAGTGCCTCACCACTCTCTCTGTATAGAACTCCCCCCTGACATCCACTTATGATTACAAGTCCGCTGCTAAACCATATACCTGAACATCTCATCCACACATTTCTTAAATATCTCCAACGATGGTGATTCTACCACCTCCCATTCCAATGTTTGACACCATCAAGAAATTGTTCCTGATTTCCAATCTAAATTTCCCTTGGCATAACTTGAGACCATTGTTTCACATCCTACCTCTTGTACCTAAGAAAAGAGAAGGATATCTCCCCCACTCTTGATTAGTCATAAGGAGGTCTCCCCAGAACCTTCTCTTCTCCAAGCTAAAAAAAACAACTTTCTCAAACTTTCTTCATAGGAGACATACTCCAATCCTCTGATCATCTTCATGGCTCTCCTCTGGACCTTCTCCAACAGCTCCATATCAGTTCACTCAAGCTCTCCTTGTAAGGCTTGTTTTCTATTTCCTTCATGAGTTTCATTGCTATTCTCTGTACACACTGGAACAATCCAACATCCTTCTTGTAATGAGTGGTACAAAGCTGAGCACAGTACCCGAGGCATGTATCACCAAATACAAGTAGATGATAACCTCGCTGCTCCTGCTCACTACCCTATTTCTGATACAAGCCAGGAAATCACTGAAATTCTTGGCCACCTGGGCACACTGTTCATGTTCAACTGACTGATGACCAGAAGCCCTAGGTCCATTTCTGATGGGCAACTTTCTACCTACTCTTCCCCAAGCCACTGCATGTTGTTGTGAAGGCCCATGTGCAGTGCCCAGCATTTATCCCTGTTGAATGCTATGTGGCTGAACATGGCCCATTGATCTACCCTATCCAGGCATCGCAGCAGAGCATTCTGTCTCTGAAGCAGCTCAACAGTCCTGCTTACTTGCTATCTGCAGATTTCCTAAGAGTGATTCAATCCTCTTATCAATATTATTGAGGAAGATACTAAACAAATTCGACCTCAGTACTGAGCCCTGAGGAACACCACTTGTGACTGGCTATGAATCGGATTTAACTCCTTTTACAATAACCTTTATGGCTTGGCAATATTGCCTTTTTTTTTTTTTTTAACCAGGAAACAGTACTACATCAGTAATAAGAGCAGCCTGTTTCTGCAGGAGAAGGCTGTGTGAAACACTATTGAAGATCTTGCAAAAATTTAAGCAAATAACATCCACAGCCTTTCCCTTGTCCATTCAGTGGGTCGTTTTGTCATAGGAAGAGATCAGTTTAATACGGCAGGACCTGCCTTTTATAATCCCATGCTGACCTGGGCCTTATCACCTGCTTGTCCTGCATGTACCATGAAATAACATTCAGGATTATCTGCCTTGTGACCTTCCTTGGTACTGAGGTCAGACTGACAAGCCTGTAGCTCCCCAGATCCTCGTTCACGCCCTTCTTGTACATGGACATCACATTCACCAATTACCACTTAACCAGGACCTTCCTGGTTAACCAGGACTGCTGGCAAATTATTGAAAATGATTTGGCAAGCACTTCTACAAACTCCTTCAACATCTTTGGGTGGATCCCATCCAGCCTCATAAATTTGTATGTATTCAAGTGGCTTAGTAGGTTGCTAACCATTTTTTATGCAAGAATTTCTGTATTATTTTTGGCTAGATATTGCTGCAACCAAGACACAGGCTAGATACCAATTGGATATGTTATAGAATAATTATTCTTTTCAATGGAATTCTTAATTTGGAAGGTGTCAGAGAGAAGTGAAGGTGGGTATAATAAAGAGAAAAGTGAAGACAAGAGCATGCAAAGGTAGAGCGCGCAACATTATAATATTTTGGTTGTAACTAATAGCAGTCATTTCAGCACTGAGATTCCTATGACTGTATGTGATGCCTTCATAAATATTTTTTGCTGTCTTTGGAATAAAAATGATAGAATACAAGTACATATCCCAGTCTCTAAACTGATCCTACTTTAAACTACATAACGTTTTCTTTTGATAAAATTGAATATGTTATTTGATTTCATGGAAAGAGCAATCTATTTCCCAAGATACACTAATACTTCTGTTTTTCTAACTGAGGAATCATTTTTTTTTTTTTTTTTAATGTAACCATACTTTAGCTAAAAGTAGAACTTTAAATATAAAAAAGCTGCTTAGTTAGTTTTCAACTGCAATAGGAAAGTATGTTTTGATATATGATAGTTTGTATAAAAATATGATTAGCTAGTTGCCCAATATATATTGGTCAGGATATTCAACACACTCAACTAAATTTGTTGAAATGTAGTCAGACTGGACAGTATTTAACTACCTGTTGAAGCAAAACCCATCATAATTTCCAATTTTTCCATACTAAATCATGTCATAGAATCAGAATCATAGAATCAGCATGTGTTAGAACAGACATAAAAGATCACCTGTTACATCCCTCCTTGCCATGAACGGGGTACTACAGTAAGTTTACATCCTGATTAATAAGCAGAGTGAGTCCTATTATAAGGCATTTTTTGTAAGAATAATCCATCCAATGGACTGGATATCATAACAGAAATTCTAAATGTTGAGGTAAGCAGAAATGTCCTAATTTTTTCTTGCTGTTAATCTTCTCTGTAGACTTCAAAGTTAAACAAAGAATAGTCTCCTTTATGTAACGAATTTATGAGGAGAGAGTATGAAAAGGCAGTTTTATATAACCCCCCCCCCAAAACTATGAGATGTAAAATATAATTTTAAAAGAGGAAAATACACTCCACTATAAAAAAAATACACTTATTGACATACTTGTTGAACTTCTATATTACAAAAGGATAAAATGATAGCAAGGGCTGCTCAGTATTCTTCAACAAAAATGGAAAAATTCTCTTTTTCTTCTGTTGTGATTTTCATCTACTCTGGGTTAGCACTGAAGGTTATACTGACTTTAACATGGCCTATGTGAAACAAAGTGAATTTAATCAAGTTTTTAATAGAGTGTGCTAAATGATAAAAATATATCTGTATATATCAGATTTTCAATGTGAACTAAAAGGACATAAATCTCTGAAAAAGAGCAACTGCAAAAAATTACTTATCCCATCTCTTTCAGATACTTCTTGGATTTCTAGAGATTTCCCACTCAACTGTGTCTTATGCTGACCAGCTGTGTGAATAGCCAGAGAATTTTGTAAACCATTTTTTTCTTTTTTTTGAAAGCACTAAACTAATCATAAAAACCCCACATTATTTCTCAGTACAAAAGTAGCACGTTTTCTGATTGTTTCCACATCATGTTTGTCATTGGTTTTAGTCTCAAACTGGGGCTTTGGCATGGCTGGTGTCATTTTCTTTGATCTGATTTTACTCAAAGTATCTTCAGAGAAATAAAACTTCAGTCCGCTGTTACATAGCAATGACATTACTGTGTGGTTGGATTTATGGGTGATCACAGTATAGTACTATCTGATAGTTTCATCACAAGGCAGAAAGTTAGTAAACACCAGATCTCCTTTTATACTTCTGTGTTAAGTTCATCAGGGCAGTCAATGAGTGGTCCTATGTAGAAGTTCTGTACTCCCAGACAATGATAGGGCTGATTACACAGCACAAATACATCATGGCTTACATTCTGAGTTGTTTTTCTACATGTCAAAAGCTGTCAGACATCCCCTTTAGGCTTCAGATGTATTTTTAGCAAGTTCTAATCTAGGCTACTGTCAAATGATTCTTATTTAGAATGTAGCTGTAGAAGAAAACAGGGCAATAGAAACGCTTCTGTAAATGCTCGCACAATATATAGTGCCTTCATCATTTATCTTGTATGTGCTACAGCTTACTTCTCTAATAGTATGAGTGCAGTACTGCATCTTTGTAAAGACCTTTCTCTTTCAAAGAAGCCCTCACTCTGTCTTTTAAGATATGCTCACGTTTTTTTCCATTTTGTTTTGTGAAGTCCAGAAAGCTGTTTTTTTCATATTATATATAGTCTATTTCTATTTGACAATTACTTACTATTTTACAAAGGTCTTACTGTCTGAGTGTATCTTATAAAAATCCTCTGTTGCAGTATTAATAACATTCTATCTGTTGTTTTCTGAGAATGGCTTCTTGTTGGGATTCTGCCCAGTTAAGCATACCAGCATGTTAAACAATGTATTGAATAATATCAAAACATCTAAAAAACAATCACATTTGTATCAACAATCAATAACACCAAAAATGAATTATGAGAAATCAATTAAAATACAGGCGGTCAATGGAAATTAGTATAACTTTGTTTACTTTGACACTAGCAGATCAGCTAGCCAATAGCTTTTTGAAAGCTGCAGTATACTAAAATCCATTAAACATCAAATTACATCAGTTACCAAATAACTAATTCCTATTATTCTTGTAGAGGTATATTTTTTAATATATCAACTAGGGAAATCAATCCAGTAAGAAAAATTCTGAAAGGGATGGTTCCATTTTCTGTGGCAAGAGATCTGTCAGATTTGTTCCAAGCTCCTCTAGCCAGACACCACCAGTAATTAGGAATGCAGGGGGCAATTGCCTGTATAACCTTTTGACAGCTCATCATCTAGATCCATTGTAATAAGCTCATCGATAATTGCACCATAGGCAGAAATGTTAAGATTCTCTTCTCTTGCATCTTGCAGGACTGCTGATTGATTCAAAAGGAGATACTACTAACTACCACCGTTTAAACAGGAGGGTGATTGATCTGATAGTGATAAAACAGGGGGAAATGGCTTTAAACTAAAAAGTGAGATTTAAGTCAGATCAGGAAGAAATTCTTTAGTTAGAGAGTGGTGATGCATCAGCACAGCTGCCCAGGAAAGCTGTGGATGCTCTACATGGATTTTCCAGGTCAGGTTGGATGAGGCCCTGGGCAGCCTGATCTGGTGGGTGGCAGCCTGCCTGTGGCAGGAAGTTTGGGGCTCAATCTTTAAAGTCCCTTCCAACCTAAACAACTCATAGTCTGATTCTGTGATTTTATAATGTCTTCATCAATTAAATCAACAGTAGTACTGAGTGCACCTTTTCAACCTAAGCCTTTCTATGATTTTATGATGATTCTATGATCTTGTTTGGTACACTGTGGCATTGTTTTCTTGAACAGAACCTGGCACAGTCCTACTACCATTGCAAAGATAAATAATTTTAAATTGAGACTAAAGATCTGAGCTTGCTGTTTAAGTCTGTATTATTTTTCTATCAGAACAGAATTTATATTAAACTAATTGATTATATGAAGTAAAATAGATGAGTAATACAAGAAAAGGTTATAATTTTTCTACCATGCCAGGGAGAAAGACTAATAACTAGTCAAACTAGTCAACAAATAACTATGTTTTTCATAGTTATTTTTGTTTGTTTGTTTGTTTTGTTTTAAGTGAAATATTAACGCTTGGATTAGTGATTTCATAACACTGAATGCTATGAAGGACTATTTTAACTCTATAACTTCTGGGTATATTTTTCTGCAGTCCAGTTTTAAATCTTCCTCCTGTCGGAAAAGTATGATGATGTACATTATCACTACAGACTCAGTGCAGAGAAGACAGGACTACTTGCTACAGATGAATCCTGGTTTTCTAATTCTGGTCTACATGGGCACTTTTCATACAGTGCTTTCTCTTATGGTGTGTACTCTGGCCAAGGGTGTTGTCAACCAGAAAACTCCTAGCTTTATATAACTGTTTCAAACACAATACAACTACGGCTGCCTGCAAAACTGAGATCTTCCTTTCCTCAGATTGATGGAAAATGCGGTAAGCAAGAGTAGAATGTACCTAACATATATATCCATGCGGTTCAGATCAACTAACCATAGCGGTAATAAAAGTAATGTCCTGAATCAATTCATTTCTTGGGGAGAGGCCAAAAGCAATTCAACATGTTAAGAATGGCTGAATGTAGTATCAAGAAGCATACCAAAAATCTAAAAAGATTTCTGGGAAACTCTGAACAAAAGGACACCAATGTCCTCATGCATGTACCTGTTCAATTTTTCTCCGTTCCAAGAGAGTAATAATGTAGAAAATCTTTAGAAACTGTTCCAAAGGATTTCTAATGTATTTTAGTGACAATGTTCATTCTGCAGTAATATTGCTCCTAGCCACTGTATCAACAATTACACAACATGAAAAGATGTTTTAATATTAGAAACAAAATCATCTTCCTGATAATCTTTCTTTTTTTCTATTTAGGAAAACTGCATAATCTGAATTTATTATTGCTTCTATTCCTTCCTTTGACTTTATACTATTAAGCTTCTAAAAATTAGGGAACTGCTCTAAAACCTCCTGCTATTCTCCGGAAATGTATTTTGCATATTTGAACTATGAAATTACAGCTAGTTTCTCTTGAGACAATTCTTTAGAAAAGATCTTATCAACCAGAACTTCAGTTACAGAGTAAGTAATGGAGACATTTTAAATGAAAATTATTACCGTTCTGGCTGCAGAATCAAGAACTAAATGAGGCCATAGCATTGACCAGTGATTTCTGTCCGTGCAACAAAACCAAGAGATTGCTTGTCAGCTACAAGACTGCTGTCTCACATTAGGAAATAGAGGGATTGTGTTACAGAAATAGATATGGTTGGGGATTAGGGAGATATAAAAAATGTTTTAAATAGATTTAAAAAGAACAAAAAGAAGGGAAGACTGGCAAAAAGCAATAAAATAAAGGAGGGCAGAGAGTTCAAGAAGAGCAAAAGTAGAGGGGAAGCAAAAGAAGAAAAAGAAAGAACTGCCTTTGACAATAGAGTTGATCTTTTATGTCATGAAATGCAGTTTCTTTGAAAAACACTGATATATGAGCCCCATTTTTTTTTGTCTGAAACATTTTGATTTGATTAGCTTTCATCAAATCTGAGGTATGAACTCCAGAAGGGCTTCCCTGAGGCTGCTGTCTGAGAAATGCAGGTTTCTTGGTTGCTGCCCTAGAGCCAGGTGCCTGAGGAGTCCCAGAAGATGGTTGATAAAATTAATATTCTTGTATTCTTGTACATTTAGTTACTCACATATACAGTTACACTAATATAAAAGTCAGTTTCTAAGAGCAGCTACAGGTACTGTTCAGTTTAGTTTTTTGTTTTTTGTTCCCCTTCCCCCTCCCCCCCCCCAGCACACACACGATTTTCTAATGCTTTGGTATTATAGCGTTACTAACTGATTCACAATGGTTCAAATCCAAATGCAAAATCTTGACATTTCCTGGAAAAAAGCTCTGCTTTGTAACTCCAACTAGTTCTTCAGCATCTTTGATGCATATTCTGGTTCTTTATAAAGGAAAAAAATCTTGCTCTATGGCTATTTTTCCATTTCTGACCACATGAGCGAGAGAATTAGTCAGTAATTTTATGAATAGAAAAGACTTTCCTTGGAGCATTTGCTATAGCAAACCATGAACTTTCTATTGTCATGCGAACATTTTATTTCTGAAATATTTTACTCCTAGACCTGCAGAACCCTAAGGATTGTTCATTTTCATAGAACCATAGAATTATTTGAGTTGGAAGAGACATATAAGGGTCATCTAATGAAACCTTCCTTCAGTGAATAGGAACACCTACAGCTAGATCAGGTAGCCCAGAGCCTGGTCCAGCCAGACACTGAAGGTCTCCAGGGGCACCCTTCTCTTGGCAACCTGTTTCAGTGCCTCACCACCTTTATCATAAAACACTTTTTCCTTATGTCTAGTACAAATCTCTCCTCATTTAGTCTGAAACCTCTTCCTCTTGTCCTGTCACAACAGGCCCTACTAAAGAGTCTGTTTTCTTTCTTATAGACCATCTTGCCATCCATTAGGGCCCTCGAGTCCTTTTTGTCAGGGCTGTACTCACTCCTTTCATCCCTCAGATGTCCTGATAGTAGGGTTTGCTTCAACTGAGGTGGAAGACCTTGCACTTGGCTTTGTTGAACCTCATGAGGTTCTCCTGGGCTTAGTGCTTGAGACTGTCTAGGTCTCTCTGGATGGCATTCCATCCACTGGACATGTCAGAATCCCCACACAGCTTGCTGTTATTCACATACTTGCTTAGGATGCACTGAATCCCACTGTTGATGTCATTGATGAAGATATTATACAATCATAGAATCATAGATTTAGATTGGAAAGGACCTTAAAGATCATCGAGCCCCAACCTCTCTGCCATGGGTAGGGTTGCCAGGCTGCCTAGGGCCTCATCCAACCTGACCTAGAACATCTCCAGGGATGTGTGTCAGTTTCACCACCCTCTGAGTAAAAGATTTCTTCCTGATCTGACTTAAATCTTGCCTTTTATTTTAAAGCCATGCAGAAATCTAAGTATATTAATAGAAATACAATTTCAGAAAGAGTCTGAAAATCTGTAGTTTGGCACCTCCAGGTTTCTTCAAGCCATGGTTTCTGTGTTTCCCATTCTGGTTTTTAGCAAGGAAAGTTTCAAGAAGGACACACTACCTGTTTGCCTGTCCCTATCTGTTATTATTATTATTGGAGAACATTTTACATTGTCAGCTTCAATTTTTGCAGAATGGGCAGATAAGGGAAAGGATAGGCACACACACAGACACATCATTCAGGCATTTGGAATGTTCCAATGGAATGGAATGGAAAATTCCTTTAGGAATTTTTCCTGTAGACTTTGAGCTTTGTTCTTTTTCAGTGGTCTTGTCTGAAGTGTATACTGCACATTCTGTCTGTCATAGAGAGACATACCTCAGAGTGGACTTCATATCAGTTCTTATCATTTAGTAGATCTAAGGTAAGGGCAAGATCTAAGATAAGGGTAAGAATGCGGATACTAGTTCCCAAAGGCTCCCAGCCTTTTGCTAGTACAGTCCTTTGATGTAAGCTGCATAAATAAGTGCAATTTGCTTTCACTTAGGTGTATTTTTATGTGTAACAATAAAATCAGCAAATGTCATCCTCTCATTTTCCACAGGTTTGCAAGGCACCTCAGTAACATCTGATAAATGTTTGCTCCTCCAACACATGTAGGACTGACAGCTGGAGCTCCACCTTCTTAAAACTCATTATTAAGTTTTCTTAGCACAGCATACTTTGCAGAGCAGTCCTTAACTGTGCAATCTGCTAATGTTTTTGAAATCATTCTGTTAGCAAAGCTGGATGAAGATAGTAGTGCATGCCCAACGCCACATACAGGTATGTAGTTCAATGAGAGAGGGTTGCGAGCAGGTAACAGAGCAGCTTTAAAGCACTTTGTCTACGTTTGTCTTGTAAAGTGCTACTTTGTAGCGTACTGCTCCTTCCCTACTAATACCATGTATCTCTGTGTGGGATGTTAGTAAGTTGGCAGTAAACGCTATGTACCTTGTTCAAATGAACTCTTCAAAATGTCTTTAGTACTTTAGTATGAAAATATTCTTCTCCAATATGCTGCCATCATGAGTCCCACATGTAGTGAAAATTGTTGCTGTTATCACGGTGTGTGGGGGTAGGTGTTTCCCAGTATAAACAGAATCCAAAGGATGTAATATTTTGTAGGACAAAGAAAAAAAATAGCTTTTGAATTTTTTTTTTTTTTTTTTTTTTTGGCTACAAGCACAAAACACAGAAATAATGTGCTTCTGTAGAAAACTCAGCTCATTAATTTGGCACATTTAGTACTTTTTCAGTTTTCTTTCTTTCTTTTTTTTTTTTGAGAAGATAAGTATGAACAATGCAATTTAGTATTTAGTAACATAGTTTCTCATGAACAAAAGCACAAATAATTACAAAATAGTTACAGAAAGAAATGTGTTCAATGAAAAGTGATATATGTGCTTTTTAGAAAAAATAATAATAATGAAGAAAATATTTGATCTGGCAGGGCTGCTTGGAAAGCCAAATTACCAGACTAAGTCTGGATATCAGTGGAAGTCATACTTGGGGATGGGTGTTCATGGTGGTGGGGAGGACGTATTATTTTGGGTTTTTTGTTTTTTTTTTCATATTAGCCATTAACAAGATTTTTATATGACTTCTAAGATCTGTTTTCTGTTATTTTCACTACTCCTTGCAGTGTTTGCACCTGTCAGCACGGACGTTCTTAGAGAAACACAGGTCTTTGTTAAAACTAACATTACAATAATTTGTATGTGCTACAGAAAGTATCCAAAAAAGATTTTCAAAATTTATTTTACAGTTTCACAAAAGGCAAAGTAAAACTTTACTAAGAGCTTCACCTCTAAGATGCGCAATGAGGAACTGAGGCACTCACAGCAAGTCTGATTGCATATCATGGCTTGAAACTACATTATTGGTCAAGAGTATATATAGCCAAGAGTAGCTCCTTTGATTTACACAATATGAAGCCTATTTAAATTGCAAGTAGCGACATCTTAAACTTGTGTTCTTACCATATATCCTTACTGTGGCCTTGCTCCAGATGTATCCATCTTGATTCTCTCAGTCCTTGAATGTCAGGATACTTTTGTCACAGTCTATTCACAAAGGATTTTGGCAGATGACACGGGCTGATCATCTATCAGATACACATTGAGTTGCAATGTCAGTTCTCCTGCAGTCAGACTCCCATGCTGCCTTGTCAGATTGTAAGAACCAACAACCAAGAAACAGAGCAGACAATACTTTTTGTAAAGATTAGCATAATTATTCATGAGCTTCTCCACTCCTTAGTGAAGCCCAAATAAAGCAAAGCAATTAATGGAATTTTTTTATGTTGGAATTTTCCAGGAATACTTTCTGATGTCCTTTGACTAAAAAGTCCTAATGCTTCACTTTCTGTTATACATTTGAAAAAATATGATAAAAGACATAATATAGATCAAGCTAATCTGAGATGCAAGTTCTTGTAGAATGTATAACTCTGAGTTAGCAATAAAAGATTACTACTATGCTTTATGTCATGTGAAAAAACTAACATCTGGAGACTCCAGTCAAAGGATAATGAGTCTGACTTTTCACTTTGAGTTCTTTAAATATCTTACAATTCTACTTCAATAATTCAAATTAATTCTGCCTATAATGGTAGATTCCCAAAAATAAGGCTAGTTTGTTGTGTTTGACGTAATTTTTTCATCATAATACATTAATACACTAATGTGGGAACTGAGTATGCATCTAATCTTCAACAGAAATTCCTTTTAGATAGAGTACAGTTCAGAGATCAAAAAGACATTCAAATAGGTACTGAAAGAAATATATATATATTTAAGTACTTCAAAATATTTTCCAAAACCTTAAGAAATACCTTAAATGAGGGTTCTTAAAAATAACAACTCTTCTCTTTTCTGAACTCAAACTTTTAGAAAGATACCATGGTGTATCATGCAGCCTGTATTTAAAGCCAGATTGTTTTGTTCCTCTCTACAGACAAACTTGTTCATCTCATTCCTTCTGCACTCAATTCCTAAGCATGCCAAAATATATATTACCTACCAGTTCCCACAGATCTGTTCTTTCTGACCTTTTTTCATTTCTGTAAACAGTTGAGGCTGTCCACCACTGCACGGGGCAGGCTCAGCATGACGTGGTTAGATAATAGAAATAAAATTGGGGCCTGATACAATAGGTTGTATGTTATCAGAGGTGTATTCAGAGCTTAATTTCTATAGTAACACATAGGGTTTGAAAAATAGAGAAATAAAAGGATTTTGTAAGTAGACTTGTAGAGCAGTATTTTGGCAAGGAAAGGGGGATACAGACTGCATACTACCAGAGGATAAGTGTTGTGTGCTTCAAATTAGATTACTTTCTACTGTTTACAAAAGGCATCATCATGCACAACTAGAGCTTTTAAAATATCTAGCCTCCTTACAGAATGTCACAATGCTCCTGGTTAGTTCTTAAGAAAGAGATCAAAGTAAGATTTTCTGGTCTTGATGTTCTTGTTCAGACTGTGTTCTTTCTGTTCTGTCTTCACAACACTGAAAAGAACTCAATTTTCCAAGCAAGTGACAAGAGAACACATTTGTCACTACTTTGTTCATTTATAAACCTTTCAGTGCACTCCAAAGGAGTAATTTGGAAAAAAAAAAAAAAAAAAAAAAGCTTACTGACTATACACTTAGTAAGCATAGTTTTCTTTAATGGACTGAATTCTTCCTTTATTGTTCTTCTTGTAATGGACCTGTCAAGACAGATCACCAGCAGGGGAAAAAAAAGAAGACAGTTTTTTTTGTTTATCTTATGGGTTTTTTTTTTTTTTTTTTTTGAGAAACATCAGTAGATACTTGCAAATTATCTGAGCCACTTGAATTCAATATATAATCACTATATTTGTTCTAATTTCCCTTTTTGATACCATTTGATTTTAATCCAAATAACCACTGTATGAGAGCTTTATTGTAATTTTCCGTCAGTAAGTCTTAACTAGCTGATTTTTCTCTTTGTCCAGTAATTCTAATTTCATTTTCTGTTTCCAATTCTAATCTGTTTCCTATTCAAAAGAAGACACTCCATGCAGGATCACTAAAAATGTAAGTATAAGAGAAATTTCTACTTAAATGATAACATTGGGAATAGACACAGAGAGAAAGAAAGAATATAGGAGGACCATTTTATATGACAGTTGATATAATAACAGAAAGGTAATTGCCTCCAAATGTACAAGGCAGTAAATGACTCTTGGTGGCTGATGATTTTTTTTTTTTTGCTTATTTCAACCAGCTTCATTATAAATTTAATTTTGGATCCAAATAAATAGGAAAAGCTAGGAAATGTGCTCCTATTGTTACACTCCTTTCTGGATGCTAAAGATATATTTGTTCTGTTCACTTTATTTATTTTTTTATTTATTTGTAAGAATTTTGATTTACAATTTCATGTTCAGATTTTTAATCTCTAGCAGTGACAAATAATATCTTACATCTCTGCCTCTTCGTATTCTGTATGTGTGGATGTATTTCTAGTAGAGGATATATCTGTCTTGTCCATTATTTCCTACAGAATTCTTCTTAGTTTTATTTTTGTTTCACTTATTTGTTGTTTGGTTATTTTGTAACTAAAGACAGTCAAGCATGCTAATTTCTTCCCAGACTTCTTTTCTAGTACAGTATTGTCAAAATGATACTGTTTCTCACAAGCATGTTTTCACAGCAATGCCACAAATGCTTACAAGCTGTAGTTTTCTAGCTCAAACACAATTTAGCATAGCATGAGGGAGATTCTATGGCCTGGAATATGCTAGCAGTTAGGATAAATGGTTCTTCCTTCTCCTCCACTCCAAAAGTCTATGAGAGAACTCCACTACCTAGAGAAAAACACTTAGGCACCATTGTTGCTAGGGCCACAGCTCCAAAACTGCCAGCCATTCCCCTACAAAGCAGGCATTCAGCAGCATGTTCATTCACATTCTTCACATTGGGGTTGCTATGGTTTTGTTATGAAGAGATGAGAAAGACAACTAGAAAAGACTTTTTTTTTTTTTTTTTTTTTTTTTTTGGTAAATGGCCACAAAAGACTCTTGCCACCAAACAAACTTTATGTTTCTAATAGTCACTAAAAACAACATCCAGGACCTTAGTCCTTTTTGAATGGTACTAGATTTCCTTCCTTCCTGTTGAGATAATGTCCCACAATGCAGCCTTTGAACATCGTCCAGTGGAAACAACTAACTGCATACAGAAATACTTTCTAGCAATCTCTAGTCACTTGCACTTGACCCAGTTGAAATGCAGTTTCAGATGTTGGCTCTTTTCCATTTGAATTTGCCTGTGGTGCACAACCCTTTCAGGCATTATTATTGAACTGGATGTTCAATTGATACTGCATTAGAAAAGTCATGTAATGTCACAATTTCAATTTTATAATCATAAATCCATCTCTTCCATCTATGAACATGTATATATTATAAAATGTTTGTCTTCATTCCACTTCAGTAATCTTAAATATCAAATCCTAAGCATTTGTTCTAATCAGGTTGCAGTTCGCATACAGTGTTCACTCACATAAATATGGTCTGACTCGAGATGTGGTGAGCTAGATGTGATGAGCTAGAGATAGATTGTTGCTGGATTATATGTATTATCTGCATCTTTAAAAGTCGGGAGATACCATAGCAGAAAAAATAAATAAATAAATAGTTGTGTCCATCTTTGCACACAGAATCATCAATGAATTCAGACAGACATCTTTAGGGTGGATTCTGAAAATGAGAATTGCTGTCTACAATTTTCTGTTAGTTTTATAATATGATTCACTGTATCTGAGTATATGTTCTGAGGTTAAATCAATGTTGTTTCTAAACCTCAGTATTATTATTCAACCCATGAAATGTTGCATCCTGTTTGTGAACAAGAAGGTGGTGACTGGAGCACAGCAAAAAGAGAGAGACAGAAAATCTGCATTTGTTCTTAAAGGAGGAGGCAAAGGGAATCTTAAGAAGGAAAAGTGAAGCTCATCTAATTGATGCTTTCAACAACCCATTGTGTGGCTCTGGAGAAGATGGAGACAGATTCTAGATGTGCACTGTGTTAAGATGAAAGGCAACAGCTACATGTAGTACTCTAAGAAATTCCAATTCAATATCGGGAAAAATATTTCCCTGTGAGTATAGTCAAACAAGGGGTGCTGTGAAATCTCTGAATGTATGTCTTTGAAGAGATCTAAATCTCATCTTGACAAGACAATTCAGTTTATGCTGGCCCTGACTTATGTTTCAGTTTAGAGCAGATGAAGGCTTGCCTGAGAGGTTGTGGATGCCCCATCCCTGGAGGCATTCAAGACCAGCTGGATGTGGTTCTGGGCAGCCTGGTGTAGTGGTTGGTGACCCTGACCACAGTAGAGGGGCTAAAAGTAGATGATCTTTGAGGTCCTTTTCAACCCAGGACATCGATCCTATGAATATCAGATGTTTCCTGCAATCCAAATCACTTAACAGTTCTGCAGTTCTGGGGCTACTCTGATGCTCCTCTACCTGCCAGTCACCAAACCCAGCATGTATAGACCTTGCTCCCTTTTCTGTGGTGGCAAAATGGCCGAAGATGCACATCCTCAGGGAAGTTGTATTTCTTCTTGACAACAGTCTGGCTGTCACAATACAGTTTGAACCTAGATGCACCATGCATGAATAACAGTCCAGGTATAGAAGATGTTTGATAATCTGTTCAATCTTCAGTATAGTTGATACATTAAACACAGTATTTGTCAGTCATTACTATTTTCACTCACATGTTTTATAATTCATCACACCCTTGTTCTGAGTAGCTGAATCATAAATTCTCCATATATTAATATTCTGATTAATAGTGTAATAAAAAATCACTGTCTTAAGAAGTCATATTGAAGCATAAGCATATTACTGTGAGCAATCCATTTGCTGGAAAAATAATTTTGGTCTTCAAAAAATATGTGTGTGCACCAGAGAAGAATTGTAAAGCTGTGAAATATAAAACTGTGTAGGTGCTGTCAACCTCTGAGTCAGCAGTTAACATTTTGCAAAAATTAACATTTTAAGCCTAAGTGCTCCCCCTACATGCTATGAGCCACCCTTTTTGCATAACCATGCACCTACTGACTGCTGCAGTCTGACAGTGCCTCAGAGCTTATACAATCGTAAGCGTAACAAAGTGATTCACTGTAAATTAGCAAAGTGCAGCCAGTCACGCTGAAGAGACATTTACCACAAGAGCAACGTCAGTCATGGACAGAGTAGGAGGAGCTGACAGCACACAGAGAGAAGTTTTCTCTGAAGCTGAAGGTGAAATGCCTTCAAGTCGGTCAAGCAATTTATTTATTTTTTTACATGTGAGCCTTACTGACAATCAATAATTAACACAGTTGTACAGAAAGAAAGGACTTGTTGGAACAGTGTAATACTTTTTTTTTGTTTGCTTGTTTTTTTCTGATTTAAAATTATTTACACAGCAGAGGCACAATGTATCAGCAGAGCTACTGTTTCCATTCAGAAGGATGGCTCTTCTTTGCTATACTGCATTCCTAATAAAAAACCTGTTAGTCTTGCTCTCCACTGGAAATCTGCCAGCCTCAAATACAGTCACAATGCCCTGGAAACTGTTTTGTTCTATGCTCAGCTCCTCTGATAGCAGGAAGGCACAGTGACACAGAGCTTATCTACTCTGAGTACTTCTGATAAATCCAAACTGTCAGACATTGCTGTTCAAAGGTAAGTGGGACATCAAGGAAAAAAGGGCATCATCAACCTTTCTTTCTTTCTTTCTTTTTTTTTTTTTTTTTCATTGTTCTCTCAGTAGAGATGTTCCAGACTAGTTTAGCTGTTCAAATGGCACTGAACAACAAAACCAAAAAAGGCTTTTCTGAATACAGTCTCCTCTTTTTTGATTATTCTTTTGCATGGAATAGTTGTGGTGGCTTTTGGAGATTTTTAAGGTCATAAAGAGAAATCTACAAAAAAAAAAAATATATTAAGCAAGCTTTAAAATCATTAGAGAAAGTTTACAATAAAACCCTGATCTATTCAAGATGATCCATCTGAGGAAGATGAGAACAACACCTGGGCCAAAGGGTGCTCTTCAAGCTCAAAAGGTAAAGCAGTGTCTCAAAAACTCTGATAGGAAACATGCAGAGAATAGATATGAGGAAAAAATGTTTAGAATCAATTATCTTGGACTTACACGATGCAATAGTCAAAACAAGTCTGGGGGTTGCTAGCTCTTTGATGAGTAGGCAGAGGATTGTTGCAAATGCAATGCAACAAGTGAAGTAAAATCTTCACGTATTGGTACTGATTTCTTTGCTGGCATCTGTGGCATTTCTAAATCAGAATACTATGTGCAATGGTTTCTCCTACAGAAGCAGAGCTGTGACTCACTGTAAAAAGTGGCAGAGAAATTCAGTAAGTCTCAGAAAAGGAGGCACCTATATAAATGTTCTCATCTGATGAATCTCATGTGTTATTGCTGTTTGCAGTATTTTATTCCAGTCATTTAAATGCAAGAAGTAACAAATCACTTATTCTGTAAGATGCAGTTCTATCTGTAAGCCCAGATCAGGCAGGATGGCCTTCATCACACAGCTGAAAGAGGGTTATAGAGGCCAAAAAATCCAGACTAGGCAAAAACACTGGCTGGTGGGCAAGAAGCAATCATTCATTCAGCAGCATCTAGAGATAGTCAGATGATCTATCTGCACAACAAAGAAAGCTGATGATTTGTCCTGTTCTGTTGAATGCATGATTCATGATTATATGATTACTCATGAGACTCACAAGAGCATGATTTGATCTGATCCAAAAACAATCTAAGGAGGAATAACTGAAACATTTAGACCCTGTCTCAAGCATATGTGTATATTTTAAAATATGAGTAGTCTCCTTTAGGGACTTTCATTTGTCTTAAAGTTATTGATGTTTAAATCCATTGCTGGACAAGAGAGAATTGTGTCTTGGAATAGGATATGTGATAATAAAGTAAATTAGTACAGATGGCGGCAGTGGACTGATGGTATAAAAAAGGTATATCATTGCTGTTTGTGCACACATACCATCTAGTAACCACTCAGACTGAACATACTGCCTTGTCTTGTTGACCCAGATAGCTAAACAGAGCTAAGCATATGTGCCCAGTGCAGGCTTCCTTTTACTGAAGAATAAGAAATATATAAACAAATATGATATGACTGTGGAAATGGTTTCCATGCATTGATTGTTGAAATTAAGGAAAATGAGGGAGTCGTAGAATTGCAGATGCAGTGCTGAAGTATGCTCTAATGTTGATAAATTGAAGGTTTCACTGTCCAAGTCACTTTTCTGAGATGAGCAGGTCAATGTCAGGGTATGTTGCTGCTACAGAATTGTCAGTATGTAGCATTTAACTGTAACATCGCTACTATCAATGTGCAAAATCTTTCCTCTAGGTTAAACAAACTCCAAGTCTGATATTCTTTGACAGTTAAATACTGACAGCTTGGGTTCCCTTTACCATTTCCTTTAAAATGTTTATTTTGCTATTCTGTTCTAGATAGCAGTAGCAAAAAATTCTAGAATGACAAATGGATTCTGAAAATGTTCTTTAGGTGTTTAGATGCTTTACACACTACTATAGGGGAAAAATTATAAACCACATGTTTGAAACTCACGTTTTCTAGCACACAGTACATTCCAAAAACTTGAATGGAAACGTTAATTCCTGAGCGTTGCTTGTTGAATTGATCCTAAGAACAGAATTTCAGAAGGACCATTGCTACATGGCCAGTAAAGACCACAGATTTGAAATTATCCCAAATTATTAATATATTAATCAGAGGAAAAGTAAAAAAAAGGAACAATTTCACAGAATCACAGAAACACAAAATTGATGAAGTTAGCAGGAACTTCTAAAGGTCTTTACTCTAATGAACCTGTCCAAAACAGTAAGTAAACAGGTTTCTGAGAACGATGTCCAGCTTATTCTCAAACATTTCTAAAGATTAAGACTCCATAAATTCTCTGTGTAAACAGGTCTAGTGTCTGACTACTCAGAGTAACATTTTACTTCTGTTTAAATAGATTTTCCTGCATTTCAGTTTGTGCTCACTGCCTCTGGTTCTGTCATGGGACACCAGTGAAAAGAGTCTGGCTCAGTCTTATTTACTCTTTCCCCCAAAAAACCTCTTTGTATACATTTAGGTGTTATTTGTGAACACATTCACCATGAACAAGGCATCCTTCATTGATTTGGTATTTCTGTCAGACAATTTCTCCAGACTTTTGAGGACCTTCTGAACAGCAGCGCAGCCTGAGATGCACGAACCATTTCTCCCAGGTTTGTATGATTGCAAAATTGCTAAGGGTGCACTCTGCCTCAATATTAGTTACTAGCAAAGACCAGTCCAGGTATTAATTCTTGAAGTATGCCACTAGTGACAGGCCTCCAAATGGACATTTTGCTTTCCTATTGCAACAACTTGTGTATGATGTTTTAGCCAGTTTTCAATCTATCTCACTGTATAGTTCTCTGTCAGTGGGCATGTTATAAGAGGCTATGCAAGGTATAATATGCAATTAGCAAGTATGGATACCTATAATTAAATTATTTCTACTGACAACATTCAAAGTAGATCTAGTTTATAGCTTTTCTGACCAATCACTCTTACTTTCAAATAGGAGAAGCATTCTGGAGCTTAACTTTGGACAACCGTAATAAAGGAACTTATCTATAGCATGGTAGATTAAATTTTTCAGCTCTTCCATCAGGGCAGATAACAAAGAAACTTGGATAAATTCATTTATTTATGTTGACACATCTCATAGCAAGATACAAATTTACTCCAATTGTATCTAAACAGGCATATGAAATCTAAATTAACACATCACTCTCTTTAGAAGAAATCTTATGCAAATGACACTTAATAAAAATGTTAAACAACTATGATGTGGTATAGCAAATGCAAGGAATCAAGTAAACTGGAAACTGAAGTTAGTAGGCAAAACTCTCCTAGAACACAGTAGAATATTTTTGTATCTTATGTTTATGATTGCTACTATTAAACAATGAACTCTTAATGTATCCTTTTTTGTTGTTGTTGTTGAGAAGAACTATCCTTTTTTTCATAGGCCTGGTTACTCATTTGAGGAATATATTTATGATTTATTTGTTTCTAATTCTCTTGATCATCATTTCAAAAATAAACATTACCAGTGACAAACTTGCTGTCTACAAGGAAATGACCACCACCATCTTTTTGTATTTGTGTATGCCTTCCTCTCCTGTGCACAGAAGATACCTGACCTTCTCTTGGTATATGTAACTTTGAATGTGAAAATTTTATTCTCTCCTGCTTGTGTTGAACTTTTTTCCTCTGTTGTATCAACTGTTCTTCTATAATCTATTTGTATATTCCTTCACATATAATTCCAGATAGTTACGTTTACTACTAAAAAAGGACCATATAATAACAATATCCTTTCTTGAAAAAATAACCGTCCTTTGAAGTACAGTGTTGTACATAAGAGAATACTGCATTCTGAAAACAAATGGGAACTACATAAAACAATAGTTAAAGGAAGGATCTTTGAGCACTTCACAACCTACCTCAGGAATGGAATGCCATCCAAGGAGGCCTAGACAGGCTCAAGCATTGGGCCCAGGAGAACGTCATGAGATTCAACAAAGCCAAACACAAAGTCTTGCACCTGGGTCATGGCAAGCCCCACTATCAGTATGATTTGACGGATGAAAGGATTGAACAGAGCCCTCTTGTTTGTTTGTTTGTTTGTTTGTTTTCTTTTGATGGAGAGTGGCTTTATTGTTTTTTGGATTTGGGGAGAAAGATGTGTTATTGATTTTGTTTTTTTAACAGTAGGTTTATTAATTTATTAGCAGAATTATTGTTATGCTCTGACTCAGCAGTTCTGCTCTGGAGAAGGAATAAGGCTTGTTCTGCATATTCCCTTGGCTATGTAGGTAGACTGAGTTCTGGCTGACCTTCCATCACCATCTGCCCAAGTGTATCTGTATATGTCTGCCTGTGTGTCAGAGTTAACTAGATCAATCTATGCCAGTGACAGGGGGCAGTGGGCCTCTGAGCGCCCCCAGCCCCACAAAATGGGAAGGGAAAGGGAAAAGGGATAGGGAGGTGGGAGCTGGGCTCAAGGAAGGGGAAAAAAAACAACAGCAATGATCTATGGAGGAAAACTTATTTTACTAACTATGATGTTGGAATGCAAGATAACACAATATAATACAATCAAATTGAAATTGAGACTAACTAATCAAACAAAATAGGAGAGAGAGAGAGATTTTTTCTGAGACCGATTCAAACCTGAAAAGCTTGGTACGGCTAGGAAGGCACCCTCCAGCACCCCTCTGCAAGGCAGTAAGTGACCACCCAACCAACAAGGGCCAGATACTGCGACTTCCAGAATGTACAGGGACAGGTATCTGGAATTGGAGCATTAACATTTTAACTCCCAGTGTACTACATGATGTTATGATGTAGAATACTGAAAACCAAAAATCACAAAACCATGACACTGGATGGATCTGGAGGAATCTTTTTTTTCTTCTCTCCCCCTCCCTGTTACCTTAAATTCTTCTTATTCCATTTTGCCATTCCAAGTTGCCATTTACCTACTTATCTTCCAGTATGCACTGATGCCATGTTATGTTAGACATTTACAATATAGACATAATCATCTGAAATGTGGATGTCAGGGCTCTTTTTATATTCAAAATATAAAAAGAGAGAGTTTCTGTCACATATCATCTTCATCCTTATGTTGATAACTAAAAATAAACTACATGAATCACAACTTAGAAGTTCCTATTTTTCTCCAGTGAGTGACTATGAAGAGATACAGGGATTACTCACTCTATCTACTTTGCAGATGTTCAAATTAACTTTTGATTTTTTATATTAACCTTTTTTTGCTCATTCATATGTGAGCCATTTTTGAGACAACATTTTACGACATCTACTACTTTCTCTTTTCCATCTCTCATTGTTCAGACGGGAAGAGAATAGTGGAGCAAACTGTTTCACAGATAACATCTCTTTAATCTCACTCTCTTTTTTTTTTTTTTTTTTTTTTTTTTAAGGCCTTCATGACTAAGTATTAATTTCTTTGAGTTACTGACTTTATATCAAGGAAGTTTGGAAGATGTTGTGAATGAGGTAGAGGAAATTTTGACAAATATTCCTCACTTGCAGGGCAATAGGTGGTGCAAGAAATACTCAATATTTAATCCCCTAATTTGAAAGGGCTGAAAAACAGGGTTGAGCAAGATAAAAAGCAATAGCAAGTTACAGCAAGAGGCAACAGTAGATTTACAGGTACTTCTGAAAGAAATGCTAATCCATTTAGGCCTTCCTGAAGTCTTTAATGGCAGCAGTAGATGACATGAGCACTTTGTATAGATTTGGGAATAACTGCTCTGGTCTTGTCCTGGGAGATTTAATTGCAAAAACATTGAAATATAACATTCAAATATACTTGATTTTTTTGTTTGTTTGTTTTCTTTTAGCTATTTCAAAAGATACAAAAAGACAAGTTAAATAAAACACCATACTTTTTATTTTAAATTGTGTATTTCATAGGATAGAAAATGAATTTATAATAAAATTTCAAATTATTTGGTTTTGTATAACAATATATATTGAAATAGTAGCATTTTATTCTAAATATATGTTATATTTAAATGCAAATATTTTATGTTATAATTTTATACATTTCTACAAGGCTATATAAAATATAATATTGAAATATAAATTGCATTTCTGACTACATATGCTAGCATAAATTACTGTATATCTCCAGATTGTGCCAAAAGCAGATCAGATGAATCTGGGTTATTTTTAATGTTAACCTTATAAAAATTGAATAAAATTCATCAATGCTGTGATGACTGAAAAAAAATATTATAAGACTTTTCTTTTTTAAAAAAATAAAAACTAAGTGTTCAAGAAAATAAGCATATTACCTTAAGGAATAGGCAGAAGTCTGCAGTTGATTGCACTCTTGTTTGGCAATGCACTCGTACTAGAAGAACAAAGGCTAGTGGGCAGAAAGATTAAAACCCCTAAATGAGATATTTACTTATTTCTAAACCACAACATATCTCAGAATTGTATCCAGATGACATTTATATTTCACATATATTGACTATATATGACAATATCAACTCTTTGAAAGGGTTGATAACTGCAGGACAAGGGGAAATGGTTTTAAGTTGAGGGAGGGGAGATTTAGGTTGGATGTCAGGGGGAAATTCTTTACAGAGAGAGTGGTGAGGTGCTGGAACAGGCTGCCCAGAGAGGTTGTGGATACCCCGTCCCTGGAGGTGTTCAAGGCAACATTGGCTGGGGCCCCGGGCAGCTTGGTCTAGTACTGAATGTGGAGGTTAGTGGCCCTGCATGTGGCAGGGGGGTTGATCTTTGAGATCTCTTCCAACCCTGGCCATTCTATGATTCTGTGATTCTGTGGTAATATATTATATGTGTTTGATTAACAAAGGAAGCAGAAACTGAAGCAAAGAGACAGCAACATTTAAAGAGAAATTTAAGAGAAGAAAAAGGAACAAGGAAAAGATAATTAGATTTAAACCTAGTTGTATTATTTATACTGTGTTATTTATATTTCAAAAGAGAGAAAAGAGGAAAAAAGAAAAGGAAATGAAAATTATTTTAAAAAGACATCCTAAAGTATAGGGGGATAGAAGGCCCACAGACTCACATGAAAATGAGGAAAGATGTAAACTAACAATCAGAGAAACTAGAAAAGAGTGATAACAAAAAGTAAACAAGCAAACAAAAAAAATCCATGAAATAAAATGAGGAAAGAAAGTCTGGTGAGATCACAGTCCCACCAACCTGTGAATTCTGAATGAGCACCAGCCAGCTTCTGGGACAGGGCCAATGTGGAGCTTGGCTAAATGAAAAACAGTTGGCATCCTAGTATTTTACATGTGATGAGCATCCAATATATGACATTTGATTTTATACCAAGAACAAGCTGGTTTGGAATCTCTAGTGGCCAATCAAGATATACAGTGACTACTTTCTTTTATCGTTCTAAGTTTATATCCTGAACCTAAGAATACTTAATCCAGCTGCACAAGGATTAAAAAGCAAAAAAAATCTATCCAGATAAAGCAACTGCTCAAAATCAGTCCATAGAACATAAATTCTATCTCAAATGGAAACCTTTCTCTCAGATCAAATAACTGTACTCTTTTCATATTTCTAATCTTGAACAAAATAAAAAAAAAAATCAGATCAGTCAGGAACCATATGCATTTAATTACATATTTATCTGATAGCCTTCAGGCAGACATGGCTATCAGAGATGGCACCAGTAGTAAACCCACTTGCATTTGGCAAGCTCTAACTTCGTGATGTTGCAGTATTAATTCATCCTATTAGTCTAAAATCTGGAGCTGCCTCTAATCAATAAGAAAGGTACAACTTTTTATTTTAGTCATTATTTCTTTACTAGTAAGCTTACTTCTTTTCATGTAGTATTTATCTTTCCAATGTATGGTTAGAAATGATCCAGATCTTCTGTCTTTTGATAATATTTATTCTGAGGAGTAAAAGGATGTAAGCAAAAATAGGATGAGGTCTATTTTAATTTCCTTTCCCTGCACCTCCATGATACTGATACAAATTTCATGATTCCTTGCTTATTAACTAAAATGAAATGAGGACATATGTAGTCAGAAGGTGTTTTATTCAATGTAAATGATGTCAGACAGTAGCAGAAAAAAGTAAAACTTTTATTGCTGCTGCATCTCTACAAATTTTTGTTAAGTTAATTCACTACATGGAATTAGTTCAACAAGCGGAGGTCCTTCCTTACTAACTCACTGAACTTCTACAAGTAAATGACATTTGTGAGAGTTGATGGGAAAGCAGTGAATAATTTCTGCCTGGACTTCAATAAGACCTTTGATATCATCTCCCATCAGATCCTCATAAAAATCCTGTATATGCTTGGGTGGCACAAGTAGGCAGAGAGGTGGATCAAAAATCATCTAAATGACGGGGCCCAGAGTGTTGCAATCAGTAGTGCAAAGTCTAGTGGGAGGACAGAATCACAGAATCACAGAATGTCAGGGATTGGAAGGTACCTCAAAAGATGGTCTAGGCCAATCCCCCTGCCAGAGCAGGAACACCTAGATTAGATCACACAGGAATCTACAGTGAGTCACAGAGGAGAGTAACTAGTCAGTAGTCAATACTGAGTTCAGTCCTGCTTAGCATCTTCATTAGCAGCCTGGGTGATGGGGTAGGGTGCATTCTCAGCATGTTTGAAGATGATACACAAGATTATAACATCACCATGTACAGACTGGGTAAATGGACTGACAGGAACCTCATGAAGTCCAACAAGAAGTGAAACCTGTATACGGGGAGGAACGACACCAGTCACCACCAGTATGTGCTTTGGACTGCCCAGCTAGAAAGTACCCTGGTAGAAATGGAAGTGTGGATAACAATTTCAACATGGGTTTGCAATGAGCTCTTGTCACAAAGAAGTCAAAGGTAAGAAACTCATAAAAAGAAAGATGAAAGTCCATGAAATGTGGAAAAGGGGCCTGTCCACCTGCAAAGATTATAAGAATCTTACCAGGGCCTGTAGGGATGCAATGAGGAAGGCTAAAGCCTCTTGGAATTAAACCTTGCAAAGGAGGTAAAGGACAACAAGCAAGGTTATTTTTAAGTATGTCAACAGTAAAAGGAAGACTAGGGAAAATGTGAGTCTCCTACTAAGTGAAGTGAGGATCTTTTCAGAGACCACCTAGCTAAAATCAACACAATCTATAGGCCCCTACAGGAGGCATCCACATGTGCTGAAAGAACTGGCAGAGCAACAGCTGTGCCGGTCTCTATCATCTTTGAAAAGTGTTTGTGAACAGATGTGCCTGAAGACTGGAGGATAGCCAGTGTCACTCCAGTCCTCAAAAAGGGCAAGAAAGAAGACTGAGGAAACTACAGGCCAGTCAAACTCACTTCTGTCCCTGGAAAGGTAATGTAACAACTTTTTCTGGATGTCATCTTCAAGCAACTGGAAGAGAAGAAAGTTCACGAATAATCAGTGTGGATTCACTAAGTGGACATCATGCTTGACTAGTGTCACAGCTTTCTATGATGTCATCACTGGCTGACTAGATGGGTGGAAAACAGTGGATGTTGTGCATCTTGACTTCAGGAAAGCATCTGACACAGCCTCCCACAGCATCCTTGTTATGAAACTGTTATGAAACTGTTATGAAAATGTGGGATAGACGAGTGCGCGGTGAGGTGGATTGAGAACTGACTGCCTGGTCAAGCTTAGTGGGCTGACATCAGTGACACAAACACAAGAGTCTGGTTGGAGGCCTGTAATTAGCAGTGTTCCCCATGGGTTGGTACTGAGTTTGATATTGTTCAACATCTTCATCTATTACTTGGATGGGAGATAGAATTCACACTCAGCAACTTTGCAGATGATACAAAGCTGGGACAAGTAGCTGACATACCAGAAGGCTGTTCTACCATTCAACAAGATCTGGACAGTCTGAAGAGTTGGGAGAGGAAGAACCTGATGAGGTTAAACAAGAGCAAGTAAAGAATCTCACATCTGGGGAGAAATAACTGCATGCTTCTTTTCAGGTTAGGTGATGACCTGCTGGAGAGGAGCTCTGAGGAGAAGGACCTGAAGGTTCTGTTGGACAACAGGATGGCCATGAGCCAGCAGTGTGCCCTGGTGTCCATGAAAACTAATGGGATCCTGAGAAGCATTAAAAAGAATATGGTTAGCAAGTCAAGGGAGGTTATCCTCCCCTCTACTCTGCCCTGGCAAGGCAAAATTTAGACCACTGTGTCCAGTTCTGCGTTCCCCTGTTCAAAAAATACAGGGATCTCCTATAAAGAGTTCAGAGTTCAAAGAGGCCACAAAGATGATAAAGGTCCTGGAGTATCTCCAGGAAAAGCTGAGTAACCTGGGTCTGTTCATCCTGGGGAAAAGAAGACTGGGATCTAATCAATGTTTATAAATATCCAAAGGGAGGTGGGAGAAAATGGAATTCATTAGGCAGAGTTTTTTCAGTATGTGGAGGAAAGTGATCCTTTCACTCTGCTAAGCAGTAAAACTACAATTGATGGGCTTTGACCACTTTGGATGTCCTCAGTACAAGAGTGTCATGGGTTTATTGGAGAGAGTTTAATAAAAAGCCATGAAGAGGATGAAGGGACAGGAACACCAAACCTGTGAGGAAAGGTTGAAAAAGTGGAGACTATTCATCCCTGAGAAGAGAAGACTGAGGGGGGCTCTTTATCTTTATCTTATCTTTATCTTATCTTTACCTTTACCTTTATCTTTTTATCTTTATCTTTATCTTTATCTTTATCTTTAGATTTCTCTACTTTTTATCTAAAGTCTTGATGTCATCCCAGAAGGGAGGTTAGACCCAGGTGTATTTTGGTGCATGTACATGTCCACTGTGAACTGAGAATTATAGTCACAGAATCATTAGAGTTGGAAGGGACCTCTGTGAGCCATATAGTCCAACTCCCCTGCAAATGAACAAGGACACCACAGTTAGATGAGATCATCCAGGGCCTTATCCAGCCTCACTAAGAAAGTCTCTAGGGACAAGGCATAAACCACATCACTAGGCAACCTATTCCAATGCCTCATCACCCTCAGTGTAAAAGATTTTTTCCTTATATCTAACCTGAATCTACCTTCTTTGAGCTTGAAACCATTTCCCCTTGTCCTATCACCACAGACCCTGCTAAAGAGTCTGTGACCTTCTTTCCTGTATCTCCCTTTTAGATCCTTAAAGGCCACTATCATATCACCTCACAGCCTTCTCCTACCCAGGCTGAAGAGCCCCAGCTCTATCCTCATAGGAGAGGTGTTCCATTCCAAGGATTATTTCTGTGGCCATTTTCTGGATACACTCCAACAGATTTACATCTCTCCTGTACTAAGTGCTCCACATCTGAATGCACTACACCAAGAGAGGCCCCATCAGCACAGAGTAGAAGGGCAGGATCACTTCCTTTGACCTGGTGACCACATACCTTTTCATGTAGCGCAGGATATGATTGGCTTTCTGGGCCACGAGGGCACATTTCTGGATCATGTCCAACTCCCCATCCACAAATATCCCCAAGTCTTTTTAAGCAGGGCTGTGCTCAATCCTTTTATCTCCATTTTGTACTGGTAATGGGGGCTGCCTCAGCCTAGGTGAAATACCTTGAACTTGGATTTGTGGAACCTCACAAGGTTCACCTGGACCCACTTCTCAGTCTCTCTAGGTCCCTCTAAATGACATCCTGTCCCTCTGGCGTGTTGACCATACCCAGCTTGGTGTCATCAGCAAACTTACTGCACTCGACCCCACTGCTGATGTCATTGATTAAGATATTAAAGAGTATTGAACCTTCCACTGACCCCTGGGGAACACCACTTGTCATCAATCTCCATCCAGACACTGAGACATTGACCACCACTCTCTGGACCTGATCCTGCAGCCAGTTCTTCATACTTCAAACCAAAAAGTTCATGAATCAAATCCATATCTTTCCAATTTGGAGAGAAGGATGTTGTGGGGTACCATGTCAAAAGCCTTACTGAAGTTGAGATGGATGAAATCAGTGGCTCTTCCCTTGTCTATTGATGCAGTGACATCACCACATAAGGCCACTTGGTTGGTTAAGCAGTATTTGCTATTGGTGAAGCCATGCTGGTTCTCCTGTATCACCTCCCTGTCTTCCATGTGTCTAACCAAAGTTTCCAGGAGGATCTGTTCCATGATCTTCCCTGGCTCAGAGGTGAGACTGACAGATTGGTAGTTCCTGGGGTATGATGTTGCCTTTTTTCCTATTACCCAGGATTTCACCTGACTGGCACAACTTTTCAAATACCATAGAGAGTGGCTTGGCTAGTACATCAGCCAATTCTCTTAGGACTCTGGGATGCATCTCATCAGGACCCATAGACTTGTGGGTGTTTAGGTTCCTCAGGTGGTCATGAACCTGATCTTTGCTTACAGTGGAAGGGACATTGATTTCTTCCCTGATCCCCTTCTATTAAACCAAATGTTTGAGAGCTCTGTGGGGGGCAGTTATCAGGAAAGACCAAGGCAAAAAATTTATGTACCTCAGCCTTATCCTTTTGTTACCAACCTTCCTTTGTCACTCACCTGGGGGGTGTATTCCCCTGGACTTTTTTTTTCTGGTTGAGGTACCTGTAGAAGCCTTTCTTGTTCATTCTGGCATACCTAGACAAAGTCAGTTCAAGCTGGGCCTTGGCTTTCTTGATGCCAAGGACAAGCACTTGAGATCACAATGCCTCCTGTAGCTGGAGGTAGAAAGCCTCATCGACAGGCTCTGATTGATCTGGTGGCCTGTAGCTGACACACAATCACCCTTTGCTGCCTCAATCTCGAACACCCATAGGCTTTTGTCTTGCTCATGGCTTCTTTAGGAACATCTCTTCACATTTTTATTCCTTTCCTTATGTAGACAGCAATCCCTCACCACTCCTTCAACACCAGTCCCATCTGAACAGCTTGTAGCTGTCAATAGCCACACTCTGGCTGTGGAAACCATCCCACCAGGTTTCAGTGTCAACAACTATATAATGGTAGCACAGTAGCTAGCAACTCCTCCTGTTTGTTTCCCCAGCTGCATGCACTGGTGTAGGGGAATTTCGGCAGGACAGTTGTCTTCTCACCTCCTTAAACTTTGGTTTGTTTCTGTGTCCTTATCCTGTACAGGAAGCAGAGAAAAAAACATGATCTGCATATTCAATTCCTTTAGCTGTCATCCCAAGGCCCTGAAATCCCTTTTGATAGCCCTTGACCCACATGTAGCTGTTTTATCTCTCTATATATGAAAAAGCAGTAAGGACTGTGGTCTGTCGGCCGTACTAGGCTAGGTTGTTTCCTGGTGACATCCTTCACCTGCATGCCAGCAGACTTCTCTAAGAAGAGGATCTCCTCTGCATGTTCCCTGTAGGGAAGAATCACCTACAACAAGTACAGCAAACCCATCTCTTCAACTTCAATGAGGTAGCCTTGGTTGACCTTGAGCAGACTTGCCTCCATCCGCTCTTTTCCTTTGTGCTTCCAGACCTGCAGTTTTTTTCCTATAACCTGTTAACCTGTTGCAATGCAGGCTGCCTTATGTTTGTGTTTCTTTTTCTTTGAATTAACCTGTTCGTATATAGGTGAATTGTGGTTTTCCCACTCCTTCTTTTTGTCCCCAGTGACGTGTTTTAGTAGATATAATTCATCCTGAAGCCTGGACACAAGACAGAGCACAGCTGTTTTGACTGCTGCCCCACGAAGCCTGTGTGAGCTCATGCACTCTACATAGCCGGAGCTCTGAACTGCTACATGATCACAGTAAGGATTGCAACATCCTTCCTGACAGGACAGACACCCTAGCTCTCCTTCGGGTGGAGGTCAAGATTAATTCTCTGCTCTTGGAGGGTGATAATCCTGCACTTCAGAGCGAGACGACCCCGAATTTAGCGGGTGATAATCGCCTAAGGGACTTATCCCCTAGCCCTCCGGGTACTCGCCCTCCGTGCTCGCCTGCCCTGCGCGAAATGCCCTCGCAAACTGCCGTCTGGTCCCCGCCGGTGCTCAGTGACGACGCACACAGGGAAGGTTCGGCCGCTGTTACCCCCCGGCTTCTCCCTCACCGCTTCAGAGCTACGGTGCGTCAGGGGCTGCTCCCACCCAACGGTTTCTTCCTCGGTGCTTTGCCGTGGGTTGAAGTCTGTGAAGGCACCCTGGGTGCGAACTGCTTCTATGCAGCTGCCACGTGCGAAGTCCTTGCTAAAAAAACCCTCGTGATTCATTAAATAGAATCCGTACAATAATAAAGTTTTTCATCTTAAATGTACGGTGAATGTTATTTTCACAAGAGAGAGCCCCTGTCCTTCATGCTGGAGTCATCTCAGAAACTTTTAATCAGTCATGCAATATTGTGCAGCTAATTGCATTCTCGGCTTTAACTCCAAAGAAACTAAGATATTGAATAGATAACCCATTTTATATATTACTTAAAGGTGTTTTGTTTCTGTTTTTGTTTGTGGGTTTTTTTTTTTTTTTTTTCTCTCTCATTCTATTTAGTGAGAATATACACATTCTAATTGGGTCTTTAAAAGTAGAAAATAAGGCAGTGTACTATGCCTGATAGTTACATTCCAATGGGCTTTGGCAATAGTTTCTGTGAGTTCATTATGCTGCAGAAGAAGCAGCTAGTATATTTCATACTACAAGCCCTGCTTTAAAAATCAGTTCTTTTATTCCCCCCTGTGATTTTGATGAAGGTACTTCACCATGGTGATTGCAAGCATGTGACTGCAACAAAAGTCTTGTACGACTCCCAGGAGAAACTCAGCATGAGTAAGCAATTCCTAGCACCATCCAAAGCTACTTTCCAGTAAGACATATATTATTTTTTTCCCCAATCTTATAATTCCTGCCACTTCCCTGCCCAACAAACCATAGTTGTTATTATATCTCCTACATCAGGAGACTTAATGACTATCATACCTAACATTTCTTAGGAATAATGTATGTCATTTTTTTCCAAGCCATATTTAGTTATAATGATAAATTTAACAAGAACTTCATTCAATCCAGAATATCAAAATACATTTGGAAACAAATCAAAGTGTTTCCAAGAAATAAGTGCTTTCACTCATCACAAATAACACAATTATTTGAGTATTTTACAACAAATCCTCAGGAGACAGGAATTTGTTCTCAGTGAATAGAATTTCCTAGTCTGTGGTTCAAATCTAAACTAAGATATATTAAATCAGATGATTTGAGCAACAGTGATATTTTTAGATAACTTTTGTAAGAATAACTGCATCCTGTCCCTCTGTCAGTTTTTAAATTAAAATAATAATAATAATAATCCAGGAAGTTTTACTATTTTTCTGACTCTTGGGTCAGTCTTTAGTCTGATTTAGTATCTCTACTGTAAGAACTTGAGTATGCTGAAGAAATATCTTAGAAACACCATATAATTTCCCAAATCAAAAGTAGCTTAACTTTGGAAGCCCAGGGCAAGTCTGATAGTACAGATTGTCACTCTACTGCTTCTGCACTTACTCCAAAACTGTGCTGACTTACCTTCATTAAGCTGTTCCATTTCAGGCAAATGTATACACTTCGTCTGCGCACTGTTGTTGCAGTGTTGTATACAACACTGTGTTCTGTGTGTGTAAATGTCTAGTATGAAAGCTGTTCTATTTAGATTTAAAATACTACATATTTGTGAACGCAAAGTCTAATTTTCATAACATTTAATATAATCCCTCATTAAGAATAACTTATGCTTCTGTCATGTGATCTGGAGCAGCATAATGTTCATCAGTCAAGAGCCATAGCATTTTTTACTCAGATGATGAAAACAAGGCTTTCTCCATAGCATCTTTCTTATAAACCACAAAAATTGAACAACTGACTTCATCAGTTCCAGCAAACCTTCACTTTATATCCTCTTGCCCTTCAGAGAGAAAACATTTGCAGATCAAGTTTTATGTCTTAATTTGTTTACGACTTTTTAGGACTTGGTGATATCTACAAATTCCAAATTAGGACCTAACTTCTGATACCTTTGTTTACCTTGCCTTCAAGATTTATGTCAAATCAGCTAGCTCACAGTACCAAATGAGCTTCTTAAATATTCTTTCCTGTTGGTCCAAATGGGAAGCTGACCTGAAGTTTAGTTCCTCATACATGTTAACAAAAGACTTGAGTTTGCTTTGCAATAGTTTCTGTGAACTGATTGCTAAAAGCTGAAAATATCACTTTTAGCAATTTTGTGTTTCCCCAATTGGCTTTTTTTTTTCCTGCAAGCACTCAGCTCTCTTTTGACCAAATTAATCAATATATTAAAAAATTATTTGAAATTATTTGAAAATTTTTGCTATTTTACTCACAAAGCTTGATAATAAGACAAATTGATTTCTTTATTATTATTTTTGAGAACTTATCGAGATCTTATCTTTATTTATCATTACTTTCATTGTCCTTTTTTTTTAATATATATTTTTAAATGTGATCCCAGTCTATGCCCAGACTCCTATGTGTTATTAAATAATGGTAGTTTAAATGCTTGCCAAGGATAAAGAGGTGAAGGGGCAACTAGAGGCAGATTACAATCAGATGTCTTTGGAAATCTCTTGAAGAACTGTAAATGTGGATCTAAATCCATCAGTTTAATCCAATAACAGATATTAAAGGTGGTTGATAGGACAAAGATAAGGTTTATCTTTGCAATTCAACCATCTATGCTCTCATGCCTTTTTTTCTTTTCGGGACAGGAATAATTTAGAAAACACTTTTAATTACACGTGATGGATTGGCTAATTATATTGACATCAGGTTTTTCTAATTAGACAGTGTTTGGAAAACAATTCAAATGTGAAGAGGATTGTGTTGATTCTAGAGTTAAAATCATTTGATCTGCAAATGATGACTATGAACATCTCTACTTATCTGCATTGAAGCACCCACATAGCCACATTTATTTTAATATAACATTGAGAATTCTTCTAGTCAAACATTTACACTGATCAGCAATCTTTGAAATGTTTTATTGGTCTTTGCTAATAACTTGATCTCCTCTGATCCATTCCTGATCTTTTACTTCTCTGTGTGAGATGAGAAGTGGAAGATGGGTCTTGAATAATTTAAACTGTGTTGTGATTTGACAAGACAAAATAAGACTTTAAAATAAAGCCATTGGCATTAAAGTTAAACAACAGTCTACGTGTTGGCCCTGCTGGACAAAATTATCGTTGAGTGTGAAAACCTTGTTGAGCTTTAAGAAAGATAGAATAATGGAATCATAGAACAGCTTGGATTTTAAGGGGCCTTTATGATCATCCATTTCCAAACTCCCTGCTGTGGGCAACGTAACCATCCACCAGATTGAATGCCTCCAGGATGGGGCAACCACAACTTTGTTGTGCAAACTGTTCCAGTGCCTCACCACTGACTGAGTTAAAAATTTCCTTCTTACATCTAATATGTCTCTCCTCTTTAGTTTAAAACTATTCCCCTTTGTCCTATCATTAGTGAACCATGGAAAAAGTTAATGTCACTCCTGTTAATAAGCTCTCTCTGAGAACTGGAAGACCACAATGAGGTCTCCCCAAAGCCTTCTCTTCTTCAGACTGAATAAGCTCAGATTGCCCAACCTTTCTTTGTAGGAGTGGTGCTCCAGCCCTCTGATAGTCTTCACAGGCATCCATGAGTCTAAACAGGCAGCCTCAGCCTCTCCTCACTGACTGCAAAATAAGCATCTGATACACAGACTTACTGTCACTTATACCACCATTCCCAGGAACAGGAATGTTTCAATCTAACTTACCCGCTTCAGGTTGCTAGTAGCACCTTTTTGGGTCTGGAGAAGCAAGGCATCTGAGAGAGAAGATCTTTACAGGTTTCAATAATGCTCCAGGAATATTGAAAAATAGTGTTTGAGTTTTTAAAGAATAAACTGAATTAGTAACACAAGATCACGTAAATGATGTGTTGCTAATTTTCTAAAACAACATTCATTGAGAAGTCACCAATAAACTAAAGCAAAAAAAAAGAAAATACAGTATAATTATTAGATATTTATTACTGCACGGCTGTGACATAAGTGTTGTATATACAGTGAAGGAAATTCCCTGACCTAGAGAATTCATCTAGTTAGATAGGAGAAGGAGTAGGTTATAATAAAGATGCACAGGCTTTCTTAAAAAATTGGTGTCAGAAATGAGATAAAATTTAACAAAATGTTGGGCTGAACCTCATGAAGTTTACATGATCTGATTAAAGATACTGAGGTGGCTTATGAAAGAAGGAAGGGAAAGTCAGATGATCTAAGAACATTTTTTTCCTTCAGGTAATAGTTAACTAATAGCATTTTTATTATTATTAAAAGGCATATTGCTTCGTAGTTTGTTACTTTTTATTCCATCAGATGTGTGGTGTTTTATTTCCAAGTCTGCTACAATTCTGACAATGAAGACTGAGGCAAAGAACTTGTTGAGTACCTTAGTCTTCTCTGTATCTGTTGAAGCTATTTCTCCCTTCTTTTTTATTAGAGGATTTGCACACTGTTTGGCCTTTCTCTTCTGACCAGTGTATGTTTACAATCCCTACTTGTTATTTTTCAAATCCCTCAACAAATTCATTTCTATCTTTGGCTTTGCTTTTCTGATCCCACCCCTACACATCTGAATGGCATCCCTGTATTCTTCCCAAGCCATGTGTCCTACTTCCACTGCCCATGGATTTCCTTTCTCTCCCTCAGTTTTACCAGCAGGTCCTTATTCATCCATGCTGACCTTCTGCCATCCTTGCTTGATTTCATACACTGTTAAATGTAGAGCTGTTGTGTTCTCAGAAATGCATTTTTGAAGAGGTGTCAACTCTTCATTCCTTTTTCTCTAAGAACAGCTACAAAAAGGATCTCATCCCATAATTCCTTTAGCAGCTGGAATTTTGCCCTCCTGAAATTCAGAGTCCTGACTACATTCTTTGCCAGGCCAGTATTCCTCTAGATCACAAATTCAATCAGAGCATGGCTGTTGCAGACCATTCTGCCCCACATATATTTTGGAACATGTGTCTCGAAAAGCGTTATTACTAAAACAATTACTAAATTTTTCACTATATGAGAATGTATCTCCTGCTGCCATGATATCATTGATCAAAGTTTTTGTAGTATAATTTGGTCTTTATTAAGTACATATCAAGAAAAAAGGAGCAGGTTATATGTGAATAGTCTAAAAATTGTGTGTAATTTTAAAATAGTATAAAGCTAAAATTAAATGTCTTTCCTCCAAATCTTTTCAAAAGCTTTTATCTGCTTGAGTTTAGAAGGATTTATAATAGAAACAAAGAGACTGATAAAGTAAAAGAAAATGCTGTCCCAGCATCCATTCTGTCTCTACTCTTTCTGACCACCACGACATTCTGACAGTTCTGAAGTCTAAAGATAATCCAGGTTTTTATCTGTGAAACTTAAATGCAATGTTTAGCATTCTATCAAATGATTCCTTCAGGTATCAGTGTAATTTAATTTATTATTTTTTGCAGTTTACCATGTCCATCGAAAGGTATTATGTTATGTACAGCTCCACAGCCTGTAACTGTTCATCATGAAAGGAGACCAAGGGCCCTAACAAACTGAGAGTGATTTCTATTTGAGCTACCATAGCAACAAGTATGTGTATTAAAGTACAAATCACATGGCTTAGTTTCTTAAGGCTAATTAATTTCAGTAATTATGGCCTTATACAAACTGGAGAATGCATTGGTGACCAAGTGAAATCAAGTGGACAATTCTTTTCCATTCTATAGTGGTAAGACCTTGCTGAGTGGAAATATTAATGTAATTATGAGAACTGCATATAGTATACAGGGAAAACAAATTCTGCAACTTGACTAGAGACTGGTCTATGGGGTCTTGAAAATGCTTAATGTAGAAGTTTCAGTCCATATTACTTTGTCATCTGTCAGTGTCAAATGAGTTATAAAGAGCCGAGTAGCTAAGCTTGGAAGATTGTCGTTGAAAGGTTGTTTAATTCCCCAGATTTACAAAGGATTTATGAAGCATCCACTAATTCGAGCAATGTGAATAGTAACAAAAAATATATATATTTAATGTAATAGCATTGGTTTAGCAAGGAAAAATTAGATAGCTCCTACTTGTTTAATTTTCAGTATATTGTGAAAATAATACTTAACTGAAAATCAGAAATAATTTTACATTACAAATAACAGTATTACAAATTCAAAGACTTAGATCTCTGCTTTACTTGTACAATTGAATTAATTCTAGCACTCACCACATATGCAGTTTGATCTGTGTTTTAGTAGAAAAGCAGGTGTCTACCTAGGCTTTAGGGAGCAATTAACAATTCATTTTGTATATAACCACAGTGTCTCACTGGCAAAGCTAATTGAAGTAAATAAGACATTTTCAATCAGCTAAAAGAAAGCATTAAAACAGTCTTGCAAAATTGTCATGACAAATTACCAACCAAAGCACAAAACCTTCTCAAACAGCTTTTACCATGGTGATTGATGAGAATGAAAAAATTAATGATATCTTACTGGCCTGACAAAAGAAAAGTGCTTTCCTGACTGAGTAGAGTTTTGTGAGGCAGCATTAAATAATGGGAAAATAATGAAATACAGAAATGCATTTATTTTTTAAGTATAAATATTAACAGTGCTACTGTAATAAGGAAGAAAAAAAAAAAATACAAATTTTCCTCTCATCCCCTCAGGACATGGGCTTTTTCTGCCTATGGCCAGAGGGTAATATACCAGGTCAGCAGAAGGTGAGATTGGGAAACTGAATTTACCACTGGCACAGAAACAAATGTCATTCATGGTGTGTGCAATGGCATGCAGTCCTCAGACACTGTCCCCAAAATTTGGGGTGTGTGGAAGGACAACCTATACTTCAGTCCTAGCTCTAAGGAGAAATATTACCAGTTTCCCACGCTCTACCACTGCCCCCATGGGTCTGACAAGTAATCGTCACAAAGACCTTCCCAAGAGACAGGACTAGATGGAAAAGCAATGGATGGATAAGACATAGGTTTGATATAAATATAATATAGCTAGATGAGTTTTATTAAACATTTTCAATTTTGAAGTTCTTTCTTTCCCTTTTTCTAATTGTATGGGACAAGCAGTCATCAGGCATCTGTTTCTAGTATCATGTCCTCTTGAATCAAAAGAGGAGTCTTTCAGTTAGTCTTAGTAGTTGCATGGAAAAACATGGTAAAATATAGGAGAAAAAACAAAGCAAAACAAAATGATCAAATGATTCAACTGGCAAAAAGGAAAGACATTGCCCATAAAAGAGTTAATTTTGTGTTTCATCTTGTAATGTGAAATAATGAAGAGTCATTTCTGTATAAGAAGTCATACAATTCATCTTACATAATATTCCAATAAAATAAAGAGTCCAGAAGAGTTTGTTCAAGGAACAGATTGTTTGTTTGTTTGTTTGTTTCTGTCTTTTATGATTGTAATGTATACTTGTACCTGTTAAAAAATTATTGTCTTACTATCAGAGTGAGATGCATTTTAGGCTGATAACATGATATACTATACTATATAATGAGACTTGTCAACATGATTATATAACTCTGAGTTAATAGAAAAAAAGACACTGAGTTTATTTAAGCAAATAGCCCTGAGAGGCTAACAGGCTGAAATTCTTCCTAACTGCAGCAACCCTTGTGAAAAGAAAGGTAATTAGGGAGGCTTGAGATTAAGAAAGTGTGCCAATCTCTTTCTGAAAAGGTCAGATGTCATGCAGACTGCAGCTAATGGTACTAATTTTACTGCATCTTGTAAAGAATACATGACAAAATGCATGTTTCAATGAGATAACAAAAAAGGGAGGGTGGGAGGATTTCATGAATAGAATGAAAAGGAAATGCAATCTTAAAATTTTTGCCCTCAGGAAAATATATTTCATGAAAAAAGATCTCAAGAAGAGATAATTTCCCTTAAGAAGATAATAGATTGTCTTTTTTTTAATACTTTCTTGAATGTAATTTTTGAACATACGTTAAGAAACCACAAGTTATGTAACAAGAAAGAAGTATGTGCATCCCTCTGAAACTTCCAAATCCATACAAACAGAGGCAGTGTGTGACAATGACCCAAAGGGCATATAATGAAAATATGTTCAAGTAGAAAAATCATAGTCATGTGGGATTCCTTCCTTCAGTGTAGCTTTTTGTGCACAATGCACGGGGATGGCTGTTAGAATCAAATGATGTTCTTCAAATGAGAAGTGTGGGCACAAGTTTTTTACTTTTTCATCCAATTTGAGTGATACTTGGTTAAAAACTGATAATCATGTTTCAGAACTCAACTCATTAAGTGCAGAAATATGGAAAAGTTTCCAAGCAGCTAAGTTATTACATTTCTAATGCTGACAGTTAGTGATGGTTAAATCAAAACAAATCTGAGTGAAGATTTTCCTTTTTCAGTTTGATAACCTTTGGATTTTTGCAGAATAAATACAACGATGCCTGCTTGATACACATACAGTGTTGTCAGAGTTCTTGAGGAAAAACATAAGATTGGACTTCTACATTTTTTTTTTCCATTTTGTAAAATATCTATAATAAAAATTGCCATGATTTTTTGATCTTCATGCATATCTTCTGACCTATATGCGGGCTAGAGATCACCGTGGTAGTTGTAAATGTAAAAGTTTAATAATAATAATAATAATAATAATAATAATAATAATAATAATAATAATAATAATAATAATAAAGCAAAGAAAAAAGATATCTGTGAATACCTTCCCTTTTAACAGTAATTAAATGTGAAAACTTAAGAACATTAGTTGAACATTTACAGGTCAGCAGTCTATAAAGCCAACAAGTTTGGCTTTTTTTTCCATCTCTTATAATTCACTTTTAGTGAATTCCAAATTGTATCCATTGTATCCATTGCAGGAAGTGATTGCGAAGAGAATTCAAAGCCCATATTTCATCGCTACTTAATTATATATGTATATTTATAACGTTATTTGTATCAGTGCGAGCAAAGTGAAAGTGTAATGAGAAACAAGGACTAAAACATACTTCAAACTCACAATATATTTAAAATTTGATAATCTGAGGTTTTCAAGATTTTGTCTGCATCATGCAGCTACAGAAAGTATGGTATTTAAAGAGAGTTTATCGTAAACAAAACCTGGAATGCAAAATCAGAGATTTTCTGTGCAATTTTCTATCAGTGTTTTACTGTATATTTCATTTTTATATGCAAGTCAACATTATACAGTTCTCCAGCTATATCACTGATAAATTACAGTAATTAAATAATTAAATAAAATAATGTATCTTCAGTCAATATTGTTTCTTCTTAAAATTGATTGATTCAGTGCCTATTTAAGGGCCTTTACTTGTCTTTAGCTAGCTTTGAAAAAGATTCACAGTGAACACAAATAAAGTAGTACAGGAAGAACAAAATTAGGTTTTCAGTTCATGCTTTGTGTCTCCTGACATTTGAGTGTTTAAACTCTTCAACAGAACTCAGGACTCACATTTGCATGAATACAGTGCAAAAGTGTATGCTTGTCCGTACCCATAGACTGAGTATTTCTTTAGTTCTGTTAGTCAGATTTTAATGAAGGAGAGCCAATGATAAGGTAGTATTGACCTACAGTATTCAGGAATGGATTGATATGATACATTAACCTTATGAATCTGTGTTCTGCTTTGATATGAGCAGATCCACATTACTTGGCAGTATAGCCTCACAGAGTTGGATTGAATCTCTCACTGGTAGTAATTTCTATGAGATATGTCAAAGGAAATGACCTTATGATGACTGTATTCTTTGGGGCAGCACAGTGCTTAACCTTATTGCCTCTTTTATCAACATCTGTCTGAGGATGATGAGAGATTTATCAAGTAAACTTGAGATGAGCTTTGCCACAGTGATGACATTCAGTTTTAAGAGACAAAGAGCATTTCAGGACACAAGATACAACATCATCACTTGAACCGTTATGTGGTTTGCAGAAGTCACTGAAATGGACTGAAATACTGTGGTCTCATGTTGAAGTAGTGATGCTATGTGGGAAGAGTTAAAGAATCATTAGGTCAAGAAAGTGCAAGAGGGAACACAGTGCTCTCTATCTTTTAGCTGGGGACACTTAGCTGATTGAGAAACCATAACTTTTGCACTCAGGATTAAATTTGCATTTTCTATGGAAGTAGCGGATTAAAAAAAAAGATATAACATTCTTCCTAAAGATAGAGCTTGAACTTCAACATCTTCAGACAAAAAAAAAAAAAAAAAAGACACGAGGGATCAGATCTTCTGTGGTTAGAATGAGTATGCTAATCACTAGGAAGTGATAAAATTATTTTTATCTGTTCTCTGCATCTTTAGAGGAAAAAAAAAAAAAAAGACGTTGCAAAATGTTCTTTGACTGAGTTGTAGAAGGGCTTTTCTCAAGGCTGTTATCAGTAGCGCCAGCACCAATGCATATTATTCTTTACATGCTTTAAATATTTATATATTTATATATATATTATTATTTGTTTTATTGTTAATTTATTATTATTTATAGTTTTTAAAACTATTAAATAATATTATTAAATATTTACATATTTTATATATTTAAATATTCTTTACATGTTTTAAATATTGCTGTAATATTTACATTTCCCTCTTCCTTTAATGCTTCTATAATACCGTAAAATGTGTTAAAATTATCATCATGCTATAAAATGCCTTCAATCATCCAAGAGTCATAGGGATATATTATGGAGTGTTATCATTAACATATATTCATCAGTAGAAGCTGTTTTTTAATATTCATCATTTACAGCCTAATGCACGAAGTATTCTGTTATGAAATCCGTTACCACATTTGTTTTTTTCCCAAATTGCCAGTACATCTGGGAGAAAAATACTTGTTTTTTGATGTATTAATTCTCAGTAGAAACAGGAAGCTAATTCAGTCCACTAGGGAGCCTGTAGCCCCCTGTTGTGTTAAAGGAAGGGAAATTCTCATGGGAAATGATCAGCAAGGATGAACTGGAAAAGTAACCACTCTTTAATGAAAAAGTAATTCTAATCCAGCTAAACTCAGTAGTGAAACTGGATCTCTGGATTTGTGTTTATTCATTTTTTCTTTAACCTTCCCGACTATATAATCTCTATAGATTTATCACCGTCAAACATCGCACAGGAACTGCAGCTCTGCTGTTTGCTGGGTGCTGCTGGAACTCCCCATTCAAATCCATGCGTTCTGCTTGTATAGTCTGCAACACTAGCAATGATCTAGTTGTATAGAAGGATGTGGAATACTCAGTAAAAACAGATGGATAAAAAAAAAAATATGCTTTTCACAATTCTCTCGTAGTTCTCATCTCAGTACTTTCTATTGCCTTCTAATTGGATTTTATTGAATATAGTTTGCCTGCCTTCCCGTCAATCTGTGAGGAAAAACTATTTTATTCCAAATATTATGTAAGTTTTAATTCCAAAGTATTGACAGTTGTCCATTGTTTTAATTCTCTCTCTTGAGGAAAATAAGTTTCCATTTTCTTTTGTGTCTGCAGTAGCAGACTTAGAGATGTACATATGTGAGGGAAAGGATAATTGAAGATTAAGGAAGTTTAAGCAATACAAATTTAGGCCCAGATAATACATTTTCCTGCTGTCCAATTGGAAATATTAAGCATATAATCTTGCCCTAACTTACTTTTTATATGAATTAATTACTTCTCTTTTCTCAGTTTTCCACCAAAACTAGTATATATGTAATAGTGGTCTTATTAGAGAATTCCACTCCTTGCTGCAGAGCTCTCCTAACTTCTCTCCACACAGCTTGAAAAAAGTAATTCCAGTCATGTAAACTATCTTCAGTTTTGCCAAATTAATTTCTTCTTAGAAGCTAGAAATTACAGACCCCTGTCTTGTTAACAGAACTTATCACTTCTGTCACCTGAAAAATTGCTAGATAGACAATTAAAGATTTTGCAATGAAACAATCAGTCGTTGGCTGATCCATTGTTATTTTTCTCACCTAAATGATAATGGGCATTCTGTACAACCAAGTAATAATTCACTGGAGCACGAGCTAAAATTCATATGAAGGATGAAATTGTTCTGTTTCACACTAGTTTTTCATCACAGCTACTTGCTGATATACATCTTCTGTAACTTTTCTGTTTGCCATGCTTTTTCCTCACAACTGTTGTAATGCTGAATAATGCTATGATGGTATACTGAAATGACTTCCTTTTTCAGTTTCAGCTGTCAGTTCTAGAGATGTTAAGCATGTGCAACATGATTGCAGCAATTAGAGAACAGTACCAGAACATTTGTGTTGGGTGGGTAATTATCTTCTCATTTAAATAGTTTTTATATTTAGAATAAGGTGAAACTTATTCACAAATTCATCCATTCCTGAATGTTGATTCATGGGATGTCTGGCTGGAAAAAAGGTCCTCTGTATTTGCTATAAGGGACACCTTTCCTCTTAATAAGTATTATACAAATCTAAAATACTTAAAGGAAAAAAAAAAATGTAGTGAAAAGAATAACCATTTTTTCTTACCTTTAATACCATTTTCAGAGTGTTTAGAAATGCTACAGAACAGATAGGGAAGCAAAAGTCAAACTGATGCCTTATAGCTAGTAAAATATAGGGGATTTCTCTATGAAGGTTTCTGGAATCCAGTATTCTTGAATTAAGCCTTCTTGAACCAAAAATATTCTGTGTTATTTTGTGTTAAACAGCAGATGAAAGAGCTGAATTAAGAAAGATATGTTTGCAAGGAGAAAGGAAGTGCATGTTTCATCCTTAATGCCGTAGAACGTACCTAATGAGTAGCAGGTACTTAGAAAAGGGTAATTATGACATCTGAGATTCTCTAGAGCATCCTAGACATCTGCATGAGGCTGATAAGTATCACACAAAACTAGAGAATATTTGCAGGTTTTGATGACAAGTAAATATTCTCTTATGTACCTGGCACTATATGCCTGTGTATAAGTGCCTGAATACTTCAGATTTTCATTCCATTATGTTATCAGGTAGGTTCCTGCACGTCACTGATTTTCTGCTTTATAAAATATACCATGTCATTTAATTCCAAATCCTACTCAAATAAACAGAATATGACAATAACATCACCTCTAGCTCTTTTTGTCCTTTTTTTCCCCTTTTTTAAGCTGTTCTATAACCTTAGAAAAACCTAATATTGAAATCATAGAATCAGCAAGGTTCAAAAGGACCTCAAAGATCATCTAGTCCGACTGCCTACCTACAACCAATATTTCTCTGCTAGACCGTGTCCCTTAGGATCACATGTAAATGCTTCTTGAGTACTTACAGGAATGGTGACTCAACCACATAGGCAGCCTATTCCAGCATCTGACAACTCTTTTGAAGATATTTTTACTAACATCCAATTCAAACTTCCCCTGGTGTAAGTTGAGGCCATTCCTTCTAGTCCTATTGCAAATTACTTGGGAGAAGAGGCTGACAACCACCTCACCAGAGTTCTCTTTCAGGTAGTTGTAAAGGGTGATGAGGTCTCCCCCGATCCTCCTTTTCTCCAGACTAAACAATCCCAGTCCCCTCAGCCAATCCTCATAAGATTTGTGTTCCAGACCTCTCACCAGATTTTTTGCCCTTCTTTGGAAACACTCCAGGGCTTTGATGTCTTTCTTGTAGTGAGGAACTCAAAACTGAACACGGTACTCAAGGGGCAGTCTCACCTGTACTGAGTACAGACAGCGATTACCTCCCTGCTCCTGATGGCTACACTATTTCTGATACAAGTCAGGATTCAATTGGCCTTTTTGGCCAATTCTGGATCATGGTCAGCCAAGCACCAACCAATAGCTATAGGTCCATTTTCTCCATGCAGTCTTTCAGTCACTCTCAGGCTTCTGGCAATGAAGGCATATTCTGGTTGAAGATGCCTGTCCAAGCAATTAAAACAAACAAAAACCAAAGAACCACCTCCACCACCAAAACTAAAACCAAACAAATAAAAAGCAGCGCCATCTAATAGCCAGTAATAGCTAGCTGTATCCATCACTATCAATTGTTTGTTACACAAATTTAATTTAAAAAAAATGCTTAGGAAAGAGAACATACTAAAAGTTCTGTTAGTCTAGGTTCTAGCAGTGTTTATCTTCAAGTTAAAAACTACTGCTACTACTACTTCAGCTACTTCGAGTTAAAAAACTATTACTGCAACTACTAGCCTACTTCTCCCTACAGCAGACACTCAAAATATATCAGAAGACATGCTATCCTCCTCTTCTCTTTAGTGTTTAAGTTGAAAGTGAGCAAACCGTCATCTGACAAGTGCTTGCCTTTCTCCCAAAGCCAAGACACTGCATCACATCAGACACTATGTAGAAAATCAACATTATCCCAGATGAAACCAGGGGAAACTTGGTTGTCTGCATGTAAATACTGCCTTCTATTTTGAAGCCAGTACTGACCCAGCCTGTTTATAGGGAAGGGAAAATTCGGACTCCTATGGCCTGCTTTTGATGCTTTTTGTAATGAAACTGGACAAGTTTCAGTGTAATAATGACACTACTTAGAAAAAATCATTAAAACTAAACTAAAAGAACTCTAATGTGGTTTATCATTTAGGGAGAAAAACATTAATTAGAATGTGCTTTACCTGAAGCCAGATTTCTTTGGTACAGGATGATACTGTTACTAATTCTAGGTATGAACAGTTCTCATAAAAACACAAGTTAATAGACTGTGGTGTTTCCATTTCAGTACTTTTCTCTTGTTGGCTAGGTGATGCCATGATTCCAACTTTTTCCCAGGCTTTTCAGTGAAAGACTTGTGTTGTTTATATCATCTGCTCTAATGAACAGGAGTTGAAAGAGGTAATGTCCAGATTCACTTCCTTGCTGCGTTCTGGGTTTGTGAAATAAAGGTAGTATGACCTTAGGAAAGACCTTTCTAGAGAAGTAAATTATTACTTGAAAACTCTTTAGGACAAAGGGGTGTATTTTCCTTAACTTGCAATTTTTATTCACAGATGCCTGAACATTGCCCACGTTTCTTGTGCTCTAAAATGTAGTGGTAGGTGGTGTGCTATATACAGTTCAGATTCATGTGCTGCTCTTAACAGTTCATTTCATTAAGAAAATTTTTTGAAAAATAAAAGGGAAATTGTCAAGTGTTTTATGTAGGCCAGTGTGTTACTTGTGTGTCTCTGAACTAATTCAAGGACTATCTCCTACTATTTGTTAAGGATCTTGTGCAACATGTTCTAAATAGTCAAGTGTAAGAGATTATTCTTTTATATCATTGACTCAAAGTTTGCTGAGGAACAAGTCCAGGCAAAGTCCTGGGCAAAGGTAGAGAAATCTTCTGTCTGGAGGATACAGATAGACAGGTCCTGGCTAAGAGTCCTGAAATCCTTTAAGGAGCACAGATGGACAAGGCCAGGGGCTACAAGAGAGGGATAAGCTGCTGATAATGGCCGGGAAACGGTCTTTTGTGTGGACTTATCTCGAGAAAGATGACCATCTCAGGAGGTACGCACATGACTTTCGCTCAAGCACCCAGGGATGTCACATAGGCAGGAAAAAAAGGAGGATAAAAGAGGGTCCAACAACCATGAGGATAGGGTGTCTGACATCAGATCCCTCACTGCGGACTGTATGCTGACGGACTTCCCTGGTCCTCCCACCTGAGGAGACCTGCTGCTTCCTCCCGGACTTACTCTGCAGCTTCCTCCGGGACCCACTCGGTACCTGCACCCTCTCGTTGCCCAAGACCAGCCTCGCTGCTCCCGCCCTTCGGCCTCGGACCGTCGGAATGGCGTGTAACGGGACTACTGCCGGATCCTGGTGGTGACTATCCCCGCTTCACGCAATTCTTGCTTCTTCCTATCTTTTCTATCACTCGCCTTCCCTTCCCCATCACCCCAATCCGTAATAGTGTCCGTCCTCCCCTTTTCCCATCTCCCTTATTAACATTTGTAATAAACAGGTCGGACCAACATTTGAACCTACTTGTTGTTTCTTAATCTCACGCCGGGTACATATATTTCAAAGAACCTCTTCTCCCTCCTATAAATTGGAGCGAGACATCAAGATCATATTAAGACAACTTCAAACATGCAATATAAGTGCATTTTGCTTTTCATTATCACACACTTTTTTTATGATGGCCAAGCAAGCTCACAGAGCTGAAACAAATACCAGAATTGATATTAGTGTCTGGTTATATCAGGGCTTGGAACCGTGAATTGTGTCTAATTAACAGTTCTATGATTCTACAAAATTCAAGTGTTAGAAATCTTGTATGTGGTATTACAGTAACTATTATGGCCAAAGAGCATATAACATCTCCAGAAGTATGCTTTAAATTAAGCAAGAGCAAATTTGATTTTTAGACCCAGAACTCATGTAACTAGTAACTCATATCAAAGAGCCAAAGCTCCAAAAGATGCAGCATTTAGGATATGTACAATTCTGAAGACCTATGTAACATATTACATGAGTTTTCTGAATGCTTTCATTTGATTATTTTCTCCGCTGATCAAAATGTTGTTGCTACGGTCTTTTTTCACCCATCTACTTGTTATTCATGCACTTCCAATCACATGCAGGCATTACCTAAAGATGAATACATACTTGAACAGTTGCGTTTACAACAAATTACTATATTAGAGACTGCCAGTAACTTATTGGCCGTATACATCATAGGTGACTGATGAAGGTGTGAAAAGAAGAGACTGTGATTTCCTAACCGACTTGAGTTGTAAATAGTCTTGGTAACACAGAGTTGTAGTGAAGACTGGAACTATGAAGAACGGTTTTTTCCTAAGTGTTTGTATGCACATACACACCATCCTGTCTGGGAAAGAGATTTTGCTGCGCAGAAATGGGATGTTTGCAAGCTGGTTCACCTGAAGGCTTAAAAGATAAAGTGGCATTTACTACATGCCTGCTATAGTATTTTGTTTTAGCAATATAATGCAGTGGGATCCCTTAGAAACAGGAAAAATAGCCTACAGTGTAGCTGCAGTAATTCATTGCTGTTCCTGCTGTGGAATTTCATAGCCAGTTTAATTCCTGTTTGAAACATATGAGCAAAAAAATGGTGTGCTCAGGAATTATATCATCTGTTTGAAATTTGTTATTCTAATACAGTAATGACTTTCCTTTAGGTGCACAGCAAAGACACCTGGAGCAACCATGACGACATCAAAACACTGGAGTGACTAAAAATGGTCAAATAATTTATGAACCTGGAAATAGGAAGCCATCTGAAGGAAGGAAGCAGAATGAGAAGAATATTGTCCTCCTTAAAAAATGAAACAGATGTGAGAAACAACTTCAGCTCAAGCTAGTGTTAATTTTGTAGAGCTTCTTCAGCCCAATGTCATTTGAGTCCTGCAAACCCAGAAAATACTGATCAGTGAGAGGTGAACTGAGCATTATACTTGAATGAAAGTAAATTGAATTCAGGAGACAGAAGCAAAAAACAGGCTGCAAAAATCTTCCTTGTTCCAAATTTAACTGGTTTATTTTCATCCTTTCTTCTTTGGACATGAAGAACAGTAGTCACATCTCCTATCGTGTTCTCCTCAAATATTATTAGTATTTTAAAATGTACTCTGTGTTGTGAGATACAGTACAATAAATTACATTTCAGGAACAGACAAAAGCCTGAACCTAAGTAGTTCACAGACAGATAATTTGTATAACACTTTTTACTTTCTGGTTAACAACAGCTAATGGACACAGCTAAGATAAATGTTTGTTTGAAGTCTGGTACCTTCAGCTTCACTCTTGCAATAATTGTTACTACTACTACTACTAAAAAATAAAAAAAAAATTAAAAAAAATTAAAAAGAGAGGAAGAAGATCAAATTGCATATTTCTTACATTCAAGAATAATAATTGAAAAAAGACCCAAATGAGGAGATGAAATTTCTAAAAATCTTGTCAATTTTTTTCCAGCAACTTCTTCCCACTAGAACCATTCATTTGGAAGGGCTTATTAAATGTTGTCCTTCATTTTGGGAAGACTTGAAAACTAATGTACAATTTGTATCCTGAAACAGACCATCTGCTGTGAAAAGTTCCCATATCGAGAGAACAGAGGGACAAGTTCCTAATTAATTAGTTATTTTAAGAGAGTTGGATACAGTTTTTCCAAGATGGTTACAGTTGATAAGACAATCATCTGTCTGTCAAGCTGTGTCTATTTGCCTGTTAGTCTAGCTAGAATATTGGAGAAAAGTCAGAGAGATGTTTATTGCTTATATCTTTCTTTTCTTTACTCCTCCCCTCCCCCCCACCAAATTAAATTCATCCCAAGAACTGAATCATTGAATGTAGTCATAGCCTTTTTTATCCAAAGTTGTTTTGTTTTCTTGTTAATGGTAAACATACAAATGTTCCAATGAAGGCACATCAAGGACAAAGTGTATTATGGGAGTGGATTTCAAATGTTATTTATAGCAAGATTTTTTAAAGTAAAGCTATTAATAGCAACTCTTTGCACAAGAGGTGAATGAACAATACAGATGTCTCAATCTCTGTTGAAGGAGCTATTCTTTTTGCGAAGAAAAACCCTGTTTGTACAAGGCACCATTTACAAGTCCATTGTGTTTTTTTTATAGCTATGAAATAATGCTGTTTTTATCTCTTTCAGCTCAGCTAGGCTTCTGGCTTCCGTTTGGCAGCTTCACAAACAATCTGTGTGCAGCAAGCCATGCTTAGAAGCTCCCAGAGTGGATGACAGGAAAGATTGCACACTGAGACAGGGAGACAGCATGGTTTCCTCATAAAACCAGTCTTTGAAGCCCAGGATCATAGGGAAGTCTAGTAAAGGGAGCAGGTATTTAAAAATCCCAAAAGGACTTTACAAAGAATAATAAAAAATGAATGTGAGTGTTTTTAACTTAATCCACAGGGAGGGCATAAGAGATAATGTGAGCTTTTAGGACATAAGTATATCTGTAGATCTTTTTTTTTTCTTTCATAAAAAAATGTTTCACACACTCTAATCCCCATAAAATGAAACTAATAACCAAAGTACAAACATGGAAAAACAGAAAGAGAAGTAAACTATGATGGTGCTTACTGTAAAGCATCCTATAATCTATATCTATTAAATAGTAGACAATAAATACAGTAGGAACTACATACATCTCCATCATGACATAGCAAAATCACATCCATGATTTAGGAAGATTGATTTTGTCTCTAGGAACTGATCAACTGTAAGTTTTTGAGAAACTTCTTTAAATGAGCCTTGTCCAGATACATAATAGCTCAAAACTCAGAAAGCTTACTAGTAACCAAAAAATCCTTCCTTATCCTAATTTCTGTTTCCCCCAGTAGTTAAAGAGACAGGCGCTGGTAACCTAAATTCTATTCTTTTGTTTGTTTGTTTGTTTATTTGTCAGTGCTTCACAACTTAATTTAGTGAGATAAAGCAGAACAACAGCTTAAGCAGTTTGAGAGTTACATAGAAGAGATATGGCAGAAATGCAGCTCAGTTTATTTCCTGAAAAGCATTTATCATTTCAAAACTAAGTTTTTGAAACTATTTGAAGGCTTTTTTTTCTGGGTAAAGGGCTTTTATGCTAATCTCATACATTCACTCTAAAATAAGTTAACATTAATAGTACTAAGAAAAATATTGAAGACTGAATGTTCTCTATGATGCTTTTCAAATAAATTGTCTCCATTCCACACAATTTAGTGGAGACTGTTTAGGAGAGACTTGATCTGAAAATCCAATATCATGAAATAAATAGCCCTTATTTTCATGAGAGGAACAGTTGAATTCTTGGAAACTGAGAGCAAGTTTTTGTTTTCTGCATCAGATCTTCCACTTTCAATCAGTATGATCAACAGAAGCATCATTTTCAAAAACATGGCAGTACACACTCTTACATCTCCAGAAATCTGTCACATAAGAGGAAGAGACATGACCAGCATAATACAATTTCTTGAGAAGGCACATTTGTGAACAGCAAACAGAACTTTGTGACCTTCTCTTTGATGAAGTATTTACAACAAAATTGAACTATTCAAAACTAAAGGAACTGCTGGTGGAAAAATAATTAGGCTTATGTTTTTTTTACTGGGAAGTAAAATTGTGACTTTGCCTTGATATTTTGTAACAGAGAAAAAAAATATAATTTGTTGGAGGAATTCAATCAACACAAATTATTCATGCATTTTTAGAAAAACAATGACATATCACTAACTAGATTTTCTCCCTTGAATGAAGCATGCAAATTAGTGTACAGATAGATTAATGAATTGAGAATGCATGAATGGAGAAAAATTTTGATTCTTAAACAGAATGAGGAATGCATACCCTTTCTGATCTATCATTAAGTTTATATCTTCAGCATCAACAAGTAAAATGAGAGCACAAGCCCATTAACAAACACTTTTTAAGGAACATGTACAGATTAAAGCCCAACACTGGTACTTTCTGACTTGACAATTTTTTAAATTTGTTTATGAGACTGTAGATCTTGTTGCCAGCATTCTCTGGAATGATCCCCTTCAAAATCTCACTTCTGATTTTCACTGAAGTATATTTGACAAAAAAATGTTCATTATTGTGGGAATTATCTATTTTTCTATTGATTCAGCATCTCAGATCATGTTGATCTTTAGATTGAATTAGACACTTCACAGCAGTAAGGTGGAATTATTACGAGGCTACACTTCAGACAAATAGATGGCAGTTTAAAGCAAGTTTTTTGTTGCTTTTGGTTTTGTTTTCTTTGTTAGATCAGCTATCTTAGTAGCTATTTTGAAGGATTTCATGTTTGGTAGAAACATCTTCTGTTTGAATGAAATGACTTCTATATGAATGGTTGCATCTATATGCAATGGTTGCACCAGTTCTTCTGCTGGAGATTTTGGAATCAAGAACAGCACCACATATATTAAACAGTCTTTAATACATTATAAATAATTCTCTCTTAATGAACATTAACTTTCTGAAAGCTTCCACAGAAACTGTAGTCCTCTGTTCTTCCATATACAGCAGGCCAAGTGTGGCACAAACATCTGCAAGGGAGTTCCGAACATATGCCTTGCCACAGCTTAAAGTCTGATTTGGAAAATGTGACCTTTGCATGAATATTTTAGATACCACCCTACCTAAACCTGAACCTTTGCTGAGAAAATCCTGAGATGTTTACAGAATTGGATGACATACCTGAATTTTCCTGATTTGCACCCTGAAAATTCTCAAAGTATTTTGATTTTAGCTGTCAGCTTCCGCTCAGCATCATAAACTGGTGCACAGCACCAACTGTAAGCATAAAATCAATACATTCTATTACTGTTCTTCAAGTCATGCCTTAACTTGCAAAATGTTTACATTATGACTTCAAATGGGACACTTCAATTTTTACAGGTTTTTTTTTCTTCTTTTAGATATAGATGCCTGAATATCTATATGTATATTTATAAGGCAGATTTTATATACAAAAAAGTATTTTCTCTATTTGGCTTCTGAAGACTGAAAAACAGATTTCCTTGTTTTCAGTTTTGCTTGTTTGTTTCTTTCTTTTCTGATTTTTTTAGGTGTATTCAGCCATGGCATGAAAGAATTTCTACTACTTCTAAGCATATGATATCTTGTCAGTAAGGAATATAATGATGCTCTTAGTGCATGAAGTTAAATTATTTCAAGTTGCAAAGGACTTCCAGGAAAGGGCCAGAAGGTAAGATTCTAATAAATAAATCATAGGTGTCTACAGGGAGACAGACTCTTTTGGGTTAAGGGAAAGATTAATTACAGATTCAAGTTTTGACAGAAAGTTGAACTATATGTGGACCTGTGTCTACTGTTTAAAGCAGAGGCTTGAGAATTAAGACTTCTGGTTCCTTCTGTAACTGAAAATTTTTCTTTGGGAGGTTTAACTTTCCAGATTTCTTTTTTATCTTTCAGTAAAGTAGATGTCACCAGTACTTGTGATTTTAAAGTACCACTTCAAAAGATTACATATGATTTTAGCAAGTCAGTAAGAATGAGATTTCATTCTTTCCCTACCAACATGGTTGAGAAGAGACTTCATTTCATTATGTAGAAGAATGTGTTTTTTATACTGGCAGTTTATTTTGTATTGAATGGAATAATATTCTTCTAAAAGCACAGTGAAATAAAATACTGATGCAATCTTATATTAGTCATATAAAAAATCTACTGAATAGATGAAGTGAAATTCTAATCAAATGAAGACTAAATGCAGATTCTCTCTAATTTAAAAAGACACTGAACTTCTAAATCAGCCTACGGGTACGTAGGAACCACATGAAACGTATGGAACAATATCTGTATTTTATATAGCAGAAACACTTTTTTGCTATGATATGAACAGTGTTTTCACATGAACTCTTAGAAAATTCCATATTTGTACTTTAAATTTGTGGAAAATAAAGGAGTTTAAAACAGGGAAATCCTAAAAAAAAAAAAAAAAGCTCAAGTGATGACACAGGCCAGGTTTTATAGAGGTATAGAGAAATCAGAATGAACATTTTTATGTGACTGCTTGAAAGAGAAAGCTATGTCACTATGTCAGTGTGAAGTGTATTGTCAACAATACTTAAAACCATCTCTGGAGATACAAACTGAAGACTAGATATGACTAAAACACATTTTGGTATTGTTCTCTTGGAAGTTATTTGAACTTAGCAAATTTTAAGAACCTCATTTCCACAGTTCAGTTTCACTTATTGATTGCATTAAAGCAGCTTATTTAGGTTTAGATAAATTACCAGTGTATGTGAAAAGGAGTTTGATTTATAAAACATTACTTTATGGCATGAGGTTACGTAAGCAATAGATTCACATATGTAAGATGTATTTGCTGCTATGTTTGATTTATTAAGTATTTATTCTGAAGTACTTTAAAATAGATGACATGAAAGTTTACAATTTGTATCATGCCTGTTTGTATATACCAATTTACTCATGACAAACTATTATAATGTGACATTAAAAAAAAACCTGTAATAATACATTTTCAGTAATATACTGTTTATACAGGTTAATTTCCAAAAATGTAAGTGCCTTTGTTTAGGATATGCTATAGTATAGTGTATATACGTATATATATATATATATATAGTATATTGTACATTCTATTGTATAGCTACATAGTAAAGATGTATTGGTTGACTTTTGCATTGAATAATAACTGGCATCCACTTTCTGTCCTATCTTTATTGTCTAGGTTGTCTTAGAGGAGTGAGAAGCAAAGCCAGCATTATACACTTGACAAAGTGTACTCCAGTTTCAGAGATGTGAGATTTAGGTTTAGCAACTGCGCTTCTCAGAAGATCTCATTCTGAACTTCACTCTGGGCCTATAACGCACCAGGAACATTGATGACATATGTAGTCTGAATCAGGTCATCTTGTGGAAGTCAAACACAGTAAAATGTGATGTTCTCAAACCTTTGAAGCTTTAATAGATCTCATCCTTTGGACCCAGTTGTAGTTTACAGTACATCCTCTTTTTACTCATCTGGAGACTTAGAGTTATAAAATGAAAGAAACTTCAGTTTTGCTTCACTTTGAAAAATGTAGACATTACCAGGTTGTGGAAAGAGGTTTTAGTGTAAATAAAAGATTTTTCATTTTTATCCACTATGAATTTCTTATTTGCCTTGCATATTTTGTAGTTTCTGTAAAGGTATGAAATAATGAGGAGTCTGAGTCTCACCATGTTGTCTACTAAACACCTCTTACCTCAGGTATCAAGTATCAGTTTATCAGTACTAAAATACAGTTTCTTGAATAGAAGACTTGCAACAAGTACTTAAAGCACTGTGAATTTTACACTGTCTTTTCTCTTTGCTGCTCTTTACCATAAGACCAAACTATGACTGAATGTAGCAGTCAACTCAGAAACTTTACCTAGCCAGCACCTCAGCTAACCTTACTCTGTGAACACATGGAGGCTTTTAAAGTCTGGCAATGTCCTTCTGATGGCTTTCCTCTTGGACCTAATGACTAGCCCCATCCTTCCAAGTTGTCAAATAATGCAAGACATATGAGGAGCAGCTGAGGTCCCTTGATTTGTTCAGCCCAGAGAAGAGGAAACTGAGGGGAGGTCTAATGGTGGCCTACAGCTTCCTCATGAGGGGAACTCATTTCTGCTCTTTAGTGACAGCAATAGGATGTGAGGAAACAGCCTGTAGACATATCAGTTTGTGTATTAGGAAAAGATTTTCACGAGAGGGTGGTCAGGCAGTTGAACAGGCTCCTCAGGGCAGTAGTCATGGCATCAAGCCTGCCAAACTTTAAGAAGCATTTGAACATCACTCTTAGACATAGGGTTTGAGTTTTAGGTGGTCTTATGTGGAGCAAGGAGTTAGACTCAGTAGTCTTTGTGGGTACCTTCCAACTTAGGATATTCAGTGATTCTATCTTTCTGCATTTCTCATCTCTCCACTTTTTTAAATGACCCACAGGGAAGTTGAGAGGATACTTTGAGCATCTCTCTCACTGCAGTAGGGGTGAAGAAGACTGACAGGTCCTCTATTTGGAAAGGACTCTGTAAAAATAATTTATTAGCAAATAGGAGGATATAAAAGCATTCATGTGCAATTTCTATATTTATTTTAAGCAGAACAGTAGACAACACACAGAATATCTGAGGCACCAGAAGTCAAAAAACAGAGAGCTTTTCCTGCTGTTAATGTTTCAATTTTCTAAGTTGACGTAGTAAGTAAGTATCCACAAAGCTGTTAAAATGCAGTAAAACTCTGTAATCAGTCCTGTACAATAACCTGTGAAAAAAAAAAAAAAGCTTAAATCTTTACCGCATTCCTTTCTAAATATAATGTTCTCTACTTCGAACTTTGCTGCAGAATGTAGAGCTCTTTTAACAGAAAATACAGATATAGGGGTGCAGCAGATTACACCAACAGCTTCAGAGATATATTTAAAACCTGAAGACAGGAAAAATTAAGTTTTTTATCTCCAGACTATCTTAATGAGAAAAAACAAGCCTGTCTGCTCCTGAGAGGGTGGTAAGTTTCACACAAAGGAAAACATCAGGCTCCAGGATTTTATCCATTACAAACTGAAAAACAGGAAAAAGGATTTCAGTTCCTGATGTGCTAACAATCTGTGTTAATTCACAATCGTGCACAAATCACCAGCTTGTTTGGGAAACATTATTTTCAGTTTTGAGAGCTGCTGGTTGGATAAAAGCAGTTAGGGAGTAAAAGACAAATGTCACATCTGACCACTGACCAAGATTTTCTCTATTTTCTGATGTATTCCTTCCACAGATGAAAAATCAAACCACATTTTGGACATTTGTAAATAGCAGTATTATCTGGCAGTGCTGAGGTGCAATTTGGGTATTTTACCCCAGGTTACCAATAGTTGCTATAGGTCTTCCAAAACTATAGTCAAAGTCCACTGTACTTATGGAATCAATAACACTGTGTTTTGAGAAATGCAAGCCTAAAGAATCTGCTTCAAGGGGAAAATATGTATTGCTGCTTTACAAGTTGCAGAGAAATTTGAGTGAGAAATTGTGCTCATATTAAGTCTATTAGACTTTCTGCTCCTGCTCATCACCGTTTTTAAAAGGTTCCAATAGTTTTAAATTTTGCTTTTCCCACAGAAGTTTCCATGCAGCTTCTCCTCCCTTCCCAATATTTGATTTTCTCAAACACTGACACTTTTGTGATTTAAAGGACTCACAACTGCAGAAGCCATGTAATTTGAAATATTATATGAAGGTATATATTAGTGGAGAGTTCCAAACTCAAACATACTAGGTCTGACCTGACAGGACTCCTTATCCCAGGGGTTACATGCAGTTCAGTCTTGTAACACCTCCTCTCAAGTCAATATAGCAGTTGTGGCAAAAGTTGCACAATGGTCCTGTGGATTGGAGTTTTTGGTTTTTTGCAGTCAGCTATGAAAACCAAATAAAAAATAAATGTTTTCTTTTCACAATCCTTCTGTCTGTGTTGAGAGGCATTTTACTCTTAGAGGTGGAAATAAAAGCTGAATGTATCCCTGGGCAGTTTGCTGTGGCAAGTCAGCAGTCTCACTCGCTACAGACTAGTTATGCTGTATATGACCTCTGTCTGTGGTGTATCTATTTGGTAATCCTATAGAATATGCTGTGGCCTACAAGCATTGCAGCTCAATCTTTCAAGTAAGTGTCCCATCGAAGTGACATGGCAGAAAAATGATTAATTTTATAACAAAGGCCAGTATCCTGCAAAACAGCTGCTAAACAATTCTTTGGGCTGTTCAACAGGATATATTCAGTAAATATGCAATCAGTCCTCCTCTTCCTATATCCATTTAAGTACACGGAAAAAAACTATTGACTTCAAGGCCTGTTGAAACAGGATATACACATAAATGGTGTCAAACTCTTCTGTAAGAGCGATACCTAAAAGCAATGCAATGTTTACATCAAAGTCTGCATTCTGAACAGGAAAATAAAAACACCTCATTTCTAGATTTTCATTCTGTAAATCGATAATCAGGATATTATGAAGAAATCTGCACTGTTTAAGAACTGTTTTGATTTAATTTATATAAAATAATATCTATAATAAGTGAATTGCATTCAGCTAATTAGTTTATTACCAGAATACTTTATATATTTTAATTTTGTGATTGTTTGAATTTACATTTTTAAGTAGTCATCCAATTATTAAAGCCCATGCATAATAGTTTAGAAAATCTCTTGCCCTCATACTTGTATAGGTAAAAGTGAGACAGTGCCTAGATCTGCAGAAAGCCTGAATGGTTCAGAGAATGTGTTTTTGTTTGTTTGAAAAGACAACTTTTTTTGAAATATATCAATGAGAGGTAAATTCTTAGCGTTTGTTATTTAATTTTAGAAGAAATGCTACTAAGATACTCTCACTTTCGATCAATAGATATAGCAACAGCCAAATTCTGGAGAGCAAAGAACTTTTGTAGACATTTCAAGAGTATAGAGGATAAAGTATTTCAAACCCAGTTTTCTCTCAACTTAGAAAAGCAAAGAAATATGACATCCAATGCCAGAAATAACACACAAAGCATTATTAAATAATTGTCTTCTGAATACTAAAATCTCAACTGTTTCTTAAATAATTTTGAATATCAGAGTCCATTTTTCAGCAAAAATCTCCTCCTTTTCCTTACTACCTCTGAAGTTATATGTAGTTCACAAGGAAGTCATGTGGAATATAGAATATATAGCATATATATATGCTATACAGCATATAGAATAGCATGAACATTTTGAAATTGAATAATGTTTTTAGTTCTTCAAATTTTAAGTTAATATTTTGCCATGCTTGAAAAACCAGTTGGAGGATAGTAGTGCTACCTACCAACGTGGAAGAAGATCTTGTGTAAAGTGGCAACATGCAGTGGTAGAGAAAGATTTTTATCACACAGTTTTCAAAACTAGTAGCTAAGGGATATAGGAGATCCAGCAAAGTTCCACTGCTACATATCTTCAAAGCACACAAGAAAGGAAATGTATATATATATATATATATACATATATATATATATATATGCGCAGGTTACTCTGAAAAGTAATACCTCCTATTTATTTCCATGGAAACGAGAACAAATACAAAGAGTACAATAACGCTATTTGATAGAGAAAATGCTCAGCTACAAAACACTTTTTCAACGGAGTCACCAACATCAGGTGTGAATATTCATTTCACTGACAAAGAAGAGTGTGCATGTTGCAGTCCTAAAAATTTGCACCATCAGAGGTGACCCACTGTTTCATCGCTGCTACGCTGGTGTTGTTGCTGAAACACAACCCACCACCTCATCATACTAACATCCTCTATTTGGTTTCCATATTTGTTCAGCGGGCATGAATGTATGTCTGGGGGTGCCATTTTTTCTACATGGAAGAATTCAATAGCACACCTTCATAAACACATGTAAGATGTCGCTTTTGTCAGACCGCTCCTCTGCTGCCATCTGTCGCATGACAACAAAGTGTAATGGAATATTCGTGAGAAGGTTTAGTGTCTACTACCATACTACTAACACAAGCCTCTAATGTTGTGGGCCAACATAATAAAACAGGAGGCACTGCTTTTGGAGTAGCTCTATATTGTTGTTTTTTTTTTTTATTTGAATGAACAATTCAAAGTTAATGGACTTAACCTTTGTGATCAGCAACAGGCTTGGTACCTCGCCTTTTCCTCACATGCATACTACTATGTCCATGACATTCTTCTTTCCTTGCATAAATACTGAACAATATATTCTTCATTCAACTATATTTTAAGCTGATAAAGGCATGTCTGACTTAGCTTTCACCACAAGTATCAGGTTCTGTCTATGCTGTAAGTTAAAGTTGTTTTACACGAAGCATCAGCTGGATGATCTGCTCAGGCCTGAAGACTTAGACTTGCACCAGTCTTGCAGGATTCAGCATGCTCTTAAACATATTATCATTAAAGCATGATCTCACTTCTCAAATACTTAAAAAATACCAGAACTTTTTTAAATGTAATTGTTAGAAGAAGAATATTTATGACTTTCTTTTTTTTTTTTTGACGTATAATGCAACTGCTGTTATAGTTTGGTGTAAATGTGTGTCTTTCATTGAGCCAGTTGAAAATCTAGTCATTTTTGCTTAAGGCTTAGGTCATTTGGCTACTGTTCCTTTTATGAAAGTATCCTTTTTATTTCAGCACGCCCTCTGTCCTTCTTAATTTAAACATGAAATAGCTTTCTATGCTCCAGACTCCAATGGGTGATAGATGTTTGGAATACAGATATAAGCAAATCAAAGCAATTCTCATTTGTCTTTCATTTTAGATTTAAACATTTCAAAATATACAACTACATTTATGGGAATTAAAATGAAGTATAAATAAATCATCTCTCAGACATTCTCTCCATCTCTTTCTTCCTGTCTTATTTGGGCTCTCTTTCCCTCTCATATAATTTAACTAAAATTATGTAATCTTCTACAACTTGAACAGACCAATTAGAAAAGGGCAAGAATAAATGAATAGTGAAGATGATGTGTACTGAACCATTCTTATTAAATCAAGGAATGAATCTGTTTTTTTTATTTCTATTGACAGCTCTCTTCCAGCTCCCAGCCAGCTGGCAATTAATAGAATCACACTTACAACAGGCAATGGGGAGAAATCAGCTTCTGTGTAGTCATTCTTCCATCAGACATATGTGCATCTGCTTTACATATGCCTGCATTGTGTGTGCGTTAATATTAGTATTGAACATACAACATATGTATCACTTTCTCCCTGTGCGCCAGTTCAAGACATACACAATATATTTCCCAATATTTAGCTTCAAATATTAGGACATACTGTCAATTTTTCTTAAAATGATTTTATCCCTGATTTCATTATAAGCAGTCCAATTGCCACTGAACATACTGAACAGCATATTCAATTTTAATCCTACATTTCTAAATGAAGACAAATGAACAAAACCAAACAAAAACAACAAAACACTCAAGAGAGAGAGTCACACCTGAGATGCATATAAACTGTATTCAGAACAGTTGAGAGTTATTAGAAAGCAAGAAAAATAGACGAACAAATACACACAGTGCTATCCTGACAGCTTTCCAGGACTCCATCCAACACAGACTAAAATACCTCCAGGGAGGGGGCATCCACAACCTCCATGGACAACATATTCCAGCAACTCATCACACTTAGTGAAATTGTGCACCCTAACATCTAACCTAACTACCCCCTATTTTAGTTTAAAACTGTTCCCCCCCCCATCCTATCACTACCAGACTGTGTTAAAAGTCAGTCTCCCTCCTGACTTTAAGCTCCCTTCAAGTACTGAAAGACAATAATGAAGTCTCCCTGAACTTCCAATCCGAACAGGCTCAGCTCTCTCAGCCTTTCTTCACAGAAAAGGTGCTTCAGCCCTCTGATCATCTTTGTGGCCCTCCTCTGGATTCACTCAGGGTCCTAGGCCTGGATGCAGATCTCCAGATGGGGCCTCACAAGGGCAGAGTTGAGAGAGAAAATCACCTCCCTTGCTCTGCTGGCCACTCGTCTTCTGATGCAGCCCAGGATACTTTTGGCCTTCTGAGTTGCAGGCACACACTGCTGGCTCATGTCCAGCTTTTCTTCCATCAGGATCCACTTCTCCACAAGACCATTTTCAATGAGTTCTTCTCTTAGTCTGTACACATACCTGGGGTTGTCCTGATCCAAATGCAACATCTTACACTTGATCTTGTTAAAACTCATTAGGTTTGCAAGGACCTACTTCTCAACAATTTTTTCTTATTTTCCTCAAACTTCTTCACAGCTCTTATTTTCATCTCTAGGCTAGAGTGTGAAGCTATAAAACTACATGTTGTGCCTAGTTTTCCGTAGCTCATAATTCTTTTCTTCTATTCACAACATAATGTGACACCAGCAATGGAGCAAATGCTCTTGTCCCTTATTTTCCCTCCCCTGGTCTATGCTATTCTTTCAGGACATTGGCTGTTTCCACTCACACACCCCTCAGGCTGAAGACAAGGCACCTCCCAGTTGCAAATCTGCAAATCTGCAAATCTGTCCTAGCCTTCTATCTATTATGGTACAGAAAAACTATTGTCCTCATGAATGAAATTCTTTCTGAGATGAAAGCATTGTTTTGTCTTTGTGTGATTTCTGAGCATTAGATTGGATCTGACAGAGAATTTCAGAGAAAAGTCTTAAAGAAGACTGCAGGAAAACCTAATTGTGCTTATAAGGCAATTCATTTGGGAAAAGACCATACTGTTGAGATCTTCTATGTTGATGGGAGTTTGAATGAGATTGAATCATTTCCGAATGTAGAACACTTCAATGATTTTTTAAAAATTATTTTATTTTTTTGAGGAAACTTGTATAATCCTATTATTTTAATACCACAAATTACAATCCATTTATTAAACAAAATCAGTAAAGAATGTAACTTTAGAGATCTGGACTACAAGTTAATCTTAATTTGATTATATCTACTTTGCCTGTGACTTTTTCCCCTCTATTATTTTACCAATAATTAGAGTGAAATATAAATCAGCCATTTCTGAGAACTATTTGCTTTGTGCTTATGTTTATTTTTCAGAAAACCACTCTGCAGCACCATCTGGTGAGAGTGAGAAAGGCTAGTTTCCATATTTGAAGAATACCCATTTATTGGCTACCTATAAATCTTTCCCTAATCTTGATGGAAGCAGGAGTAGAGTCAAGTCGTCATGGAGTGAATGTATCTACCTCATGTCAGCCATCCTGAACAGAAAATTTTCAGCAGAATGTAGTGGTTTGCTACAAGAAGAGTCTTTTAATAAGTGCAATATGAATGAAACAACAAAAATTATACCCTGACTAAAAAATATTTTTCACTTTAGAACCAAAGTTCATGAATTTTCTAAGTACTGAACAAAGCACATACTTAACAGTTAGCAGCCTGCAATATTTGTAGTGTAGTTACAGGCAGAATTTGTTCAAATAAATGATACACTTACTAGGTACTCAAAGCAGTGAAGAAAACCCTACTGTGTTCAGTTTGGGGCACCTCAGTAGAGAAAGGACACTGACGTGCTGGAGCAGGCCCAAAGAAGGGAAACAAGGCTTTTGAAGGGTTTTAGGAATATGCCCTACGAGGACAGACTGAAGGAACTGGGGCTGTTCAGTCTGGGGAAAAAGAGGCTGACAGGAGACCTTACTGCTCTCTTCCGATATCTGAAAGGTGCTTACAGTGAGAGCAGAGTTGGTCTCTCCTCACTGATAACAGGTGACAGGATGAGGGGAAGTGGCCTGAAGTTGTGCCAGGGTAAGTGTAGGTTGGATATCAGAAAAAAATTATTTACAGAAAGGGTTGCTAAGCACTGGAATAGGCTGACCAGGGAGGTGGTGAGTCACCATTCCTGGATGTATTTAAACACCATTTGGATGTATTGCACAGGGACATAATTTAGCTGAGGGTTGTTAGAGTGAGGGTAGTATGGTTAGGTCATGGTTGGACTCGGTGATCTTTAAGGTCTTTTCCAACCTAAGTGACTCCACGGTTCTATGATTCTATGATTCAATAATATGGCACTGACTCTTGTGAGTGTTGTGGTTTTCATCAGATAAGATTTTTCTCTCCAAATCTCTCAGTTGAAGATAGAATAAAGATTGTCTCACATCTGAGGGAGTTTTCTTTTTTTTCCTATTTTCAATTGTCTATGTAGGCAATTATATAAATTACATAGGTCGCTCTGAAAGTAATGCCTCCAATTCATTTCCATGGAATTGACAACAGATACAAAGAGCACAAAAACACTATTTCACAAAGAAAAATATCAGCTACAAAGCGTTCTTTTTTAATGTAGTCAACACCCTTGTGCATTTTTTTTGCCAGCAATGAACAAGTGTCTGAATGCTCACCATATCCGCACCAGTAGGTAACCCACTGCCACTGTCACCACTGCTGAAACATAATACCCAGCTCCCCACTGCACTCACAACTGCTGTTTGGGCACCATAAATTTTCAGCACGCATAATGGATGTCTGTGAGTGCAATTTTTCCTCATGGAGGTATTCAGCAACACGCTTTTACTTCATATGCAGTTCTATGTCAGACTCCATTTTGTCAGACTGCCCTTCTGCTGCCATCTGTCACATGGCACCAGGATGTAACAGAATATTGGTGGGAAGGTTCAATCCCTACTGCCATACCACCAACATCCATCTCTAACATTAGGAGCCAACATGATAAAATCAGAGTCATTATTTTCAGAGCAGCCCTTATAAAATAAATATATAAAAATAAAATAAATTCTCCATCACCAAGTACTATTATAACTGTAATAATGCTGCATAACTGAGTTGTAGTTGACTAGTTGTCTAGTTGATGTCTAGTTGACTTCTACTAGTTATTTTAAATAATGATGACTCCTAATGTAATCATGGCAGTCATAAATCTATTCCACATAGTGTCAGCTATGTTAGATACTTGCCAAGAAGTACAATTACTGTCTTACAAAGAAGGAAAAAGTTCAGTTTATTTTAATGATGAAGATAGTCAAGTTATATCGAGTCTAACAGTCTCAGTCATAGGCTAAGTGGTATTCATATTTTTTCCTTCTGTTTATAAGAACACTGATAATGCACAAGCCTTAGAAATTAGGGAAGCATTATTTCTTGTAACTGAAAATCAAATGCATGTTTTTTAAGACAAAATGTTTTTGTTTTTTTTTTTTAAGATAATTCTTGAGTTTTTCAAACAGTCATTTACTCAGAATTCCACTGAAGAATAAGGTGATTGTTACAACATCCCAAGTTTTCTTTTTCTCCAGACATTGAGTCTGACAATGAGCACATTAGAACAACTGGCCAATAGGCTATTAGATAAACTTCTACAGCCTTTCATTGTTAACCTATTCAGACCAAATCCTCAAATTCTGTTAGAACCTCAAGATATCAATGAATGCTAATGGAATTGAGCCTGAAATTATATTCTTCAGTACAGCAGTCTGTTGTCCTGTCTTTGCAGAGCACTTTCCATTTATCATTGCTTGGGTAGCTACACTATCCATAACATATATAATGGGAATAATAATAAATTACGTCTCTAACCATGAAATACTGTATACAGCTTATAGAGTTCACAGAAAAATAATTTCATGATAAACAGAAGCTGCCATGACAGAAATACAAATCTTTTTTTTTTTTTAATTTATAAATGAACTGAGGACTTGTAGATGGAAACATTGGATAAATAGTTGTAAATACAGAGGAAAGCCCAGATCTAAAAAGTTGCCTACAATACTAAATATTCACAGTGCTCAGCTGAAGCATTATTTTATGTAGGATCATCTAGCATCAACAGGAGATGTTATTACATACTACTGGAAAGGGTGAATATATTAACAAGCAGTTAGAATTAAAAGCAGGATAGAGAAGACCTTTTATATTAAAAAATAATAATAATAAAAAAATCAGTCATATAGGTAAAAGTAGAAGTATGCTAAATTCTAATGAAAAAGTCACAGTTCCTAAATAAGTCCAAATTTTCTGTTCATCTATTTTACTACCACAAGAATGTAATGCTATGCAAGCCAAATACACTATTAAAGCCTACTCATCTTGAATGCTATTGGTTTCATAATAGCTCCACATATGTCATATTCAATCTTCCAGCCAAGTTAATGTAAAAATTCTTAATGTTGTATAATCTTTCCTAGGCAAGACAAAAGTAGGCAAGATGTAGCTTAGTTATTAAATAATGCAGTGTGCAATAAAGCGAGGAGGTAAAACAATACTAATTTTTATTACCTTCACTTTTTTACTTAAGATAATGATTTGTGAAGTGGCTGAAGACTAAACACACTTTTGATATTTGAATCTAGTTCTGAAGAAAGGAAAAAATATAAGACGGAATGATACTTATTAAGTGGTTGCTTCCAAGTACAACTTTAAATCAATTCTTAGAAATTTGCATTTTATATGGTGATTAACAGTGAAGTTCTTATACATAGCATAACATTCAAATTTCTTAATCTTACTATTTCCAAATAATTTCTTAATCTTACCATTCCCAAAGCAGTTTATTTTATTATTTTTATTATTATTATTATTATTATTATTATTATTATTATTATTATTATTATTATTATTA
>JAPSGF010000006.1:14685305-14700717 GCA_035772895.1 Perdix hodgsoniae | reverse complement strand
TATTATTATTATTATTATTATTATTATTATTATTATTATTATTATTAATTATTTTACAAAGTGAAGGAATCATGGCAATTTACTAAAAAGCTGAGTAAAAAAAAAATAGAAAGCATTTTTCATGTTTAAATATTAAAGATTTGATTTGATAAAACATTTAAAATTTTATACTTAATGATGGGTATTTCAGTCTTTAATATTAGATACCAATTAAAATGTGATCATAATTTATGCTAAAATATGTGCATTTCGTTAATTCAACAAACATGAGGACTTGAGACCCAAACAACTGAGCTGCTAGAGATTTCTCCTATGGTTACAACTAAACTGTACATATAAAGTAGTTATTTGAATGCCTAACTCATGAATCATAATTTTTCTATGATCATCCTATTTGATATAAAGGTCCATGATCTTGAAACATTGTTAACAAGAAAATCTGTTTTCCTGTAGTATACTATTCCATAACTAAGCAAAAAAAGAAAAAATTACTGAAGATAAATATTAAAGAAATATGACTGGAATGTATTATTTGAAGTTTGTGCTCAGTGTGTCATGTACCTGTTACAAAGATAAAATCAGAGCTGATGTGGAAATGCACATTTTCATGTATTACCTCTACAGAACATGTATTATATATTGCATATTGGGACTACTGCAATGCAAAATATCACTAAGCATTAAGTACCAGGCTGCCACCAGGACTCTAGGCACCCATTAAATTTTACTGTCTGTGTCTATGACCCAGGACTTAATTACAGGTCACCTCAGGACCATCATTCCCTTTCCTGGTGATACTGTATGAGCGCTGGTCTCCAACCCTGGCTCCGGCCCAACCTTCTCTGCTTCCAGCTCATCTCCCTGGATGTTCACTGAACCTGTTATATCACTTATCTCCTTATAGACTGTCAGTAAACCCTTCTGCCCACCATGGTCAGATCCTATGGTACTGATTCACCTTCAGGTTCTGGCTTTATATCCTTCACGGAGTATTCACTGTTCACTGCGTAGTGCGACTTTTCTAAACTTTATACCATTCCAACATAGGTTCAATATGCAACATGCACCACACTGAATGGTTGCAAATGTGTGAAGACACAAGAGAGGAAAAATGCTTGGTTTAAGAGTAGTACTATTAAATTATAAAGGGAAGCATTTTCCAAAGGATCATACACTTCATGAGAAAGATGAGAAATTTCCACATGCAGAAGGCACTAAAAATAAGAGTGGACCAGTTTTTATGAAAACTACAGATTGAAGTCCTGCAAAGACAGGAAATGGAAATAAATCATATATTTTGTATTTTTTGTGGAAATTAATTAGGAACATTTTGTTTTAAGGAGATAGATGGCTAGAAAACTAACCACAAAGCATAACTGGAATGTTATCATAAAACTAGCAGAAAATCTTGACACTGGAGACTATTTTATGTTTGATGTCATTGAATATTTTCATTTAAAACTGGAAATGACAGATCCAACAGTATGCTAAACATAGACAAAGTCAGGAACAGAGGTAATAGTTGTAGAAAAACACTAGAATAAAATGAGAGTCAACACAGACAGATGCAGTCTTTGTAAAGGGAAGAAATAATACATTATCGGATCCTGCCAGGAAGTGTAAAGAGCTTCAGAGCAGATGCAAGATCTTCGTGCATTAGGACCAGTCCTTAAATGAACATACAGGAAAACGCTTAGAAACAGATGAGTATTAGGTTAAAAGTTGTGACAGCAACTGAGTGATGAATACAATGTTATATTAAAAAAAAAAGATATGGAGGTTTTAGAATTAGGAGTGCTCTGAGTACCACAGTTCATGTGCTTGATCTCCTCTGTTTACAACTAGACTGGGTTTCAGTGCATTTCAGTGCAGGACATCATATTTCAAAGTACCACTACATTGTGGAATTTGACACAGTGGAAAAAAAAAGAAAAAGATATGGAGGTTTTAGAATTAGGAATGCTCTGAGTACCACAATTCATTTGCTTGATCTCCTCTGTTTACAACTAGACAGGGTTTCGGTGCATTTCAGTGCACTGAATGTGCACTGCAACTGCAGTTGTTTCACTGCAACTTCAAAGGAAGTTGATAAGAAATACCAACAAGAGTGGTGTTTCTACCACTGTTATCATAGTCAGTAACACTTTTTCTGAGCCCAGCCCTACAGATATGAACAGAATTCTGTTCCAGAATGTAACACATCTCTAAACAGATGTGCATGGTAAATATGTAGTTTAGAAAATTATACTTAAAAGTTAAGGTCAAATGAACCATATTGAAGTCAAGTAAATCCTTCCTTCCTGCATAAACACATTTACTTTCTGCAAAGAAATTAGGCTACCTTTTGAAATAAAATATAGTTTTGAATTGTAGCCCTCTTTGAAAATAGAGTAAAATTTATTTTTATTTGAATAATTTTGGTAGCTTTTACATATCAAAAATGTGAAACTTGAAACTACTTCTAAAATCAGAACATAAATTAATATAGAATGAATGCATTGATTCTATATATTAGAATTTTGTGAGCAGAGTTTTAAAAATTGATGTAAATATTTAGAATTAAATCTGTGTTCAAATAGTTCAAAACCCTTTTTCTTTTCTAAATGATTTCTGGACATCTTGTCTAGAAATTCTGGGCAGAAGAAGGAAATAAAGGATTAGACTTCATAAATAAATAAACAAAAAGAATAATAGCTTTAAAAATAAAGGACACAGAAGAGGGACAGAGGGACAGTTATATCAAACAATAAAGTAAACTTTCCATAGGGGAAAAAAAAAAGCAGATTTTTCATTAAAATTTTGGTTCTGCTCAAAATTCAGAGGTTGAATGAACTCTGACCGTTGTTCAATCTGCTGGTTGTTCAATCTGCTTGCAACACTCAGAACATCTTCCGAAAGGAAAAAAGCTGCCAAGTAGGGCTTCAAAAATTAGAAAGATGCCAAGAAAAGTAGAGGACAGAAATAAAAATAATAAATAATTTAAAAGCTATTTTTCAATTAAATACTGTATTTTTAGTGACAGGTCTATCCCTATATTTTTCTTCATCATCGTCGTAGCATTTAAACTCTTTCTTAGGTTGGGTGCTTGAAATTGAGCAGAAGGCTAGGAATGGATTGAAATGGAAAATAGGAGTTAGAGGAATTTCTAAAAGAGGAGGAGAAAAAATGAATTCAACTGTAACCCTTCAAAATGCTAAAATCAATACAACCTCTTTAAGAAAAAATACTTCAAAAAAAGGGACATTGTTCTTTTCCAAAAGGTATTCATGAATGTATCCACGATAACTATGTGTCAGGGACACCAGCTATCAAAATGATGCATGTTTTCAATTTATTTTCCCTGCTTCATCTATTTTAAATCTGTGTATTCTCTGAAATCATCTTGTATTTATTTCCTATATCCCTCAAAATAGCCAGTCAGATACACATTTCTCATTGGAAAACAATAACAATAATATTATGGTTTGGTTATTATAAGCTTTGGAGATACTTACCATGGAAGTCCTCCTTTTATTTCTAATTTCCCAAGTGGATGTACATTTTTGTTCTGTATTACCAGAGAGAACTAGCTCAGAAAGTGAAGATGAAAGTCACTATAACAGCCATGTGAATACTTCATTTTCCTGATAATCCCTGTAAACCAAGACAAATATTTGGGTGTCAAGAATTGGGGCCACCTTTAAGATCTGAGACAGCAGCCTTCAGCCTTTAAAGGCCAAGAAGCCTCCTCTCACATGTTGGTGAGGCGTCTATATTCAACAAGTGTTTTCCTTTAAGATTGCAAAATACGTTTGATAAGAAAAATCCTGGGATGCTACCATCCTTGGAAGGACAGAATGGAAGTGATTTAACTAGAAGCCTCTTGTTTCTGGATGAGTAAATTAGTGAACTTTCAACTATGGAAATATTTGTTACCATTTCCAATTTCTTATGTTTCTCAGGCTACACTTTAAGTTTAAACTACTTTTTTTTTCTTCTTCTTCTTTTCTTTTTAAGTCAGAAACCAACCTTACCAGAGTTTACTCACTTCTGACAACCAAGTAAGATGGAAATCAGATACATTAATTTCAAGTCAGTAGAAGTTGTTTCATCTGTGCCTGCCATCAGTTATTCTGCATGTCTGTGTAGATTCCAACTCAAAATGCTGGAATGGCAAATCACCTTTTAGAAATAACTTACTCATAACTAGCTAGATATGTTTTAATACCTTTCTTTGTTCTGATCTGTAGACCTCTTAAATTGCTAAATATCCTAACAAATGCCTTAATGGCCATTCTGTCCTGGTTGGCACAAACTGAAAAGCACAGAACACAAGATCAGCTCCCAAGAGGGATCTTGCAACACTTTTCATACAGTCAGTACACAGTGACAGCGAGCCATGTGACATCCAGTAAACTCCCAACTGAAGATAAGAATAAAACAGCTACTTAAAATATTACTATTTATGTATTCCAGTCTAGACTGATGAAAGAAAACTTTCCAAGTCTGCTGGGACACTGTTTAAATCACTGTTTCTTCTTGCTTCCTTAGCTATTATCTGCTGCCTCTTTGCTAAATACAATGCTTGAGTGTATCCTGATTTATGTGTGCAACAGGTCAGGAGGCTGGAGGCACCACTGGCTGTAGCCATAGGAATGTGGAGAGCCATTAATCACCCTGTTATGAGCAGCATGTGTTTGTCAAGTTGCAACACTGAAGTGGCACAGCCAAGTGTCAGACAGTGGTTCTGGGACAAGTCACACAATGTCTGATTAAGCCACCCGTGATCTTCTCCATCCTAAATGATTGTTCCCATCCTGCTACTGCAACACATCATCTGCTTCCATTTTGACAAGTCAAAAGATTGAATAATCATACAGCTAACCAGGCAACATAAAAAGAGTACTATTTTATATGGATGTTGCTCAGCTCAATCAATTCCTTGAAATCACAGAGTATAACACACAGGAAGGTATAAAAATGGCAAGTAAAGGAATGAAGAACAAGTGGTAGGGGGGAAGGATCAGTCTTAATTTTGTTTCTGCTGGTGTGGATAAAGTTATGCGAAGTAGCTTGAATAAATATATAAGATGACTGCTCCAAAAGTAATGTCTCCAATTTTATTATGTTAGAGATGGATGTTGGTAGTACAACAGTAGAGGTTGAACCTTCTTGCCAAAATTCTGTTACATTTTGTTGCCATGTGACAGGTGGAAACAGTGAGGCAGACTGACAAAATGACATCTAATATGGAAGTGCATATGAAGCAAAGATGTGTCATTGAATTCTTCCATGGGGAAAAATTGAACAACGTCACTCAACATTCACTGACATTTATGAACATTTATGGGGACCAAATAGTGAATGTTAGCACAGTAAGGCAGTGGGTGGTGTGTTTCAGCAACAACATAGTCATAGTAGCTCTGAAACAGTGGTTCACTTCTGCTGGTACAGATTTTTAGTAGTGTGGCATGCAAACTATTGTTGATCACTGGTGAAAATACTCACCGCATGGTGGTGACTATGTTGGAAGAAAGTGTTTTGTAGCTGAGAATTTTCTCTATCAAACAATGTTATAGTATTCTTTGTATCTGCTGCTGTTTATATGAAAATTAATAGGAGGCATTACTTTCAGAGAGACCTAGGTATTCTGGGTTGGAAGAGGAAGTTTCTTCCTCTTCTCTGTCTTTATTCAGTGTTTTCTCTTTTCTCCTGCACTGGTTGTGTCTTACAGTCATCCCCATGAACATGTCAAATTCACAAATGGAGGAGAAATTTAACTCAACCAACTCAACTGGAATTTAATGAGCCACTAAAACTGAAGTACGTAAAGAGGAGGAGACGTTATCAGGGGAGAGACAATAGAAAGGAGCTGAACACCTTGGGGTAAACTGTTAGGACAGGTGATGTACATTGTCCAAGAGCCTCACTCAGGAGTTATATCATGCTTACATAATAATAAAAAGATTAGAACACCATTCTATTGTGACATCATAGCAATGAAAATATAAACTGTGTGTTCCTCAAGGACCAGCATGTATATGCCACATATATAATGGAAAGAGATATGGTGTGAGTAATAATTTAAAAAGGAAATTAACCAAGAATTTTCTTATTTCCTGTGACACAAAAAATCTCTCTGATCTATTCATCTTCTCAAAAATCTTCCCCAGCTAGCTACATTTCTTACTGAATACTCTTCTGCATTTTAGATACAAGGTAGAAGAGCTTTCCTTTCTTCATAAACTGAGTTCCAAGTAGCAGTTGTTACTTAGCTGCAATGGAAACATTCCATGGCATCCTAGATATTGTGTTCTCAGTACATGTGCAATTCAACCAATTTCAAAGCCAAAGTTCTTAGAAGTAATTTTTCACCAGGGTAGATAACAATGCACCAGGAACAGGAGATGTGTCTAATTTCTGACAAACTCATAGTCCTCATCTTTCCCAGGATGTAAATGTCTCTTGTATTCTTCTGTGCTTCTAGAGTGTTTTGGGAATTTGAGTTTTATTTTATTTTAAGTGAGATATATTTTTCCTCCTTTGCTTAACTTGCAACTCTTGTGCTGGCATTTTGAAACTTAAAAAAAACACGTACAGAATTCATTACAAGCAATGACAAATAATCTCAGAGACCTGACAAAAAGTCTACTCTCAATTAAATCTTAGTCTTATTTCCTAATAGTACAACTGAACTTTAGCAAACTAATATGGACAATAGACATTACAGTCCACAAAGTTCATACATTTTACCTTCTAATAATAGCAGTGATTAAGGGATGTTGACAAGCTATTATTTGACAGTGAGACTGGGGAGGCATGTCCTTCCTGAAACAGAGGGACATACCATTAAATTGCAACAATGCTCACAGTGTCCCAGAGGATGGATTCAAGGCAAGTGGTAATACAGTTCAACTGCGATGGAAAATGGTTCACTGTGTTTTGGCTTTAAATTAAAGTTCACAGTTTTTATTAAGAATAGAGAGTAATTTATGTAATAGAGGTTGCTTAAATCCTCTCTCTTCCTTTCTTCACAAAAATGTATGACACTTGTTTCTCTGGGACATTTTTATCTAGAAGGAAAGAAAGAAGGCCTATAATAAGCATCATGTTAATTAGAATAGTGAGGAACATTCACAGCACTAAATTACTAACTTTGATTTACTCAGAGTCTAAACATAGAGTGATGCAAATGGAGTTTTCAATGGAAATTATGGTAGTGAAATTAGAAAACCACTATTGGCAACAGTAAATCTTTAGGTATCTAGTCCAAACATTTTACACTTACACTAAGTGTAAGTTGTGTGTGTAACTGAAATGTGATCCCTAAACCCAACACCCCACAGATGGAAGAATGTCCAGAAATCAGTAAACCAACAGCAAACACTTCTCCTTCTGGGCAAAACAGAGATTAAGTATTGTGAAAACATTCATATCCTTTAAAAGAAGTAAAAAAAAAAAGTAGCTGCAGGAAAAGTAGTTGAAGACAGAGAAATAGAAACTTGCAATTGCTTTATAGGATGCTTGAGGAAGACTGGCGAGGACAGAGCTTAGAGGGCTCATTCTGTCAGTGATAGCTTTCCTTCAGATATAGCTCATTCTAAATAATTTCATGACCTGAAATTTTTTTAGTAGTGATGAGAAAGGACTCCGAGTGTGTCTACACATTGAGTACATGTAACAGCATAAGTACACTGTATTTTCTAAATGTACTATGTGATACATGGATTTAATTAGAACTTACCAACCCAATTAAATCAATCTAATTTATTTAGAATTACTACTCTGGTAATGTCTGTTCCCTAGTTCCATAAAAAAACTTTACTTTTGATTTTGCAGTATTTTTTTTATGAAAAGAAAACTTTCTACTAAAAATATGCAGATTTTGAAAGGCTTTTAATTTTAAAAGCTATATATGTGATTTTATGAATGTGAAATAAAAATTTAGCTGTACAAATGAGTATCAGAAGTCTAAACTGTACTTAAATAGTGATCTTTCCCTCATAGGACAGTACGGCCAGGGGTTTGCTACTGCGATAAGAGAAGGGCAGTAGGGAAATAGATAACTTGGTATGATAAGCATGTTTTGTATCACATTTTACAGATGTTCTCATATCGTAACTGAGTTTATCTCTACAACTCACACATTCTTTATCTTGTGTCATTTCTTCACAGAAAAGTATGTCTCTTTTGCTTCTGCTACTCAGAGACCCGTGCTGCTTAAGAGTTTGAAAGATTTGACTAGTAAGTTGCATTATATCAAGCATACCATTAAGCTTTCCTTTAAGTGCTTCTTGGACAGATACATTTCCTTTTCCTGTGCACCAGTTCAGTCTACAGGAATTGTTTAGGTATTCAGATACCGTTTGTTCTATTTTAATCAGTATACAGCTTAAAAACAAAACAAAATGAAAAGATGTATTGCTTGTAATGCATATGTTCTGACTTCTGGGAATCAATGTTCTGCTAGTTAAGTGAGTACAGTGTACCCTTTCTGTCAAATTTCAATTCCCTTTTGTCCCTGGAGAACAATAAATCAGGGACATGTAAACCACTTGAGTCATCTAACTGAACTTTCAGCTCATACACTAAGTTAATCTTTCAGAATCCAATCAAGCAGTAAATGTCTGCATATATTTGTGGTTTAAAATTTAATGAACATGATCACCTCTGATGCATTGAGGGTTTTGTTTGTACATAGTTGCTATGAAGAATTAAAAGGAAATTACATTTTTTTCTTATTTTGCTTAGCAGAAATGAAAGTGAGGAATTTCATAGAAATATCTGGATGTGTTACATTATTACTATCAAATGTCATTTTCATAAGCAATTATGTAAAGATCACAAATCGGATGGGTTTAGTAAGGAAAAAAAATAACTTCCTTTTCAGCTCTGAAGTTTCTACACAGAAATAAATCCTTACTGAATTCTATCTGGAGTTATGCACAGTGTTTAAAAGTAAACACAAATTTGTGTTATACATGCATAGACTCAGATGCTGAGGAATTTACACAACTGATTATCAGCTTTAGGAACTATAAAACGAACTCATCTTCAGCACACAAACTGCTAACACATTCAGAGACATTGTGAACATAGGTTCAAATGTGATCTGGCTTACATGAATGATCAAGAGAAGATGCCACTCTGAAGTTAATGATTGCAGTGGTGCCAAACTGGGAGAGTTAAGCACCAGAACTGGATTTCCTTTTTGTTCAGTTAAAGTTTTATGCTAAGTCTGTAGCAGTTTGTTTTCTCCTCCTTTTTATGGAAACACCTTTCAGTCATTGTGCCTGGGCTCTTTTAACAGCCAAACCATTCTGTAATTGCTTCTGTATGATGTATCCTATTTCAAGTGATCATTTGCATCCTGGATCAATGTTACAAGTTTAATCTCTTATAAATATTTATTTATTTATTCATTTACCACTCAAAGATTACTGAATTCTAGTGCCTGTAAAATATACATATCGGTCCAATGGGCATTTTGCCTGAGTAAGAAGTTTCTAGAAGTGATAGTGATGAAATGGGGAAAAACAAAATAAAACAAAACAACAAAAGAAACAAACAGAAAACACACACACAAAAAAAAAAAAACACCCCCCACAAACAAACAAACAAACCACCAGCTTGTTATTTAACTTGCTGTTTCATAATAAGTGTTACATAATACTTCATATAGTACTTTGCTTTGGAACAGTGCGCGAAGTTATGCTATCGTAGATACCACACTCAATTGCAAGCAGTTCCTGAATAATACTGTGCCATTCAAACACCTCATATAAACTTCTTGTTACCTTTTTAACAGGGAAATTTACAACTCATTTGTGAATAATATTGATGTTTGCCCAGCATCCTGAATTCCATTTTCCTCTTCTGACTCACAGCATTGATGACCTGTGTAAGGAGAAATTGTCTGCATTTTCCAAAATTTCATGTTGTGTGATTTTTTCTTCAGTGTTGACATGGCCAGGATCTACTAAAAATAAATAAATAAATAACAGGAAAGAAAACTCTTCCTTTGTCTGCATAACAGCTGCAGGGACAACAACAACAAAAAAAACACCTGAGATATATCTAGCTTATTTTTCAGGTGACCTCATTATGAAAAACAGGAAAGACCCAGACTTCTGTGTTTGCTTTATACAATGTTGTTTGCCTTCACTGGCTCTGTTGGGATTTAGGGACTAACTGTATGACAGGAAGCTCAGGGAAGCAGTCTACATTGTCTGATGCTGTTGTTTTTCTTTTGAGTTCACTAAGTTCATTTCCACTATACTGTTTTTCTACCGGAATGTTTTTGAGTCAGTTTAACTGGCTGGAACTGAGTGTCTTAAAATAATCTGACAGCAAATTTGGTGGTGATTTTATTCTCTCTTCCTTTTTTTTTATATGCCATAGCAAGTGATCTGAGATAAAGCTATGACTGATGAGCTCATAAGAGGAATTTAAAGGTTTTAGCTCAGTAATAGGTAGTTTCAATAAAACAGAGAGAGGTATTATCAATGACTGCTGATTCTCTCATGTAAGCAAAACGAAGTAAACCCGAGCCATATTTAAAAGACATAAACATATATATATTTAAAATAAGTTTTAGGTTTAGACATTCATTAGTCATCAGCATTTGATTCTCCATTAATGCAATCCATTTTCAGGGTTATGGACCGATTTGTCAGCCTGTTTGACCCTTGGCATGAACTGTCTTCCATTGGAGAGTCTCATGGATAAGGCTTAACTTAGAAATAACACAGGAAAAATAAATAATTTGTGTCATAAGCCAGTTGGAAAATCACTTTCTATGTTGGGCAGGGACTAAGGAAAGCATGGAACATGAGGTTACATTCAGATAAGATCAAGATATGTGCCAAATACATTATATTGAATTTCTATTTTCTAAACCAATACAACAAGTAGTTATGCATAAAATTAACATTATATACATCAATAAGATAGAAACTATCATGCTCCACCAATGATTTCTGAAGTCCAGCTATGTGAATACCCAAAACATGCCTTAGAATGCAACAGCAGAACTGCAAATCATCACCCCTTGATTTTGATCTTGCTCTAAATCATGCCCTACATTTAAACAGATTAAACTAACTCTGGCCTTCTATATTCACACTGTCTTGTTTTATCACAAGTTTTACACCTCAGTCTTCTTCTGGGGGTGAAGTATTCTGGTGAATAAATCCACATATTGCTATAACATTTATTATTGGGACTTTTCATGCATATGTAGTCATTACAAACCTCAACATTATTATTCATGGAATAATAGAATCATGGATTCACACAAAAATCACAGAATTATAGGGATTCTAAGGGATCTTTGGAGATTATCCAGTCCAACCCCTCCACTAAATCAGATTCTCTACAGTAGGTTACACAGGAAAGCATCCAGATGGGTTTTGAATACTTCCAGAGAAAGAGACTCCAACAACCACTCTGGGCAGCTTCTTCCATTACTCTGTTACCCTCAAAGTACTTAAGTTATTCTTCATGTTCATTTAGAACTTTCTACATTTCAGTCTGTGCCCATTGTTCTTTTTTCTGTGTTCTGTCTCCGGCATTACTTAACAGAGCCTGGCCCCCTAAACTTTCCTCTCACCCTGTAGATATTTATAGGCATAGATAAGATCTGCTTTCAGTGTTCTCTTTTCCAGGTTGAAAGGTCCCAGGTCTCTTAGTGTTTACTCATAAAGGAGAAGCTCCAGGCACTCATCACCTTTCTTGCCTTCCTGGACTCTCTAGAATTTCCTTGTCTTTCCTGAACTGAAGAGCCCAGAACTGGAAACAGTACTCCGGGTGTGGCCTCAGCAGGGCTGAGTAGAAGGGGAGGATCAGCTCCTTTAACCTGCTGGCCATACTCCTTTAATGTATCTCAGGATACCTACCATTGGCCTTTTTGAGCACACAAGAGTACACAGCTGGCTCATGGCCAACCTGCTGTCCTCTAGGACGCAAGACACAGCCTCTGGACAGACCAGATCACTGGGCTGAGAGATCCCCAACAAATCCTACAGTCTTGGGCAGAGTGGCTGGAATATTCTGGAGGACCTGGAGGAAATGGATGATACTCAGCTGAACATGAACCAGCACTGTGCTCAGGTGGCATAGAAAGCCAATGACATCCTGGCTTGTATCAGTATCAGAGTAGTCAGTAGCAGCAGGGAAGTGATCATCCCTGTACTCAGCTTCAGCAAGGCCACACCTCAAGTACAGTGCTCAGTTTTGGTCCCCTAACTAAAAGAAAGACATTGAGCCCCCGGAGCACTCCCAGAGCAACAGAGATGGTGAGGGGTCTAGAGCACAAGCATTATCAGGAGCAGCTGAGGGAACTGAGATTTTTTAATCTGGAAAGAGGAGGCTTGGGGGAGACCTTATTGCTCTCTATATCTACCTGAAGGGAGGTTGTAGTGAGCTGGGTGTCAGCCTCTTCTCTCGTGTAACTAGTAATAGGACCAGAGGGAATAGCTTCAAGCTGCTCCAGGGGAGTCAGGCTGAACAGTAGGAAATACTACTTCTCTGAAAGAGTGGTCAGGCATTGGAATTGACTGCCTAGGGCAGTGGTTGAATCACCAACCCAAGAGGTGTTGAAGAATAATGTAGACATTGTACTAAGGGATGTGGTTAGTAGGGAAGTATTGGTGATGTAAGTATGGTTGGACTAGATGATCTTGGAGGTCTTTTCCAACCTTGGTGATTCTATGTTTCTGTGACACCCAAGTCCTTATGTGCAGAGTTCCAGCAGGTCATTCCCTAACCTGTACTGGTGATTATTCCTTCCTAGGTGTAGGACTCTACACCTGCCCTTGTTGAACCTCATAATGCTCCTCTCCACTCAACTATCCAGATTTTTTTGAATGGTAACACAGCCTTCTAGTGTGTCAGCCACACCTCCCATCTTTATATCATCAGCGAACTTGTTGAGTGTGAATTCACTTTATCCTGGTCATATATGAAGATATTGAACAAGATTGGACCCAGGGCTGGGCTGCTGGGCAACCTTGGTGATTACAGAACTCCAGTCTGACTCTGTGCCTCTAATCACAGCCCTCTGGACTCTGCTAGTCAGCCATTCATCAGTCCTCCCCATTGTTCATCCATCTATCCCATACTTCTTAAGTTTACCTACAAGGATGTTATGGAAACAGTGTCAAAAGCGTTGCTGAAGTCAAGGTAGACCATATCTACTGCTCTGCCCTCATCTATGTAGTCAGTCATGATCTCATAGAAGGCTACCAGATTGGTCAAGAATGATTTCCCCTTAGTGAATCCATGTTTGCTAATCTTGATAATCTTCTCTTCCTTTCGATTGGCACTGACATCCTGAAAAAGTTTTTCCATCACCATTCCATGAGGGGAGGAGAGGATGACTGGCCTTGGTTTCCTGATCCTGCTTCTTGCATTTTTTGAAAAATGGAGTGGCATTGGCTTTTCTCCAGTCCTCAGACACCTTTCATTTTCAAAATATAATAGAGAGTATTTTGGCAGTCTCATCTTTCAGCTTCCTCAGTGCTTGTGAGTGCATCCAACCCAGGCCCATAAACTTATGTACACAGAGGTTTTCTAGATGGCCAGATCATTCTCAACCAAAAGCAAGTCTTCCACTTACCAGATTCTCTCGCTTACCTCCAGGGTCTGGGATTCCCCTGGCTGTGAACAAAAAATTTTAATTAGAGAGAACAATTTTACTTTCCAGTACTGATCCATCATCCTTTTAATTAAAATGCCAGATCATATATTCTTGTGTGCACACATGTACATGTATCTGAAATAAAAAAGTAGTAATAGTATGACACTTCCACACACTTTGAATTATTTTGCCAGTGTAACCATGACAATTACAAATGTTGAAGAAGAAATCTGGAGTTTCTGCATAGCCTTATTTAAAGTATTGATAATTGTACACATCAGTTAATCACCGATAGTCAGATAGTCATTTTATATCCCATTTTATATCCCATCTGAACCTGGAACCAGAGAGTAATCTAATACTGGAACAAAGTGTATAGTGACTTTAAGAAAAGATTTCAGCTCTAAGTTAGTACTGCATTAATTCAGATGAATACCCACAGCAGAGGAAAGTTCAGCTGCCCAAATTAGCCACAGATGTTCTATAATGTTGGGGTTCTTCAGGACGTCTGAGACATTTATGCCAGATAGAAGTGACAAGATTTTGCTGAAGTATCTGCAATTTTCTGGATTAGCAGGTGGCAGCTGGCAGGATACAATAGCTCATCTAAAATTGACATTATATGCTTTTGTGTTTGGATAATTGAGTTCTGTCCAGAGGTTTTTACCAAGTCATTGCTAATCTAACATATACGACCTGATACCATGACTTTATTGCTAAACTTTGTTGGTATCAGCTTGCAAAGTCCTACAGAGCAGTAATCTTAAAACAGAGATGGTATGTTATACTTAATACAATCTCCTAGTATGCAACTGTTTTTATATTGCAAAACACATTTGAAGTTAGTCTGTATTTACTACAAACATAAATTCTCATGAGTAAAGAGCATGCTTTGTGAGTCAAATTTTTTAACAAAGTCCCTCAAAATTCCTAGTGTCCCCTGCATGTAACTGCTATAATCAAATATAAATTGTTCAAGACTGAGACTGCACTGCAAGGATATTTGTTTCTATTTATTTATTTATTTATTTATTTATTTTGCTAACTGACCTAAAAAAATTGTGCTGAATGGGATAGCAGTCAGTAGTACAATGCATTGGATATTTTTACATTTATGCAACTATCTTCAATGACGGTACTGTTAGACAACAAGTAATGGTTATTCACTGCAAACATAATAACTAAATCAGAAATGCTGTGGAATAACTATTTTTATCACATGCTGTTGTGAAGCATGATTTCATTTCTAACTCTCCGTTTAGATTCAGATTTTGATTTTTAGGGATCCACGGTGCCTAAGTATATAGAGAGTGTATACATATGGTGGACCTCTAAGCATTACTTATTTACTCTTTCTCTCCAAAGTAAAATGACTTCTACTGTTTGAGCTTGTCTGCTGTAAGTTATATTAACAAGCAAAGAAGAGTAGGAAATGCTAGACACACTCTTTGCCAAACATTTAAGTTACAATCTGGAAGTTCAACATGTTTTAACCCATCTGAAAACCCTGCACGTATTGTAGGGTTACTATTATGACTTTTTATTTTATTTCATTTCATTTTTATTCTTTTTTTATTACTCTTCCGTTAGAGCAAAAATTATTCAAGGGAAGAGAAAGTCTAATGTTCTTCATTCTTTGAAAATCGGAGTTGGAAGTGATATAAGTTGGGAAAAGAGAACATAAATGACTAATTATTGAATACAGAGGGAAGGGAGAGGGGAGAAGGGAGAGGGGAGAGGGGAGAGGGGGGAGGAAGGGAGAGGAGGAGAGGGAGGGGAAGGGGGAGGGGGAGG
>JAPSGF010000006.1:14631478-14684905 GCA_035772895.1 Perdix hodgsoniae | reverse complement strand
AGACGGGAAGGGAGATAAACAAATTTCCATTCCCTTCTGTGTTGTGATTTAAACTTTAAATCAAAAGACAGCACAGGTGCTGGCTGCATAAACGCTCTGTTCACCATCACTGACAAGATTCTAGCACTCATTATAAGTAGTTAAAACCTGTTGCTGACTGTTTCCTTCCTTATCAACACCATTTTATCAGCAAATATCATACATGTTGAAGGGTAAAAGATAGTTAACATTGGTGTTGGAAGAAATAGATCAGAAGGTCTTTATCAACTGCTTGCTATTCTTACAATGGTACTGACAGTGATTGAAAACATTTCTCTGGTTTTGGGTGTCAGCCTAGCACACACTGCTAATAATGAGTAGACAATCAACAGTTTTATATTTTAAAAAGTTTCCTGTCAAAAGCCAGATCTCCTTTCCAGCACAATTTCCCTCATTTTACAAGTCCTGCAGCTGTAGCCAGACTTAGCTGCTCCCTGAACAATCCTTAACACAAATGTTTTACGATTTGTACACAGCAGTGATTTGAATGCATGCAGTTCTGATCAATTATATTTGAATCATTTACTCATAGGATTACAGGCTTAATTGGAGAACAAATACAAGGCAAAATGAACTACTGCTGAATGCCCCAGGAGATTGTTTTTCTGAATCTGCAACAGACTGATCTTGTGTATACAAATATGGCAAGACAATAAGAATAAAAACCAAAGGGAGGTCACCATCAAGTTGTGAAACCATCCAGAAAGTGCAGAACTTATGTTCAAAGTTCATGAAAATGTAACAGATGGTGTCTATCAAAGGAGTAACTGTTTACAGTTACAAGAAATATCTTAAACAAAAGCTGGCATTTGGCTAAACTTGCTAGATTAATATCTTGCTCCAATCCAGATGTGGGTTTGCAAAGTATTTCTTGAGGTCTGTTAAGTTTTGGGGACATTCTTGGCTGAATATTGTCTGCTCAAGAGGTCCCTTAATGATTTGAAATGGAAACCATGAGAAATTTGAATGTGTTTCATAAGATCTGGGCAATAGCAGGCAAAATAAGATAAATTTGGCTGTTGGTCTTTGTGTTTCCGAGGGTCACTTGAACTATAACTATTCTTAGTTTCCTGTAGTGCTGTAACAAAGCACCAATTAACTAGTCTAGACATGACTACTCTGAAAAACACAGGTATATCCAAGTAGGGAGCACTGCAGCATGGCACTCTGACAGGTTCAGTCCCAGTGATGTGATGCTGTGCTGTGATGTGATGACTTCAGGATTTGATCTGGTTAATATTTGGGTAGCCTGAAATGCAGGAGTCTGACAGCAGCTAGCCACAACAACATGAAATTTGTTTGTCATGTCCATTAGGATTATGGAGATGCAAGGTAGTTATTGCATAGCTATGGAAAATGCAGTTTTACCTGAATTCCTGAACACTAAACATCTGCTGTTTCCTTTTCCACTGCCTGATTTCTCAAGTAAGACCAGTTCCATCATCCTGCTTCATGAATATGACCCTATTTTTACTTTAGATTTTGCAGGGTGATTCATAGTCTCTATTGGTACTGTGTGCTAGAAGGGATGCTTAATTACCGATGAGCGCTGCCAATGCTGCTATAACACAAGCACATATTATTTGTATGCCTAACTGACAATAATTTCATTCTTCTTCGGCTACATGAAAAGAAAATTAAAATGAATTATAGCTGTATTTTCACTTGTTACCGCAAAATACAAACTATAGATTAATGGGGGTGCTTCAACTATGCTTTATATTATCAAGCCTTTTCATGAGCACAATGACCAAGAGTTAAAGAAGCAGTCTGAAAAATTCTGAGAATATACAGGAAGCAGCATGGTAGCCAAGAGGTGATCAGCACCCCAAGGAAAGATGTAGTAGGAGATGAAGAGGGGAGGAGGGCAAAATGTCCTTAGGGAGAAGACAAATAACCAAAATCCAGACACTTACCTGCCACTAGGTCTCTACATGACTCCAAGCCCACAAAATGTTACGGCAGTGGAAGACCTTTCCATATCTCTGGGGGCTTGAAAGCAGTGCTGCAGTGGGGTAGGTCAATTGTGTACTTTGGAATTAGAGGCTGATGCCCAGAAAGGTTTGGCATTCATATGGGAAGCTTTTACAAGAACTTCAAAGTAATGGGAGAGGGTAAGGGAAAATATGTGGGTAAGGACTTCAGTGCAGGGAGCAGAAATAAGGAAGGGAATTTTGAATAAAACACATTTGTACAGTAACTCTCTTTGCCTTTTCCTCGCCAAATCTTTCTATATCATCTTGCTTGGGAGTAGAAGAGAAGCATTTAAAAAATCATACAGTGCAGTTTTCATGTGTGTTCCACAAAACATTATGTTGAACCATCCCTTAACAAAGTTAACAAAAAGACCAGATCATTACCTTTCAGAAAGGTACACCTTAGAAAGTTAGCAAATATTTCTAAGTCGTGATCAAAATTTAGCAGTGATTCATACTATATTATCCTAACTTAAGTCAGCACTTTGTCCAGCTACAAAAATAAGGATTTTAATTAAAGCATCCTGCTGCATGTGAAACTATCTCCATCTTAGTAACAACGTAAAATAGTAGCCTAGTGGTGAAACAATGCTCTATCAAGATTTTTATTTTACATGCTCCTTCACCATCTCCTCCTTTGTGGAAGTTCCTTTGTGGAAATTATTTCTCTGTGTATTAAAATCTCCCTTCTTCATAATGTTTGCACACATATTCCTTCACAAGTGTAGACACTAAAAAATCTTCTTTGTTAACTGCTTTCAGAAATAAGGGCCCCAGTTTTGCTCATCACACTTTGGGCAACTTCTATAAATGGCAGCACTTTCAATTCCATCAACCTAAAGTGGGACAAGTCATATTACATAATACTACATCTTCTCAGTTCTTTCAATTTTTAGTAATCTGTAAGATGTTTAGCTACACAGAAATCAAACGTTGTTAAAGTACTGCTCCCTGCAGTAAAAAACTGCATTTAAAAGTGTGTGTTATCACCCCTAGAAAATAAATGGAATTATCTGTAGGTTTGGTAGACCGTGAAGATATGAAACGTTAGCCAGATTTGCTTCTGTCTCCTGTCTTTTTTTTTTTCCTCCTACATTACACGGTTCTGCAGCAGCTGGACACTGAACTAAGATTTCTCCCAGTGTCTGGGCTACTTTCCAAGTAGGTTCTTTTAACAGATGTTCCCACTGAATTTTATCAAGAGCTGTTCTCCTTGTGCCTAGAACCTGCCATATGCTTACAGAAAAATGCACTTTGTTTCTGCCTTTTATTATGAGATTCAGCTAAAGCCATGACAGAAAAGTTCAAAATTCAAATAACTTTTTAGTTATCCAAGACTTGTTTTCTTAGCCAAATACAAGTAAGTTATTGAAACCACACATTTTCCTGTGTGTTAATGGTGCCACTTTCTTTTAGTGCAAGAGCAATAATTTCCTTCTTGTGACAATAATTTCAGCATCATTTTCTAGTTCTCAGATTTTAGTCTAAGTATTCATTCGGAAATTTCTTTATTTGTTTGCGATGAGGATGTTCAGGTGTTAGATAAAAATGAGAATGTTTAGATTTATTGATAGTGTGTACACCTGACTGTTATGGTATTCCAGTGATGGAGAAAACTTCTGCATTGGCCATTATACAGTTTCTAGACCAGTGCACCAGAAAAAAAAAAAAAAAAAAAAAAAGCATATGTGTAGCAATCTGCACCAAGACATGAAGATGTGCTCTGAAAAACTGTCCCAGCAAAACTTTCCTATTTATCTTCCACTCTATTCCCCACCACGTAATACTCCAGCACTGTGTTTGAGCTTAGAATTTTTTATGAATGTATGTAGAAATTAAAATAAAAAAAAATCATTTATTGAAGATCTTCTCATTTTATATTTCCTTGGACTTTTTCCTTTTTTTTTCAGTGCTAGGAAACACAGTTGCCTACAAAACTACTGTAATTCAGTTCTAAAGAAGAAAATTAATTAAATCAAGAGGATGTATGGATATCACAGACAGTAAAAAGCAACATGAACTAATATTTTGTAGTAGTGGACTTACAACAGAATTTGTCTTGCATTTACTAAGAAGAAATACAGTGGACCAGAATTTGTAGCATACCCATTTTAAATTATTTTTTATAATTTTATATATATATATATGATAGAACTCCAAAAGGGAAAAAAAATGACACTATTTTCAAAAGGATCATATTCTTGTCCTAATTCCTCTCAACAGAACCACTAGGAGGAAACTCCACTAGGAAATGTTATCACAGACAATGGATGTTTCAGATGTTTTTTTAAATTCTACAGTCTATTTCCCTTGCCAAAAATCACCGCATTACTTTCCAGTATGCACAAGTATTTTAGTAGAATAAGTCAAGAATGACTTAGGGTGGTGTGTACGCATCGGAAATTTATAGAAGTATTTAACAGTCTTTTAAAAGTACTTTCACAGCAGTCAACTTTTCTTTATTATGTTTCACTGACTGAGCTCTATTCTGCATCTTACGGTAGCACTGGAGTGTTACTGGAATTACTCCATATGTAGCACTGCTCCCACTTGTTGGTGTTTGTCAGAATCAGATATCTGATCCATTAGAAAAGATAAATAAATAAGTAAAAGCCTGTCACTCATTTCAATATCATTACTTGAAATACACAGAAGAGCATTTTCTTTTCCTTAAGTTTTGTGTGTACTATGCACATTAATCTCCACCACATTTGATTTTGACAGAGTCCTTGTTTTACAAATACAAACTAACAGGACCCATTACGTTTGTTCTATCCTTACAGTGACTATTTAGGAACACAGACTTTCGCTCTTACAAAAATGCATTAATGAAAGTTCTAACTTAGTAAGGAAATCAAAGGAAAGCATTAATGTTCTGTGTTTCATCAACACTTATCCAAAAATAGTGACAGCAAGGATATTCATCCTCATTAAGCCACTTTTTGTCTTTGTACACTTACACATTACAAATTTAAAGCCCATTAGCTACATTGCTGCAATGCAATGCATGAAATTCAAAATTAGACTAATATACCAGGAAATGCCTGTATTTTCTGCATATGTCACATGCCTCAGAGCCAACATAATTAATTTCTGTAGTATACTTTTAGACAATGAATGTGGCATGTAGCCATGAAGCAGTTATGATTTCATATCATTTTCTCTTCTTTATACAAAATATGTATCCCATTTTTTGAAGAGAGATTACCTCATCAAAAGTATTTTATACTTTATAAATGATGAGATCTAGAGTGTTCACTGCAATTACAACCATTTGTGATTCTCTCGTTGTGTTAAAATAGTGCAACATGTATTACCCACCACATTTTTATGCCAGGAAGGAGAGTAGGTTTGTTGTGTCCTTAATAGAGCATTCTAGCTTTTACTCACATGAATTATAACATTAAGCAGAACAGTCAGTTTAGTAATTAAATTTAAGCATAATTATCACTGTTTGTAAATACTATTGATTAAGAGTTTTCTGAAAGATAGATATTTTCTGAATCTGAGTGCAAATTAGGTTGTAATAATGATTACTGTGATAGAAACAAAATAGAATAATTCCATCTAGATTTAAACAGTGGGTAGCTGAGTTTTCTATTGGTGCTGTGTTTTGTTTCTCTTTCTTTGTTTTCAGATTTTTCCACTTTCCTGAAGTATTATACTTCTCATAAATTGAGGAGATTATATAAAAGTAAAATGAAGAATTCATTTCCTTTGGAAAAGCCATAGACGAGAGGCCTAGGAACATTTTGCCTGAAGTGGTTCATTGGAGTCCCTGAGTTATATACCCTGATAAAGCACAGAAGATATTTAATCAAACACTTGAGTAAAAGTTATGAAATCTTGTATTTCCCTACTATGTTTGGCTCTACAATAAATAAATAAATAAATAAATAAATATTAACAGAGCTAGTGGAATCATATTTATTTCCTTAAAAAAACAATATCTGAATGAAAAAGGTTCTATAATTTTCATTCACTAGCATTAAAACAAACAAACAAACAAACAAAAAAACCCTGATCTCCATGAAATAGATCTTACACTCATGCTCAGCTTAATACTTTTCCCTACAATACTTCACCTAATACCTAAATTCTCCAAACTACTGTTTTTAGGTTCAATCAATTACTTAAATGTATTTAAGTTCAAATTATTCAAGTGGTGAAAAGACAGATAAACAAGCTGAGATACAACATATTGTAAATATGCCCAATTCTGCCAATGTCATTCTTAAGGCACTTACAGCTCACAGCATCGTTCGATTTGGGAGGGCAGACAAAATTCACAATGCTAGTTCAGATTTCATTATCTTTTATTCCTTGTTAATTTCATAACTTTATTTTTCTTAACTAGATGGTATACAAAAATATCTTAAAAAACAACAAAACAAACAAACAAACAACAAAAAAAAAAAACAGACAGTGGGAGATGTTTCCAATTTGAAGTGGAGCATTCATTTTATATGGCAGAAAAACATTTTCTCTTGTTGAAATAACTTTGACAACCTATAAGTGGCTTGACTTACAACTTACAAAGAAAATACTGCGCAACAGTATCTAAAAGTGATTTAAATAAATAAATAAGTACATCTGTGTAGTGTCTACAAATAAATGTCACTGTTCATTTATCAGTTATTCATTAGTCATTAATATGTACAATAATCTAGTGATTATGGTTTGGTTCTCTCTAAGTCTAAATCTAAAATTCTAATTAGTTTCCTTTCCCTCTTTTCTGATAACTTTGAGTATCAGAATCCTTTTCTCAACATTATTTTTTCCCTTAAAAATCTTTCCCCACAATCACCATCACCCCACCATGGTATAGTGTCCACAAAAAGTATTCTTCTGGAAATAAAAACCCTCCTGATTTTCTGAAGGAGAATATGGAGAAACATTCAGGTTGAAATCACTATTAAGAAAATTTCAGTGCTTACATATGGTAAGAGGAAATCAGGAAAATAACCCCAATATATTGTAAAGAACAATTTAAATTTTTGCAGAACAATACCTTTCCAGCATTTATAAAAATATTTCAATATTAATTGTCCCATTCAGGAAACAAGGTCTTTTCTAAGCCTTGTGAAACAGATAATCTCATCTGGTAAATGGGAGCACTGCCTGTTTAGGATAACGGTGTTTTAAAGAAGAGGTGCAATGATATCATATCAGTAAATTGTGATAATCTTCAAGAAGAAAAAAAATATTTATACCAATATCTTCAAATAGAAATCTGATCAGAAATAGAAAAACATCACAGAAATGCTGGATATGTCATGCATTTATTCTGAGTGACATACATGTAGAAGTTCAACTGAGAATGATTAAAATATTTTATTTTTTCTGCATTTAGTAGATTTTAGTACTCAAATATGATGCCATAGAAAAAGGAATCATAGGAAAAAACTGGTTTAAGATATGCAATAAAGAAAATCTACAAGTTGGAGACATTGGCGTTACCTATCTTCCTTACATACAGCCTCTTCATATGTGCTGCTATTTATAACACCCTTGTGCACAGTTTTTATTGATTAGTTTGTATGGCAAAATGATAGACACTTCTCCCACATACACCTTTACGTTAGTGACAATGATTGTCTATGAATATCAAATAATAAAGAAAAGGATGTGATTATGAGTTGCCAGTTTTGATTTGTGGAACACAGCACATTTGCATACTCTGAATAATACCATGAGATCTAAATAAAGAAAATAAATAGTTTAAAAAAAAAAACTTGTGTAGCTATTAATAAGTGCTATTTTAAAAAATTAAATAGATGTTTCTGTATATTTGTTGGATTTTCCATTTGTCTTCTTTTCATATTTTAATTCATTTAGTTCAAAAGCATTAGATATCCATGCCTACCAGATAACCCTACTAAAATCTACACAGAAAATGTAGCTTCTTTTCTTCTGTCACACGAAGAATGATACAAACAAGTATAGTTTAAGTTAACCTGTCTTTTAACCTCAAAATCCTAGAAAGACAAGTACTTTATGTTACAGCAAGAAAGAACTGCATTTTGTTGACAATTGTTCGCAGCAGTGTAAAGTGAAAATAGAGTGCAAATTGAAGACAAAAAAAGATAGGAAGAGGATAGGAAGGGAGTAGAATGACTATATACAGGGTGTATGACCAAAATTTGGTTTTATGACTTTAAACAAGTGCATATACCATTCTGGTGCATGGACAAGATATAGCTCTAACTAGAAAACAAAACAAGAAAACAACAACAAAAAATGTATTACCTATCTTACCATACTGCAACATTTTGGTCACAATACTTGTATTATCTTTCCTGAGTTGCCACATTTTCCTTCTCCACAGAGTATTGCTATCTATTTTTTGTTGTTCTTATTCCTTTTTTTTAGTTACATATGTGTCATGAGTGGGTGGCTGTCAATGCATGTGGGAGAGCATTTGATTACATCAGGAATTCTTCTTGCTTCATGAGTGAAAGGAGTGAAGGAAAAACTCCCACTGACACACATTCTTCAGCATCTTTAAATAGATTTACCAATGCCAAAGAGTAAAAAATCTGGATACCCACAATCTGAGGGCCTACTCACGACTTTCACACCCACCCACATCCACATCTGCACTCAGAAACAGGAGCCACCCACCTGCACTGCCACAGCTGCTCCGGGCAGTCCTTCCTCCATCCAAAGACCATGATGAAAGAAAATATACTTCAGTAAAAACAGCCACCATGATAGCCACCCTTGCAATTAAGATTATCCATTAGTTTCATAGTGATTTTAAAATAAAAAAGTAAATAAATAAATAAATAAGCAAGCAAAATAATGGAGAAATTGAACACAGGGAAGCCCCATTCCTTATTCTCAGAAAACTTTTCCTAAAAATAAATACTCAGAACCTCAGAGACAACTTTAAAATGAACAGTTGGCACCATGTTTAGTGGGTAATCATATAGTTTAATGTATTTTCTATGACACGAGTGTTATATCTTCTTTTCTATATGCCCCAAACTATCACTGGGTTTAAAGATACTAAAGGAATCATAGCAGAATAGAGTAGATGAGTTAATATCTTTATTATGATGTCATTAGAAAGTAAGAGGGTAGTGGAATAATGTCAATAAAGATCTTCAGTGACTGCACTCAGCTGCCATTATGACATATCATAATTACCATCCTCATCAAAATGATAGATCTTGTGGGATGTTGTTAGGTATTGTTCTGGGAATGTAACTATTTTTTCTATTGCTTCACTCTTATTCTAAGAACCACAAAGCTGTTTGCAGTTACACCATTATAGCCATCGAATGCCATCAGTTGTTTTTTTTGTTTGTTTGTTTTTGCTCTGAAAGCAATCTAAATACTAAGAAAAGTGAGGAAACCTTGATGCACAATATGTTCTAAAGGATGGTTTATTATGAACAGAAATATGTGCTAAGCTACAACTATGTGAGTAAGCAAGTCACCCAGCGCTTTGACTACTGGAGTACGTCAAACAGTGTGGTCAGCAAGCTGAGGGAGGTACTCTAGAAAGAGTCCAGGAGAGGGCCACAAAAGTAATTAGGGACTGGGGCATCTCCTTCATGAGGAAATGCTGACAGACCTGGAACTGTACAGTCTGGAGAAACAAAGATTGAGAGGGGAAATATCTGAAGTGTGGGAGTCAAATGGGTGGGGCCAGACTATTTTCACTGGTGCCCAGTGGCATGAAAAAGGGCAAAGGACACAAACTGGAATACAGAAAGTTCCAAATGAACATGAGGAAAAACTTCTTTACTGTGAGGGTGACAGTGCACTGGAACAAGCTACCCAGAGAGGCTGTGGAGTCTCCTTCTTCTTTTCTGGAGATAGTCAAGACCTGCTTGGACAATTTCCTGTCCAACCTACTGTAGGAAACCTGCTTTAACAGGTGGGGTTGGTCTAGATGATGTTTAGAGGTCCTCTTCTGTCCCTGCAATTCTGCAACTCCACAGTGCATTACAATGACAACAGCTAATTTTTGCTTATTAATTCTACTAATAATTTAGATCAGGTAGGACTGATCACAGCAATTGTAGTAATTTCACCCAGCTAAACTAAGAAATGCCTTGCCAAAGGCATTATTTGTGACACCAAAAGTTTACACTCTTTCAAGCAACACTAGTCAAGTTCATTGAATAGACAAATTTGGAGAACTCTTATAAATATAGAAATAATGTCTCATTCAGGATCTCCCTGAGTCTGTGAGAGTCTCTGAGATAGTACTGAGTAAGTGCTTCTATAAGACAAAGCTTTTCTTCTTTCTGATCTAAACTTACTGCTCACTGAAGATATCTAAAATCCTGTTCCCACCTCCACAACTACTTAATGTCATTCTACTCAAGTTTTTTGCATTAATATTAGATTTTTATATGATATCTTCCAAGAGTTTTCATCATAGGAGAACACAAAAATGAAGTTCTGGTTATTGTATTATATGCATAATTTTTATTAGTTTTATAAGAGGCTTTGTGATTTTGCTTTGTTTATTCTGCTGCAAGATGTTTTGATGGGTTTCACAACACATGCTCATTTTATTCTTTTTTTTTTTTCATATGAAGCTTTACATAACAAGCTCTCAACTTTCAAGACTGATGATTTTACCAGTGTCAATGAGTTGTTACGTAAAATCCTTGCAGAATTAATTTACATAAAAATACAGTCCATGAGTTACATTATTACTAATAAACAATTCTTATCTTTCAGTACAAGATATTCATCCATTTGTCCATCATATAAGAAAGTTAAGGAGTTTAAAAGGAAGACAGATGGTAACTGCCTTTAAACAGTGGCTCTTATCTCAGTATGAGTAGTCCACTTAAAAGATACTTAATGGGACCAATTAATCTAGTTTTAATAATCCAGAAGCTAGATGTCTACTCTAAATTTAGGCTCCTTCTGCATAATAAGGGAAAGAAGATATCTCTTTTGAAAGACAGATTCATCCTTACTATCTCTGGAAATGTCTATTTCTGTAATCTAAAAGGAGACTAGATGTCCGATTTAGACTAGATATCTAACTTTAGAAGGCTACAAGTTAAATGAGACAAATGCTCCGATAGATTAGTTTATTAAAATATGATCTTTACTAATTGAAATTGAAGAACATTCAATTTTCTTTAGCTGTGCATTAGACTCTACTCATTGTAAAACTTCTGAATCTTTTCTTATATGTGGTTATACAAAAGTCACTCAAAATAGTCTTTCTCTCTCACCTCCCAATACTAACAGTAGCAATAAAACTAAATGAAGGGAATTTTGCAAACACAAAATGTTAGTGATGAGGACACCTCAATATTTAATTTCAAATTATCTAGTTGAGTTTAGAAAAATTTTGAGGTATTTTCATCTTGACATGTATATATTTTCTTACCATGTTTCTTTCATATCAGGAATTCTGACGATAAAATGTTCATAACACTATTAAAACAATATTAATGATTAAATTAAGTAAGAAAACTATATCAGAAATTTGGTTTAACATTTAAGTTGCCATGTATTTCAAAAGTCTGTCTTGTCATTTTGGAAAAGTTACTGCTTGGAATTATATTGACTCTGATCAGGATAAAAATAGTATCAAATGAGAATGAGATATGCTTTTAATTGTTATATGACATGAAGCTAGGAATACTTTTTAATATATTGTTTAACCTTTCCATATTGTTTCTAATTTACTATACATATTTGATTTTACAAAACAGATTAAGGTGTTTATTAGTTGAAATATTATACATTATAGTGAGGTATTATACTTGATATATAATGATATAACCATATGTGTGTCCTATTCCAGTATCTTTCTGTTCTCCAAAACTTTCCCTAGTAAATTTTCCTAAGAAAGGTTTAAGTAATTCTCCATAAAGCAGGCAAAATATAGTGAATATTGCAACATTAGGACTAACAATACTTAACATGCATTATTGAATTTTTCATGTTTTGAGTTAGCTTGGCCCTACTTTTAATAAAATTGTCCTGTACATCAACAACACTGTTTAATGTAGCCCATTGCTTCAAACGAAACTTTTGTCTTGGAACTTATCATGATAGAATACAAATAAAAATTTTAATCCTCTTTTTCTTTAATTTTACTCACATTCTATAGGAGATCTGCTGCATTGAGGCGTGGCACAGTCACTACTTCTGATGTATAATTCAAACATAATTTTCATGTAGTTAACAACAGTACTGAATACAGCTATAAGATAGGCCTCACTTAAATATGAAACTGAGGCTTACATCAAAGGTCCTTTACATATTTAGCAGATTTAATTATACAGTTGTTGCAAGAGAGTCTTAAGAATTCTTATTGGAGGACATGACAAGGTTAAAATCAATTCCCAATCCAACCTAACTGGAGTTTCAGGTGGGCACTTTCTCCCACCTGATAGTATATTACCCAGGAGGAAGCTTGCTGCCTGTTTCCAATATGATTTTTGTATATGCTACATGCAGATTGTCTGCACTTAGTTTCCAGGATTCAACCACACTCATGCAACAAATTAAAATGCATAGGTTTGAGAAGCCTCCTGCCTAGATAAAGAATTCAACTTCTGCTGCTCATATGTGGTGTGATTGATAAAATATTATTCTGTAGGCTAGCCATGGCAAAGTGATTTAGAAAACAATAATAGTGCCTAAATACTAATGATGTTGACATTTGTATTAACATTTCTGAATCATAGACTCATTGGACTTTGTTAGTTCCATTTCAAGATGCATAGGTAGGATTATAGAATCTGTTTTGTGGGTGAAAGGATTTTCCTGTAGGAAAGCCTCTTTGATTAATCTGATGAGATATTTGTGTGCTGAACTTTACTCCACTTGCTCTAGGTATTTACAGGTATCTTCTAGACACATCCTACAAAAATACTTGTGTCTTCTTTCTGTATTTGTTTTTAACAGTAATTGAAGAATCATTTCCATTTGTTTAACAAAGACCTTGACAATAAGTCTATTTATTTAGTTATTCATTGAATTGTTTCTAGAGTACTTTCAGGTTGGAAGGATTTATACTTTTCACAGTAAACATCACTGAGAGGAAAATCTCACATTCAAATTAATAAAATTAAGGAAGTCAAGTAAACAGATGGAGGAACAGATTTATTACCTAGAAGTATATATGTTAATGCTAAGAGTATATGCTTTATGCATACACACTACTCTGTATATCCTTGCAGATTGAGTTGGAAAATTTTTTGAAGCCTACAATTATATTTATGTATTTAATGCAGTGGAGTTTGTTCACAATAGTCTCGAACAACTGAGAATTGATAGTATTAGTTATCGTGCTTCAAGTATAAATCTTTTTCAATGGCCTACGTGAGAATTATTTGGGTAGTAAACATTATATTTAAAAACCTTTAGCTAAAGTTTTTCAAATATCATAACTTTATAAGACTGGGAGACAAGGCAAAATGAAGCTTAATCAGTATCCACTTAAGTACTTGCCTGACTGTAAAAAAGAACTACTTGTTCTATATACTTATAGATTTCCTTTTTAATAAAATTGTCATTATTCACAGCAAAACAGTAACATTAAATACTAAAGCCTGACCCTAAAGGTAGCAGTCACCATCCTGCAAAACTTATGCTGTAGTACGCTGTGCTCATTCCCAGGACTTCCCAGGACATTGACAAGGAAATTCAACAGTCAAATAAAGAAACCTCAGTTTCTGTATCCATGAGTGAACTAGATTGCTAAGTTTCCAACACATATAAGGTAGATTAGAGAAACAGTCAGCTGTCCATCTGTGATTCCATTAGCTGAATGGATCTCCAAGCTCTCTTGATGATATTGGCAAGGTCTCCACAAATTTTAACAGCCGATACAACACCATCAGCTCAAATACAAGATATCCCATACAGAACTGTAGTTGCAACGTTTATGTGAAACCCTACAGTTTTGGTTACAAATTTGTGTAAACTGATCTGGCAAGCCTTTCACAAAACACTGCTCACAGAAAGGAAAGTAAGAAACATTCACATACAATTCAGAATGTGCTCAGGATTCTACGTTATCAGGTTTGAAGCAAATCACCCTTCTGCTTTGAAGAATTATGCCAGCATATCTATACCCACGAAAAATCTGCTGTGGCAAATCTGAGTTTTCAGGTGAGACTGATAAAAAGTGGAGAACTCATATTTGAATACTGTTCCAAAGAAGCACACTGCTGGCTTGTGTTCAGCTTTCATTCACCAGACCTCCAGGTCCTTCTCTGCAGGGTTGCTATCACTGAGTTCATCTTCCAGTCTGCACACACATTTGAGATTGCTCCAACCCAAGTACAACGCTTTGTACTTAGCCTTGCTGATACTCATTTTGTTTGTGTGTGCTCACTTCTCAAGCTTATAAGGTACAGAACTTCCCAAGCTGAAGGTAAAGAACAAGTATTGAGACACAGCTGTCTTGTACATTTTTTCAGTTACTTGTTAAAGTGCATTTGTGTCATAATTTTCAACCAGTGGAGAGAGAGCTGATCTGGAATACCATTTAGAAATACCATTCTCAAAGATGTGAGATATCTTATTATTTTCAGTACTGTGATAAAGGATTATATTTAAGATCCAGGTACTTTCTAGTCATTATATACCTTACTCCTTGCCAGGGTATCAGTCAACTAAATTGAATTTATCTGATTTGGAGGGAGACTTAAACAAGTATGAACATGTTTTAGAATCCAAATACTTGATATATGAAATCTCTTCTTATCAATATTTTTTGGATGGATTTCTCTGGGAAGGTATTAATACAGAGATTCAGATCTAAAAATAATAATAATAAATGGTCATAAAGTTATTACAGGAGGAAAAGCAAAAAAGATGGAAAGCATCTTAAAGCACAAAAAATTCTGTAATATTTTTTGTTTGTGTGACTTTTCTGACATGAGTATGAGAGAGTAAAGATTTTTGTTCTATATGAAACAACTGTTGCAAAGTTCAGAAAGCAATGACCTCATTCATTACTGTAAAAAACATGTACATTTGATCACAGTTAGATATACATGTATATATATTAAAAAAAAACAACAAACAAACAAAAGCAAACAAACAAGCAAAAAAAACCCTAACATCAAATCCAGGCATTAACTTAACAATTAACAAATACTTGTTTTGTTAAGGACAGTTTAGTTGCCCCAGTACATTTTTCCTGCTTACTCAGATTCATGGAGACAAAATCCATTTTGAATGATATGTACACTCACAGCATCACATAAATATTCAACCTGAGGTAATTTTCCCAGACTTCTCACCCTTCCCTTCGATTTGGAATAATTGATCTAGTTTGATCTCTTATCAGCAACTCTTCAGTGTGATGTAAAAATACATTATTTCACCCGTTTTTATAGAACAAGGGAATTCACACCTGTGACAGGCAGTAATCATTCCTGATATACAAATCATTCCTAAATCTACAGTTTTCCCACAAAAATAAGTATTCCTAGGTTTTAAAATCTGTCACAGAATGTGTGTGTAGTACACACTAGAGTTTACAGTAAACACAACTAGGGGCATAATATGCTTTTGATGATGCATGTAATTACTATACCATAATGGTAATGTGAGTTACATGCATATTTTAAGCATAGTTGTTCTACTGTTCTGCACAGTTCTTCCCTTCAGGATGAATTCAAACTCCTGGTAGAAATATATTTTCTTTAAATGGAGAGCACCAATTTGGAAACAAAGCTTGTGACAATATTCTATCATTTTTTATTACCGGTATTAGCACAAATTACTGAGCTTCTTCACAACACTGCCCTCATTCTACAGACTTGCAGGATCCTTTTGTGTTGTTAATGAAAGTGATCAGAATCAACCATGGCATACATAAAGAAATAGAATCTAAGAATCTAAGATTAGCTTTGGCTGTGAGGGGCATCAATGATTATCTAGTTGCAACCCTGTGCCATGGGCAGGATTGCCACCCACAAGATTAATTTCAAATATATCGTGGAGTATAATATAAATATAATATAAAAATATTTCCATAGCAGGTCAATGCACGTATAAGTATACATGTATATAATACATGTATGAACACCTACATTATATAGAAAAAATATTTTTGAAAAAATATTTTTAAAATAATCTTAGGAGAGTAAAAGCTTATTGTTACTCCTAGGTCACAGCAGTTTTTTTTCCTATGGGCTGTTTGGTGCATTGCTTTTTTTGTTTGTTTGTTTTTGTTTTTGCTTATAGTAAAATAATTCTCACAGATTTTTAGATTACTGTTGCTTCAAAAAATCTTTCTCAGTATTCTTAAATTCTATGCATGTAACTCAGGCTTAAGCTGAGGCCAGAGAACTAAGCATTCAAGAATATTCTCACCATCACCCAGTATGAGTAGGAAAAACATAATTTAGGAAATCATTGTCAGGGATGAATCAATACCAACAACTCTGACATCATAAAAGATCAACTTCTGCTCTGGCTTTCAGGGATCCATAAAAGATGTCTATATTGTAAATTAGAATGGTAGTACTGTCTCTTCCCTATGAAAGACATTTTTTCTGAACTTAGAACTTAATCAAACATGTATGATCTGTACCACTATTTTCTCATCTAGGAAATCTGTTTCATGCTAAGCATTACTTTCTAAATATCATCTGGTATGTTTGTAACATTTCTAAAAACAAAGCAAAAGGAAAATATAATTTATGGCTAAAATTTTCTAGTACATTTTATTTTATTCACTTGAGCAAATCTATCTCCTTTAGCACCTTGGTGCTTTGAAGCATCTTCTCGCTGTATTAGTGGTCTATATTTGAAGGAGATACATGTCCATGTGCAAAGAAACCAAATCCAACCAAACTGTAAGCCTTTGGAAAATGTTGATATTTGACTGTTTTTAACAATGGACTAGTGATTAACTCTAGGCTCAGTCATTCTCATGAGCTTCTACTTCCATTCTCAGAGAATCCAATCCATAATATACGGTGTAGTTCAAAAGTACATTTCTTCTGAGACTAATTCTGTGTAAAGTGTCTCAAAGCAATATAGAAAAGAGAAGAAGTGTAAGTATATTCGTTAAGATAACAATGCTGTAAGAATAGTAGGTGGAGACCAAGAGACTGAGATTACAGAGGCCTGAATGAACCTTTAAACTGGAGACCAATAAGTGTGGCTTGGTAAAAACTGGGGAACGGATAGGAAAAATACAAAGTAGTAAGAATAAGTGGGGAGAGAGAAGGGAGTGAAGACTGAAAATTGAGCATAAGGGTAAATAATATACTGGGAAACAGCTGGAGGAAATGGGAGAAGGTTCCTCATTGTTTCTAATGTGTCTACTGTAAGATTACATTGATAACAACAAACAAAAAAAAAGCACCTGAAACCATGATACACTGTATCTTCCTGGCATGAATGAAAGAGACTTACAAAAAGATATATAATAATAATAAAAAGAAAATAAAAGTCTTGTGATCTCTAGCTTACTGTAGACATTCCCCTCTTCACCAGATTTATTCATTCATTCATTCATTCAATCATTCATTTAAAAAAACAGAAAAAAAAATTGTTTTTTCTCTTCACACACGCTCAAATTTTATTTTGTTGTTGTTGTTGTTGTTGTTGTTGTTGTTCTGGCTTGAATTTATGTTCTACCAATCCCTGGAGCCCTCTCAGATACATGAAGAGATAATATTCATATTCATTCTGATCTTTAAAAAATGGCCCTGAATGCAGGGTGATGTTTTCTGAGAAATTATTATCCTCCACATCTCCTTCTAAGTGTATCCTATATATTTTAAACACTGATTTTTTTTTCATGATGTTCATGACACCCTTTTAATAATAACTTCTACAGTTTCTTTTAAGAAGAAATGGGTTAAGGAAGGCGTCACCAGGCATGCCAATCAATTCTGTATGTCTTGTGTTAAAAGCAGAAGGCAGCACTGTTTTAGTAATAAGTAATCTCTTTCCCTCTGCCTCACAAACATACATGCATAATGTTATTTCTAATAACTGCTTCACAGCCATCTGCTATAAACTGGGAATGATAATAAAATAATTACAGAAATGAAGCAAGAGATTGCCCTTGACATTTCATCTCCTCTTCACACTTTCTGAAGCTGTAATAGAGCCAGCCTGAAAAGTATTCCCATTATAATTTTTAAGTGTCATAATACAAGAAGAGAACTTCAAACTGAGTGTTGGAGCTTTGTTCTCATCATTGAATACGCAGACAGACCCCCTGACAGATGTGCACAAATGCAGAGCATACATGAAGAAATATTTTTCTTTTTGAAATGTTTGGAAAAGAAGTGATTGCAAAGAAAATGCTCAGAAAATTGTATTTAATGTCAGAGACTGGGTCTTTGCTGATGAAGGTCATACAGTAGATTGTAACTGAAATGTTTGGTGTTGTGATATGCCTGACAGTCATGAGACTCTTTGAAGCCAAAAGTCTTCCATTTGTAATTGACTACACCAGAAATGGTATTTCTTCCTCTGTTCTGCTTCTCATAACACCCCTTTAGCAAGCCTTAAACATCTAAAAGACGTCTATAAACATTCTTTCACCGCTTTATATTCAGCAACTCTGGCATTCTGAAGTCATCTACCTACACACATACTGTTTTTGAAGGATACAGAGGTAGATAGTATTTTTATATGCAGGCAAAACTGACACAGTGGTATGCAAACAAATCCAATTTACAGCAGTAAGTAAAAATCATGCCCTTTCTGACTCAAAGCAGCATAACTGGTGCCTATCTGGGGGACGTTCCACTCTGAATCATCATGGGTGATGTCTGTTTGCAGGTACTGTAGGAGCAAATCCACTTGATAGGAGGAGGATGCCATTTTTACTGTGCCAAATTCTGTTCACACATATTAAAAGCAGAGAGAAAGCCAGTACAAGATGGGAAAGATTCAGTGAAATGTCATTTATTCCTTCCTTACTGTAGTTCAAGGCTGAATCCTACACAAACTGTTGACATTAAACATCTATTTGCCTTTCTTTCTCACGACTGCTGTCAATAGCATCAGCTACCTGCTCTCACACATTATTAGTTGCAACAGTCATGCCACAAATTTTGCATTACTTTTTGTCCTTTTCACCAAAAACCTATTATTTACCCGTCTGTGTGTGCTATCCACTTAGCTAACAGCTTGTGAGGGGTTTAGGTGAGCACTTGGTTCCTTGTATGAGTTAAGTAGAAGAGGAGACATGGCTGAGGCAGTGATCCTGAAAACCACATTAGAAAATAGAGAACACGGAAGAGGGAAGAAAGTAATTTCATGTTGCTACCTGCTGGTCCCGCATGATCCCACTTATTAAAGTAAAATTCAAATTGATCCCAACCAATCTTCCCATAGAAACTTCTTCCAGAACCACTTATTTCCAACCATCTATTTCTACCTATTGGTTGCAGTAGTTGTCAGTCCATTCAAATCACAAGTAGTTTTTGTTTGTGTTTGTTTACTTGTTTATTGCATTGATGTATGTAAAAAAGAAAAGCCTCAGTATCAAACTGGTATAAACAGTAGAAGAATTTAGCTATTCTGTGTCCTACACAAAGAGACTGGCTATAATATATGTGTGATGAAATTATTGCCATAGGTATTGAAGATATAAAAGAGAGGATGAGAATATGAAGCTTAATACCACTGATACCTTTTCAGTCTGCATATTTATATCCTCATACTCCCACAAGTGCATATATCAACAAGAGCAGGTAAGATGTTACTTCATTAAAGACTGTTTATGGCCGCTCTACAACTAGAAAGGGAGTATTTCCACACGAACCTTTAGGTTATGCCTGTAACTACACACTCAGTTAATAGCCACATGACTATATTCAAATGTACAACTTCCAGCTTTCCTCCTCCTTCTGCCAGAAGGATCTTTGCAAAACTTTTAGAGGAAAAGAAGATAAAAAATAATTTCTTATCTATATAGATCTTCACTTCCTTCAGGTTTAGGTTGGATGTCAAGAAAAACTTATTTACAGAAAGGACTGTTTAGCACTGGAAGAGACTCCCAAGGACGTGGCTGAGTCACCATCCCTGGCTGCGTTTAAAAACCATTTGGATGTGGTGCTCAGGGACATGGTTTAGTGGATGGTTGTTAGAGTTAGGGTAGTATGGTTAGATTGCGGGTGGACTCAATGATCTTTATCATCTCTTCCAACCTGAGCGATGCTATGATTCTATGATTCTATACTGAGCTTCTGAGAAACAAGAAAGATATTCTGGTGCTGTATAAAGGTCCTGAAAAGTGCTGCTCTTGTAAGTCATGAGGACACATCAGTATAAACTGAAAATTAAAAGTATAAATCAGTTCTCATTAGCTTTTGTCTGCATGCTTTATGTACTTACAGATGCAGAGAAAAAATACCCTTAGAGACTTTCATTTTCAGTAGATCTGCATTTTCAGCCTAGAAATGATGAATGGACTATAATCAACAAAAGAGAAAAAACAAACAGCAAAATAAAACAACAACAACAAAAGAAATAGTTCCTGTTAGTACTTGTTAGTCACATGTCCTTCAAAACAGAAAACAGTTTGCATTTATTGTGAATGTATTTGATTTGTTTAGAAATCTGCATCCAAGGAGTTAAAATCAAATGGAGTAGGATTAAAGAAATGCAAAATGTATTAGTTGTACTGGATGTAAATGCTCAATGGTAAGCAGTGCTACAGATGCAGTAAGTACTTAATACTTTTCTTACTGTATTAGCACTCAGGATAGTATCTCCATCTATAAAAGAATGAATTCTTAGCATGGTTTGGTGTGCTCCTTCAATTCAGAGGACTGCAGAGGAGATATTTAAAAGGTAGGGCTCTTTGTAATCCATTTTTTTCCCAGTTTTTATCATGTGCATTCCATTGTTACTTTGAAAGACTCCACTGATGCTAATGTTCTCTGCCTCTAGATAGAGATTCCTGTTCCTCCTTGAAGAAGCTATATTTATCAGTAAATCAAATCAGCCATGCACTACAATGATGATAAACAATGAATTTTAAATTACCTTGGTTAAAACTCCGTTATATGAAATGTATTTAAATGTACCTTAAAGAATTTTACTGACAGATTTCAAATCAGTTAAGATTTAAAGAAAAGAGAAAAAGAGAGTTGAGTTACTAAGCTAATTTTGAAAGGAAAGAATCTCTCTACAGGGCCCCTCCTGTCATATAAATAAAATGTAATTCATTTAAATTGTAGATCAAGAAAAGGCTATTATACCTGTACAAAATGCATAAACTAACAAATGAGAAAACATTTGCAAAAAAATATTAATCAGAACATCGGGTCAGGCCTACTTCAAGAAACCTGGGGAAAGTATACTGAGTTTTTCTGTGCTCACAGGACTAAGTTGTTCTTCTCAAGAAGATGATTAAGATTGCAAGCAAAATTTTTTTTAAAAGATGAAAACTTCAGCAAATAGATAAGTTGAGGAATAGCAGTGTTTTTAAGTGTGAGAATTCAATGGGCTCTGACAGTTGTGGATATGATGATTTTCCTCTTTTTAAATAATTTTTATTATTTTAAACCCTCTAGGCATCAAGGTATAACTTAAGCTGATGCAAGCTATTTGTATTGCTTAAGCTTGCTGCCATAGCTGCTTCCTGCCACTCACTTGACTCCCAGCACTTCCCCAGCTCTCCCTCATGATACGGCAGGACAACTCAGTTCTGCCTTGTGATGTTTCTCATTCTCTGCCTCTCCATTTGGCTCCCATGGTTTTGCTAACACTTCTGTTTTTGCTGTTAGAAAGATGCACATAGCCTGCTAGCAGGGAAGAGTCAGCAGCCAGGCAATCCCTCAGAAGCCTCATACCAGTCACACATCACCATGGGAGTTTCTTTGCTTTCTTTTAGTTTTTCCTTTTTTATTTTCTTAAAAATAAAAATAAAAAAAACCAAAACTTGTTTGTGTGTGTGTGTCCTACCATTTGCATATCAATTTTGGATGTAATCTGACAGAGTTCAGAGCAAATAGTAACCTTGGGATTATTCATAGAGTTAATTAGCCAAAATTTTTGTATGTTGTTACAAAACATCAATTTTAAAAAATTCCCTCGAAGCACAATTACAAAAAACAGTTGTTTGTAGCACTCTTTAAGGATCTTTTCCAGTTCTTTCCATCAGGAGTCAATAATTTCCCTGTCCCTCAGATGATCACACTCTGCAGCAGGACCTGCATTTGTCTTTAGATGCCAAGCTTACACCAGAAACCTAACAGGAAAATCAACAACTCCAATTTTATGAGAAATGAATCTGTCATTTTGAAACAGTTTAGGGTCAACAACAGGAGAACTGCATGGAATAAGCATAACATCACACAGAACATAACAGAGCAGAAACATGCTGATCCAACCAAACATGAGCTGCTCCTCAGCAGACTCTTCTCCAGTCCTCTACATGAGGTACATTGTATGACGTTCAGAATTTTCAGGTTGTGGTAGTGAGATCATTGTGTTAGAAGCCATGTTGACAAAAAAAAAAAAAAAAAAAAAAAAAAAGCTTATGTGCCTTCAGCCTTTAAGACTATCCACAAATGGAGATGGTTTCTTTTTGAAGAGAGGTATTGGGAGGAGAGGGAGGCGCAGAGGCAAAGTCAGCAGGAAGCCCATGTTTACCCTTCTAGTTCCTATGAGGAGATGGCAGTTAGCATGAAGCAGGAGACAAGCAAGTGAGTGAGCCCCAAAAGTGACAGTAAAAAAAAAATGTTTTCTAAGAGATCCAGAAAATACTAGGTGGTGTTTGTGCAACAAAGGAATTTGCTGAAAGGATAAGAGAGCAACACAGGAAGAATGTATCTAAGTGTCAGGTGGAGGATGGAGATTTATATTCATGTGTTTTTATTCATAATTTATTCATTTACTGACTCAGACAAATTTTGTTTATGCAAATATTTGCCTCACTCCTGCTAAGATTTAAAGATTAGAAATATTTATTTTCTTAGGATAGGGAAAGTGTAAAGAAAATATGGGCATTTCTTTCTTGAGATGGGTGACTGTGAATGCTCCCTGCAGCATATAACATAATCTTCATTATCAGGAACTAGCACACTGCATAGTAACATGTGACTTTTCAGGTAATTCTGTCTGACTGGTCTCTTATCCAGCAGAGAAGTTTATCCAAAGTACCTTATATCTTGCATCTTACATAGCGTCTAGCTATTTGAATTCATCTACTGTTAATTAATGTTAATTAATTAATGTTAATTCTCATAATGTCTCCAGCAACTTTTTACTATTTTGCAATGTACTATGCCTCCCTGTCAGCCTGTATATCTTTCAAGGATACTTACACAGAACTTTAATTAATTCCCCATTCATTTGCAGTAAGACGTTCATTTAAATCATTGGCAAACATTCAAAAAGTATCAATTTTGTTGCCATTATATTTTTGTAGTTAATATTTCTTTGTATATTCAAATTATTATTACTTATTAATTTACTTTCCTATATCTTCCTGTTTGTCTATAAAGTTAAAATCAACTGCAAGTAACTGTAGCCAGTGTGATCACTCTGTCAGGTTCCGGTTCCCACTGTGTGTCAAACTAAGAAAGAAAGGGAAAAAAAGAAAATAAAAAGAAACAAATGATTGTAAATTAAAAGAGCAAAATAAATTAGTATAAGAAATGAATAGAAAAAATAAAAACTGCGACAAAGGAGAAGTATGTCTTTCTTGTGAGCAAGTTCTATCCAGATACTTCATAACTTAAGTAACCAATTAAAACAGGTAAGCAAACCATACTTCTACCAACTTAAAACATTGTATTTTTCAAGATGAAGAATTCTAGTTGAAAATCAGTGCATACAATTCTTTCAGGATTTCTGTGGGATATAAAAAATTTGAAACAGTAAAAATTTTATGAAATAAAATGTATATTGAAGTATGGTCTTATTTAGGTATTTAAAAAACAATGTCTAATTAAGAAATCCTAATTCCAAACTGAATTGTTCACTTATGAAATTTACACATAATTACTTTTTAAAGAAAATTCAATGTTTGTATATATATATATATTTAATAGTAAACAGTACTTAAAGAAGTAGTTATCTTTATCTTTACTCAGTGAAAGTACATTCATAATAAAAGGAGACCAAGCACAATGAAACTTAATTGGTAATTACTTATTATATTTTAATAATAATACTAGTTACTGACCACCAAATAATTCAACTTTCAAATCAGTATTTCTCCAATTTAGAGATAAGGATGTGGTGTGGGACCATATCAAAGACCTTTTCATAAGTGCAGGTAGATAACATCAGTTGGCCTTCACTTATCTACCAATGCCATCATTCCATCATGGAAGGAAAGCCACCAGAATGACATGGCACAATCTGCCCTTGGTGAAGCCATTCTGTCTTGTTTAACAGATTGATTCAGGCATGATTTCCCTTGATGAATTCATGTTTAGTACTCCTCTTTAGTACCTCCTTTCCTTTCACCCGCTTGAAGATAATAGAATAAATTTTTCTTTCTAGGGACAAAGGTGAGGCTGGCTGGCATGTAGTTTCCCAGCTCCTCCTACATGCCCTTTTTGAAAACCGGATTGATTTTGGCTTTCCTCTAGTCCTCAGCTACCTCTCCTTTTCTCCATGACCTTTCAAAGATGATAAAGAATGTCTTGGCAACCCAGTTAGTTGACAACTGTAGTCCTACTTTTGCCCACTGAAACTTTTACTCCACTGTAAAAGGCCACAAGGTTGGTCAGGCATCAGCTTCTCTTGGTTTCATGCTGGTTGTCAAGAATCACCTCTTCTTGCGTATGCCTTACCACAACTTCCAAGAAGATCTATTCAGTGATATTCCCAGGCACAGAGGTGAGGCTCATCAGCTTGTAGTTTCCTGACTCTTTCTTTGTACCCTTTTTAAAATGAGAGCCCTAGCAGCATATTTCATAGGCATAAGGGGGTCTTCAAGGACATCAAGCCATTGTCATTCTTGTTACAAATTTATATAACTGCTTCAAAAAGCAGACTTTAAGACATGCTTTAATGAAAGAAAGTAATATAGGGAGCAGACTTCCTATTTCCCATCAGTACTAATCAAACTGCTAGGATACTGTAATTATATACAGTAATTCTAGTATACAAGTACCCTCTAGTTAGCCTAAGTTTGTCACACAGCACTGCATTGTATTAGATAGACATATGCCTAATCGTATGTTTTAGGAAATAGTTTATGTCTGATCTCAATGTCGTTGAGCTCAAGTTTTACATAGATAATGTTTCCTGATGCCAAATTAGGAGAGTTATACATATAAATACTAAGTCAGAGGAAACCTTCATACAGTTCTCAAGCAAAATCCATGTCTCTGTAAAAGCTAAATCAGTAGAGATTTGTCAGAGATTCTGTAGAGCAAAGTTAAATGAGTAGAGAAATGCACGCCTTGTTTATTTATTGGACAGAGTAAAAGGACAGGCATACAATTTGTAAACAGAACCTCTTTCTTGGATGGCCTACTTCTTTCTAGGATTAGAAATTAGTCTGTTCAGACTGCTATATATCTGTCTTAAAAGGCTCTGTGTCTGTTTGTCTCGAATTATCATTCCTGTATTTGCGATGATTAGTATGGGTTAGACGTAAGACCCAAAACACATTTAACTCTGGATCCTCTGGGTAAATAAATGCTAGCCACTAAGGAAATTGCAAATCTTATTTCTACTAAGTATTGAACCCCAAAGGATCTGTGGTGTTTTGAAAGGCAGAGGCAGAGCCTTGTGCCTAAATACACTATAACACTACATAACTGCCCTTGCACACTCAGTAATACTTTTCACTGTGTTCAGCCAGCTGACAGCATAGAAAACGAATAGTCTATAAATGAATGGATTTAAATAAAGCCTCGGTTTGGAAATCTACTTCAAGGTCTTGATGGGGCAAACATTGTGGTTGAAGCCACATAGGTTGAAATTATGCTGGCGGCTAGAAATATTGACAGCTTTCCAATTTCTTACAAAGGACAAAAAAAAAAATCCTAGTGCTTTTTTTTTTTTTGCTTTAGCCAGACATAAAGAGTACTAACCCAAAGGTCATGCTTACAGTTTAAAGTAAAATGGGCTTAAGATAATACTTATAGTAAACAGTCTTTAAACTCTGAGTTGGATGAAAGGAACAGAGCAAATAGTCAAATATTTCAGAGAACTTATATCAAAGTAAGATACACCCAGTATTTTTCCTTAAATTTATTCAGCTTTGGAAAGGAAGTCAGAACGATGACTAATACAAAAGCATAAGATTTAAAAATGTATTTCTCTTGAAGGAGAATGATAAACAGTGAGGAGTTAGAATTTGTGCAGTGAAGGACTGTGTCAATTATAACTAAAGTATATGTAAATGCTATGGTCAAATAAAAAGAAAAATGGATGTGAGCTTAATCTAAACTTTAAATCCATCTTTATCCTAATTCAAATTCTCTCTTAAACTGTGAAAACATCCTTGAGTTTGTAAGTGCTTTAGATAAGTTTTTCTGTTCAGGTAGGACTGAAATGCAACATTAAACTTAAGCAAATCTAAACCAGCATCTCATGGCAAAAATCAATCATTAACTTTCTAAAGGCTATCTCTTTTCTTCTCCTCAGTCACTACAGATAGAGAATCACTGACAATCAGAGATATGGACCAAGAGGTGGTAGAAACTATTCCAGGGAAAACATTTCACATAATATGTGCTTGAAAGATTAGAGAAAAGCCATTAATTCTTTCCTGACACAATGAAATGAAAGAAAACAGTTTGGATTACTACATCTAGTTACAAAATATTAACAGGGGAAGAGATAAAAACAAAACAAAACAAAACAAAATAAACGAAAACCTCTGTTTTTTTTCTCCAGTAGTAATACCAAAAAAGGGATTTTACTGAAACTTCTATTCATCTGTCAGTTTTTACTAACAGTCCAGAGATTAATGGACAGGGGGATGTGCCAAGAAGCTTTTTCCATAGACTACGTATTATTATAAATAGTTTTCTCAGTATATTTCAGAGAGTAATTCATAGCTCCAATATTAGAAATTAGAGGATCTGAAAAGTCTATAAGATATTTTGACTTGATCATTAGTCTAGAGAAGTATTCTCACCTACTAGAGAAATAGCATAATATATTTTTTCTTTGTCTCTTTTGCTGTATCTTGTCCTTTTAACAGTTGCTGCTGCATATCTGCACTGTTTGTGAATATTTTGTTTACACCAGGATTGTACGCTGTTGTTTCTTTGCTTTTCTGGACAAAACAAATATGTTCTCTGCAGCACATGTTAGCATATTCTGAGTAACACTGACTTCTGTTTGTGAAGATTGATAAAGTGCAACATTCATTACCATTGTAGCTGCAGCTGATCAGCATTGGCCAAAAGCTGCTGCTTCCCATTGACCACCTTACCATTCAAATCCCAGCCTGGGGTCTAAAGTGCAGGAAACATGTGAAGTTGCTAGAGAAGATCTGAAGGAGGGCCAGAAAGAATATCAGAGAGCTGGAGCATCTCTCGTCTGAAGAAAGTTTGAGGGAGTTGGGCTAGTTAAGCTTGGAGAAGAGAAGGCTCTGGGGCAACCTTATTGTGGCCTTCCAGAGCCTGAGGGGAGCTTGTAAACAGGAGGGACATCAACTTTGCACACGGTCTAATAGTGATAGGAAAAGGGAAAATGGTTTTAAACTTAAAGAGGGGAGATTTGGATTAAATAGTAGGAGGAAGTTTTTTACTGAGAGGTCAGTGAAGAACTGGAACAGGATGCCCAGAAAAGCACTGGATGCTCCATCTCTACAGATGCTCCAGGCCAGATTGGATGGGGCCCTGGGCAGCCTGATCTGGTGAGTCGCAACCTGTCCATGGCATTGAGTTGAAACTAGATTGTCTTTAAGGTCCCTTCCAACCCAAGCATTTCTGTGATTCAGTGCAGACTGTGTCCACTGGGACCATACAGACAGTCCTCTACTGAAAGACGTAACAATCATTTTGGTCAGTGTATGGGGAGAGTAAATCTCACTCTGGAAGTCTGAGACATTTTGTGAATCCCCAGCGTTCCATTGTTCACCAGTACAAACTCTGGTACTGTTCTTCACAAAGCATGTAGTCTGCAAACATTGTGTCAAGACGTAATCAGCCATAAAGTATAATATTGGTTCACAAGTGAAGGATCTGCTGCTTTCATTAGTCCTTCGTTGATGCTGAGCAATCAGTTATCTGACAGCTGAGGAGAAGTCTGTATTCTGAAACCAGAGGTAATAGTGTAGATAATTAATCACGTTAATGTCAAATGGTGAGTTACACTTTTCTCAGAGTTCTATAACATTATATATCTATGCATTCAGCAAGAAGAGAATGATATTCTAATTAAACAAACAAACAAACAAAAAACCCACACAAATACTAAAAAGTTAGAAACATCTTGGAATAATAGCCTCAGTAAACATCTAATTCAGCCCATTCTCCACATGCACTGTGCTAGTCTGCATCCAAATAACTAGTAGGATTAACATAAATAAGTATTTGTTTTCATAAAACTTCTACCTTATATTTGATTTCCCACATTGCAGTCTGTCAACCCTTACCAGAAAAAGCCTTTTAAGCTCAGTTTCCAATCTTCTGTTTGATAAATTAGTGCATATTCCGTGACTGCATGAATTATTATTTTTTCAAATAGTTATGTTGCTGGGCAGTAATTGAGTAAATTTATTTCCATATATTTAAATAGATATTGATGGAATTTATGTTGATTTTCAAAGTTTAGTCATTCAGAATTATTATAACAGTGACGCATTCAGGAATGGTGCAGCAATGTAACTTGATGTGATCTATCACTGAGAACTTTAAATCCTTTGAAGCTTTGATTTGATTTCGTACTGATAAAAGACATCTTCATGATCTAATAATTGAACTGTGTTTATAGCTGTGATATTATCTGTTCTGCACCATGCAGAATAAGATTAACCATGGTACAAGACAAGAAATCAAGTTCTATATTTTATTTTACATTACGTGACCTTTGTCTTCATTTTTATTGAAGATTCCTCTAGAAAGGGCTTCTAAGTATTTTAATGTGAATTCAAATATATGATGAAAACTTCAAGGGAATCCTCACCTTTCTTATTTTTTTAGTTGCACATTGTAGATGAGAGCTGAATCACGGTGGATTTGGTGATTCAGGTGATTCAGGTGATTCAGGTCTTTGTGTTATGCAGAAAAATTACAGTGGGAGAAAATTACAATACATTGTAGTAGAAAATTACAATACATGTATATCAACATCTCAGAGGGAATAGGGCAGTCTTGGAGAGGTAAGAGTTCCATGGTTTCAAATCCCCAGAGGAAGGAACCGAATCAGCAAAATCTTGGTGCACAGAAACTCTGACTTGATAGTAAAATATGGACATTCTCCCCACAGTTGTATCCTCATTCCAAAAGGAAAATATTTAGCAAGTAAAGGTTCTTTTGGAAATAATATGGAAAAAAATCAAAATAATTTTTTTCAAAATATTTACTTTTGTCAAATATTATGCTATGTCATATGCAATTTCCTTGATGAAACTTACTGAATTGTAATTTTAAAATATTTTTTTCCTCTAAACTAAAGGGAATAACATCCAAATTTCCTATTTTAGTAAGAACTGTACTGGATTTGGTTTATTGGAGACCACAGTGTACTGAATTCCTCTACAACTTACTCTTCATATGAGATCCACTTTATTAAATTACAACAGTAGTACCCCATCCTGTTTTCAGAGGAAACAGTAGAGACTGTCTCTCACACTCACACTCTCCCACACAGGTCAGTAAATGCATTTAATTAATAAATACTATTCTGGCTATTTCTGTTCTCCCAAATTGAGTAGCTGTGTAGAATTTTGCAATAATAGACAAGAACATCAAAATAATCTCAAATTTGAACTCAGTTTCTCAAAGATAAGAAACAAAGAAATCTGCAATGCCACTTCCATTCTCACATTTTCTAAAAGCATTAAAATAATTAAATTATACATTACCATGTATAATATTTCAAATATATTTTTCTAGCCAGTGGGTATCTGTAATAAGTAGCTCTCTAAGCAGTGAAGGAAAATGTTTGACTTCTTCTCCATTCACTGAAGATGAATGAATTAATTCCATTTGTCTTCTCATCCCTAATTAACCAGTGTGTTAAAATACTGCATTCCCATTAAAGAAAATGCATTATACTGTAGTTAGGACAAAAGCATTTTCAACATGGTACTACTTGATTAATGCAATGCACATTCATTGTCTTGATGAAGATTCGTGGATTTGAACCTAAAAGATTTTCTTGGTGTCATGGTTTTGTGATTTTTGGTTTTCGGTATTCCACATCGTAACATCATGTAGTGCACTGGGAGTTTAGTTGTTGATGCTCAAGTTCTGGGTACCTGTCCGGAAGAGAAGAACTACATTCCCCAGGGGGCTTTGCAGTCAGAGAGAGGATACAATTCCTGGCAAGGTTACCTGATGTGCTTTTCTTCGTCCACTCACCTTCATCGGCTCTTTTTCGTCTCCCTGCTGTTCAACTGGACTGCACATCTCACCTCAGCATTGTGGTGAGTCCTATCCACCTTTCAGACATTTTCTCTCTCATTATATTTGATTTATTAACTTCAATTGTAATTACATTGTATTATAGTGTGTTATCTTGCATTCCGATACTATATTTAGTAAATTAGTTTGTATCTCCTCAGATTGTTGCCGCTGTTTTTAATTATTTTGGGGTCCCCTGTTTCCCTTTTCCAAAGGCACAGATTCTCTGAAATCCCTCCGCCACACTAGTCACGGAACTGGGCCAAACCAGCCCATAAACTGTTGACACTTGGCATTCATAATAGTATTCTTTCACCAGAAGGAGGGAAGAAATTATGAAACTAACAAGACTGTCTGTAGATCAAAAGTTTTCTTTTTGAACAGCCCCTGGCAGAAAATGGTGCCATTTATCACACAGAACAATTATGCAAACTCTAGGTAGCAACTGTGGCCTGAATGGTGATACAATACACTTAAAGACTGCTTCTTCCGAAGACTGTGGTGGTAATGAATAAAATCAAGTTCAATTCAGCATTAATCTTTTATCAAATTTTGAAACGGATTACACCTAAAGGAATTTTTCAAGCTAGTATGGATAATTTTTCAAAGGTTTTTCTTCTCATTTTTTCATTTTCAATTTATTTTCTTAGTTATTCCTACATAGTCTTACATACATACATACTGTCTTTTGCCCAAGCAAGCCAATAGAAATACAGTGAATTTCAGGAATATTTTAAATATGTATTTAATCCTTTCTTGTTTGACTTCTTACAAAAATGGGAGATATTAAATTTTAATTAACTTCTGATAGGGAAGAAGGGTCTGAGGAAATAGAATAGATGGGAAAAAAGAGAGAAGTGAAGAGAGAAGAAAAAGAGGTAGGAAAAGTAGATGTATTAATTCAATTCACAGAGAGAAATAGAGACTTTCCAGTTCAAAGCTCAGAAGCCGTACTACTCTGAAGAGAAGCCATCTCACAAAAACACATGAAAGGACTTGAAAGCATGACCTTACAAGACCATGAGAAAAGCACTTATCATTTAACTTAGTGTGTAGATAAGATGATTTCTACTTCATTTTAATGTATGAAAGTCATACCTTACGGGAAAGATATAATGTCAATCATGCTTTTCTAATGGAAGTGTTACTTCAGACAGAGGACTATGAATTTTAAAGAATGTGGTTTTACATATGTTCTGATTCTGTAGATGTTTTATGCATGTACATGTCTACAGTTGCCTAAATACAGGTGTTCTCAGTTCATTGAAATGATGGCTATATTCAAAGTATAAAATTTAGAACGCATGTAAATCTTTTCTACATGAGAGGTTTAAAAAATACTACAAATCAGCTGCAACATTCAGACTGCTTGACAAAAATGTAGCCACCCAAACCAAGATGTAAAAAAAAAAAGACATGAGGAAACAAAATGAAAAATTCCAATTTCACTAGCAAGTTATTGATGGCTAAAATTGAAGTGAGCCTACACCTTTTACTTATATTGAAGGAATGCATAGAAAAACTTCATGACAACACACAAGGGTTCTATCTGAATCTTTCCAAGGAAATATTTTTTTACTGTAAAACCTATAATTGATACCTCCAATTTGTGATTACGCTTTTATTTGGGGACATAAAATGAAATAAATATGACTACTCCATCTAAATTCTGTATTTCCAATCATCTTGACACTTCATTAGTTTATGAATAATGTATTAAAAGTGGGTGATATCAGGTGGAATTTCCAGACACTACAAAAAAAAGTACATCCTTTCCACGGTTCCACAGCCAATGAGATATTTATTTACCTTAAATAACTAACTAGCTAAATAATCAAATTCATTTTATTCTAGGCTCAATGTTTCAAAACTCACAACATTTTAATTGATACAAAAAAAAAGAAAAAAAAAAAAAAAGTGCTGTTTCTCCCTAAATGTATTTTTTATCTGCACCATTTTCAAGGTCAAATATATGTTCACTGTAATTTATCTAAGAGTTCATTATGTCATATTATTTTTTTCTTTTTTTTTTTCTTTTTTTACAGCTACGAAGTATTTTTTCACAATCAATCACATTTCTGAAGATAATTCCAAGAGTGTCTTAAATTGTTTATATATATATAGTCCTTCCTTCAATTAATGTAGTCAAAAGCTATTCTATCATCATCTTTAGTGAACTTTCTGAATAAAGTAGACATTGTTTTCCACTTTTTCTGGGTGACTTTATTTCTCAATCCCTCAAGTGGCTTTAAATATAGAAAGGTTTGTAGTTGATATTTTGTTTTCTGGAAAGTGCTTCTCTATTTCTGAACTATACTTGTGAAAAACTGATACATTAGTACATTAAAGGACATTTGTAACGGAATATATACAGCATTTTGCCTTTTCAGAGTTGAAGTCTGAAATATTTAAATAATTTCAAGAGCTATAATGATTTCTTGTAGTATACTGTATTTGAGGTGACAGCTAATTCAGTTCTTGACAGAGTAAAATGGTACGTATAACTGAAATCGACTATGCCTTCAGATATGAAGGATAAGCTGTTGATTTCAGTGTTGATCTCTTATACACTAATATGCAAAGTGCTGTGTAAATGTAACTCTTTTGGGATATGTAGGGATGATCCTAAACTGTAGCTATCTGTGAATATCCATCTTTAGCGTCAGCAACAGTAGATTTCAGTCCTACCCTAAGCATTTTTCCCTTCAGTGGTCTTCTTACAGATAAGTATTCTCAAAATGATTTATTTTCCAAAGTATATGGATATATAAAGCAACTTCAGCAATGAGGATCTAGGGATTCCTAGATAATGGTTCCTTAATCTCATTAAATATAACATTCTAAAGCTATAATAAATCTTACAGATTTCTTAACTAAAATTCTGGAAAGCAAATACTAAATGTACTTTAAAAGTTAATTCAGTTTTATTAAGGTTTGCCCATTACATAACAATCTAGTAATGTAAGTACAGGCAAGTTCAGAGATATCCTAAAACATGATCATCAGCTCAGATTGCTTGCCACAAACTTATCAAACAGAAAGTTTTGCTTGATCTACAGACCAAAGAGGGGAGACTTCTTCTCAGAATCAGAATTTAGAAGTTCTGTTACATATTTGCTGAGGAAACTTGAAAGGTCTGACCACTACAGATGTCCTTATTTCCTCAAAGCAGGAGTGCTACAACAAGACAGAGATGACAGCCACATGTCATGCATCAGGGTTAGAAGAGAAAACTAATTTTTTTGGAGAGAAGAGACACAGATTTTGCAAGCAAGAACCTGGAAGTAAAAGTCCATTTAGAAGCATTTACATGATCTGGCATACTGACCAAAGACATTTGGGATGTTTAGTCTGCAGCTGCTAAGAACATAAGCAGGACCATGAGTGATTGCAAAAGTGTTTTGACTGATTTCAATTACAGATGGAATATGTTACAGGCATATGTCCACACACAGGGATTTTGGATGCTTAAGAACTCCCTCTTGCTTCACCAGAGCAGCATCTACCATGAAGGGTTAGAATCTAAAAGATATTAGTTGCAGGATAAAAATAATACATGCTATATGAACTGATCTTTTTAAAATGTTACTTCCTGCATTTATCAGTATCTTTCAAAAGCTGGATAAAGTGATTATTAAAAAAAAAGAAAAAAAAAAGTGTAATAACTATTTTTGTTCTTTGTTCTTATTTTAATTTCTCATGATAAATCTTTCTCTTGGAAACATTCCAGAGAAAATCTGTAGTTTCTACTTATTTGGACAAAAACACAGCATGTATCTGTTGGAGGCTGATGTTTGCTGAGGCAGGAGGGCCTGGCTTTGGATAGAGTGAGAAAGTACTATAAAATCAACCATAAAAATCTAGACTTGTTTGTATCTTGTGAATGTCATCAGTTAAAGGTTCTGTTTTCATATGCAGTGCTACCTTTCTCAATGAATTTTTAATGAATAATTGAATAGATGAGCAAATTATTGGTTTTCCATGCAAAAAAAAAGAACACTCAGTTTCTAATGGAACATAATGATTTATTTAGTATATTTAATTAGAATTTAGTCAGAGTACATTAGAATAATTGTTATAATAATTCCCTTACTTCCATAGCTCAGATTCTTTTCATTAAAACTGTATTGCTTGGGAGTTAAAAAGAGAAAGAGAAAAGGAATTTCTGGGATTTGATGTTCAGTTTATTCATACTTTTTAATATTTCAGAATGCACTTTGAAAGCTGGTCATACAAAAAAATAAAAATAAAAAATAGGACAACAACAAAAAAAACGCTAAGACTTGTACTTAGTAAAGTATTAAATATGCACTGATTAAGTTGCTATCTGAATGAAGATCTTTCTAAGAGAGCACACAAACATCTCAAGGGATTTTTTTATTTGAACTTGTCTTAAAAAATGTAATGGACTCCAACTTTATTTGCTATGAGTGACCAGAAGCACTCATTTCTATGCAGAGAGGAATTCAGAAGTGCTTAGAAAAAAATGTGCAAAACTGAGTCTAGACCTGTTATAGTTATGACCTTTTCCAAAAAGTATATTACAGTTTACTTAAAGTTCTGTAAACATATCATAGGCTTTTTTTTCATTAAAAATTAAAAAACAGACTGGAACATAAGGAATCTTTCTGTGTCTTGCTTACTAACCCATGCAGAATCTAAAAAAAGTTGTGTGTTAAAAGAGGCACTTAACAGGCTCAAAGAAGTTCTATTTCCCTGGACATGTCAATCACTAAGTCTATTCATTGGAAGCTTCACCAGAAAAATACAATTTCACCGTAAGTCTCAAAGACCTTCTTTAAATGGTCTCTCCATCTATTTTCTGGATAGTATGAATAATTAAAGATCATCAATCTGCGTGGATTTATTTACTATTTAAACATTTCTTTTCCCCCTTCTAACTACCTAAAATGTTACTAACTCAAATCTTGCAGAACATTTACATTATTGGAGTGGAAATAAAGGTGTCATGAAGCCATGTGCCTTACTTCTTAAAATTAGTTCTTCAAGGTTTAATCCAATTTAACTACATGTTTTTGCTAGCTTATGCAGACAAATTCTGTCTAATTAGTTTGGTAACACATGGGATATTTCTTAAGGCCATGTTGTACCACAGGGCAACCAAAGCTCCTATGTGAGTTTTATGGATGCTAAGTTGGGATCAATAGAAAGGTGGGGATAAGAATGGAAAATGTTTGAAAAATTAAGCCTTAACTTAATATATCAAGATAGTCTGGTATTTAAAATAAGGTTCAAAATAGTCATTTGTGGAAGCATAATTAATACACCGAAATAGCAGTGGACAAATTGTTATTTGCAGGTTATTAAATGGAAAGAGTACAGCGTCATTGAACTGTGCAAGCATTTTACAGTCAGATGGAATAAATGCTGGAGCTGGGATGGACAAAGGAAGTTAGGTATCCTCTAGGTGTTACACTTCCCTTGGCTACCATATTGCTGGATGGCTGCAATTTACTTTGTATGTGGATACATATTACAGCATAAAAATTGGTTCACACCAAGGAATATACAATGTTTTAAAGAAATGCTATGAACAAAAAAATGAATATGGAAAAGGCCAGTATTCCTCCTATCAGAAACATCAGCTCTACCACAACCCTTTGTCCACCAGTCTGCATTCCTTGTCTTTGATGAATACATTCATATATTCAGAAAGCAGAAACTTTCTGAGGAAAATAGAGAATTATCGCTTTAATACTGAAAACGCATATGGGCTTTCGATATGCTCAGAATAGCCTGTAACTCATTTTCTTAGTGAAGAGAGGTAAGAAATTGTATGAGATGGTCCTTAAGCTTTAGTATCAGAACCATATAGTTGTAATTTTCTATCGTCTAAATATTCTAAACACAACAGTGAGACAAGTAAACAATCTTGTACAGTGTTAGAAAAGAGTTTGAAGGTCCACTTGGTTTCATTCCAGTTTCAGTCTTTACCAGAAACAAGAGCTGAGTGTTAATTATGGTACATATTACTAGACCTGAATCTTTAAGATGACCCTTTTTTCTTCAAAGGGATTGGCTACTTTTAAGTAGTTGTATAGGAAATTCCTTTGTAGTGTAACCACCTTAAAGAATGGCTTTTACTCATGTATTACAGATATTCATATGCATATTCAGGTAACATTAGAGCTGAGTTTATTGTTTTCAAAGTCAATAGTAGAAATAAATGATGACAAACAAAGAAAATAATAGCCTCTTCTTGAATGGTGATAATATCAGAAATGTGGAAACATTTAGTAGTTTTGTAATGCAAGAAATAGGCATTTTATGTTTCTGCATTTGGTTGGTGAAACTACACATTTCATTCCTGTAATGTGACAAAGTAATTATCTTAAAAGATTCCAATTGGAATCTAAAACATATCTGGTTATCAAGTTTTAAAAATCAAATCTAGATCATATGCACCACATTGGAAAGACAAAACAAATAAACAAACAGACAAAAAATCTAAATTTAAGACACATTTCTTCAGATTTTTCTGCTGATGCACTGCATATAATGAGTCATAAATCTGTGTAGTGACAGTATTGCAGTAAGGAATATTGTCCCCTATATACGGGAGGTAACAAGAATCTACGTTCATACTTCTAATCTCATTTGATTAATCATTGTAAACTGAAATAAAAAAGACAAATCATCTTCACATCTCTGAGTTTTTCTGTATGGAATGCAGGGCACAGATCTCAGTGGAGGACCTGGGTTCAGCTCCAGATCCGCCACTGACATCTTAGAATCATAGAATCATAAAATCGCCAAGGTTGGAAAAGACCCACAAGATCACCTAGTCCAACCATTCACTAATAGCTCTCACTAAACCCTATCCCTCAATACAACATCCAAACCTTCCTTGAACACTGGTCCTATCACTAGTCTAACGAGAAGAGGCCGACCCCCAGCTTACTACAACCTCCCTTCAGGTATAGAGTGCAATGAGGTCTCTCCTGAGCCTCCTCTTCTCCAGACTGAACAATCCCAGCTCCTTCAGCCTATGCTCCTCATAAAGTCTGTGCTTCAGACCCCTCACCAGCTTTGCAGCCCTTCTTTGAACCCGCTCCAGGATGTCAGTGTCTTTCTTGCAGTTAGGGGCCCAAAACTGGACACAGTGACTGAGGTGCAGCCTCACCAGTGCTGAATACGGGGAGACAATTACTTCCCTTTTCCTGCTGGCAATATTGTTTCTGATGTAAGCCATCTAATATCAAGAATATATCTTATTGGTCTAGTGTGACTTGTAGCCATTTGCAATGATCCTAAAGTGTAGCACCACAATAAAGAAGGTAAAAAAAAAAAGAGAAAGAGAAAGCGAAGGTAAGATTCTGTATCTTTCCAGTAAAAAGAGGTTGAGGAACTAACCTGTAAAGGAGTTTTTTAGGAGGTAACAATTCGGAAAAGAAATTTGCCCTTCTACCATGCTACAATATTCAATCTTGCATTTCATTTACGTAAAACAAACATATTAGTACATCCATTCACTATTATTGTGTTTTTTTATTTCTACCCTGATGGATTGAGGTCATTATTATTTGGAATTTACATAAGGATTCCACAATATCTGCTAGAAGAAAAATACTGCACTAACTGGAGAAAATGCCAATACAAACATTTACCCACTTTTCTGTGTACTTATTAACAAGAGACATTTTGTATCATTTTTACATACTATTTTTAGAAATATTCTTCTGCTACTTTACCATCTACTTGATTTGTGTGTGTGTGCGCGCGCGCGTGTGCGCTGCTCCCTTTGGTAAACCTCTCTAAGAAATAATTATAACAGTAATAAGAATTTGAGAAACTCTGCCAAGCAAGAAAACCCCTCCCCAGCCCCTTCAAAGGCAGGGAATATAGATCCAAGTCAAGGCAAATGTAATTAACACATGTATGGATTTTAGCAGTAAAAAAGGAAAGTTGCTGAATTAACTGAAACAGACAAATCTTTGTGAATCCTTTTTCAGGAAAAGTCTGAAACAGCAGTTATAATCTTTTGAGTCAGGCAACTCTGCAGAGATATTGTGAAGATTAGAAGAGACAGCTGTTTAACCAAATGCCTATGAAAGAGTTTGGTTCACTTTCACCTGTCACACAGCACTTGCGTCTTCATCCTGCAAGGCGTTCTAATTGAATAACTGAAGAAAATAAGAGTCCATACAAAGATTCATGCCTGACATGCATAAAGAGATGCCAAACGTACTACTTCATTTTTATGGCTCATGTTCATTTGCAACAGTTCTTTAGAATCCATTCAGTTAGTGTAATTCTAAAGACAGAGATTCATGTGCATGAATTCAGCAAGTCTCGTGGAATGGCCTCCGTGTTTTAGATAGCTTGGGAGGAAGTTGCTTAGAGCAAAATAGCTTCTAACTGCTCTCAAACTTGAAACTGCTTGTAATTTTTTCTTGCTTGGAGATGTAAATCAATGCATATCAAAATTAAATGAATCATAGAATCATAGGCTCATTGAATCATAGCATTCTTGGAGTTGGAAAGGGTCCTTAAAGGTCATCTAGTCCAACTCCCCTGTAATGAATAGGGACATGCACAGCTAAATCAGGTTGCCCAGAGCCTGATCCAGCCCTGCCTTGAAAGTCTCCACAGATGAAGCATCAACCACATCTCTATGTAAATGAAGACTTCTCAATGGCAAATTTAAAATTCTCAAATGTGTGGTGTGTTTTTTTTCTTTGATGATTTTTTTTAATTATTATTATTTTTTAATAGGTGAGGTCATTTATTGCATTAGCTTTCTTTGAACTGTTTTCAGGATTCCCTTGTTAACGTTCAGAATTCTGAAGAAAATAGAATATAAAGTAGGGTAAGCTATATTTATAGTTAGATGAAAACATAATTCAGCCAGATTACTTTTTTAGATAGATGACAAACACCTGAAAGACCTTTATCAGAAAACAACAATAAGAGATTACACTAGTAACAATATGTTTGCTAATATACCTAAAATGTAGAAGTTTAGTAAGATTCTCTACCTTTGTTTGTGACCTGCAGCACAAAAGGTAAAAGTAAAAATACTGTAATTCCTTACAAAGAGAATTTCCTAGAGGATTGCTGAAAATTATGTTTATGTGCATTTTATTTATCATTTCATTTGAAAGGGGACTTAGGATCAATCATAGAATCACTGAGTCGTAGAATCATAGAACAGTAGAATGGCTTAGTTTGGAAGGAACCTAAAAAAACACCTAGTTCAACCCCACAGCCACAGGTTCATACACTGCCATCAGTTCATACAACAGAATCAATCATAGAATCATAGAATCAATAAGGTTAGAAGAGACCTCTAAGATCATCTAGTCCAACTGTCCACCTACCACCAATATTACTTCGCTAAACCAAGTCCCTTAGTACAACATCTATGCGTTTCTTGAATTCCTCCAGGGACAGTGACTCAACCACCTCCTTTGGCAGCCTATTTCAGTGCCTGACCACTCTTTCAAAGAAGAAATTTTTCCTAATATCCAAACTGAACCTCTCCAGATGCAACTTGAGGTCATTCCCTCCAGTCCTATTACTAGTTACATGAGTGAAAAGAGTGACACCTACATCAACATAACTTCCATTCACATAGTTGTAGAGAGTTATAAGGTCTCCCCTGAGCCTCTTCTTCTCCAGACTGAACAACCCTAGTTTTCTCAGTCATTTCTCATAAGACTAGTGTTCCAGACCCCTCACCAGTTTCCCTGTCCTTCACAGGATATACTTCATGGATTCAATGTCTTTCTTGTAGTGTTGGGTCCAAAACTCAAAACTGTACTTGAGATTTTTTCCTCTTCAAAAATGACTTCAGGGAGATGATCACCTCCCTTCTCCTGCTGGCAACACAATTTCTGATACAAGCCAGGATGCCATTTGCCTTTTTGGCCACCTGGGCAGAATGCTGGCTGATGTTCAGCTGAGCATCAGTCAATACCCCCAGGTCCATTTCCTCTACGCAGTCTTACAGTCTCTCTGCCCCAAGACTGTAGCGTTGCCTGGAGTTGTTGTGGCCAAAGTGCAGGACCCAACATTTGGTCTTGTTGAACCTCATCCCATTGGCTTCAGCCCAGTTATCCAGCCTATCCCTCTGAAGGGCTGTCCTGCTCCCAGGCAGATCAACACTTCCTCACAGCTTGGTATCATTTACAAACTTACTGTGGGTACACTCAGTTCCCTCATCCAGGTCATCAATAAAGATACTAATCAGGGTAAGTCTCAATACCTACCTCACTGGAACAGAGCCTCATCCAACTTGACCTTGAACACCTCCAGAGATGGGGCATCAACAGCTATTCTAGGTAGCCTGTTCCAGTGCATCACCACCCTCTGAGCAAAAATTTCCTCCTAAGATCTAATTCAAATTTTTCCTCTTTAATAACCATTTTATGGTTTATAACCATTTTTGTAGTTTATAACCATTCCCTCTTGTCCTATTCAAATATGTAAGAAGTCACTCCTCTCTCTCCCCACCTCCCTCTCATTTAAGATCCCTTTAAGTACTGGAAGGAAGCAGTGAGATCTCATTGAAACATGCTGTCTTCCAAACTAATCGCTCCTGGGTTCCTCAACCTTTCTTCATAGGAGAGAATGCTCAGATATGAAGACTAAAGAAGAAATGTGTAAGTGACTTGGGTCCCTGACAAAACAAAAAACAAAAACAAAACACCACCAAACAAACAACAACAACAACAAACAACAACAAAAAACATCCTATGAATGTTGTGAATGAATCCTATGCTTGTTCTTCATTGGATGTTTCTCAGGTTATGTGAAGTGGGCAAATAAAGGATGCTCCAGCACAGTTGTACGCAGAATGATATGTTTTCTTAAGGCTCTTATCACATTCCACTGCATTCTCTTTTTTTGTGATTTAAACTAAATATTACCTGACTGGAGAACATCAGGTGTCTAACTCACATGAATGAGTTGAAAATATAAACTGTTGTTTGCAGGTGGGTTAGCAACAGTTTTTATATTTCAATACAGAGATGGAGCCAGACATTAAAACATAACTCTTCTTTTGCTTCTCTGTTGTGACTTCTTAAAAAGAAGGAACTGTCTTTAAAATTTGAAAAATGGGTCTTTGGGCTCAAACTATAGATTAAAAATTTCAGTCCAAACAGTAACCCTCCTGATTATTATGAGGACCTTAAAGAAGTGCCTGTTGATTTGTCTTTAGTATTTATATTTCTTTGTACTTTCTATAATTATGATGGTTCCTTTGCCTGTCTCTTTCTTGAATTAAAAAGTTCTCTCATGAGCTGTTTGAATGATACTGAAAACCACAGCCAAGCAGTTTCTGGGAACGGCTGAAAACATATGCTCTATTTTCTATATATATATTTATTTTTCCTAGAAATGTTGTAAATATTTTTCTATGTATTGAGAACATCTAAATTACATAGCTATATGAAAGATTAGTCTTGCTAAGAAGAGCCATTTGAGAACATAACAAGGAGTTTAAATACAGACACACATACACAAATTATATAACTACTACATTATACATAGCTAATGTAAAAGACTTCTTTAAAATACTTCTTTTAGACATCTTGGGGTGAGTTTGACTCTTCAAGTTTTTTGTTTGTTTGTTTGTTTGTTTGTTTTTGTCTGTGAGCACATATATGGAAGAGAAAAATGGTTTAAACACTGCAAAATGTTCATAGCTATGACCCAGATCTGTAAATAAATACTTAATATTTATTACAGCAAAAAAAGTTTTTAAAGCTTTCATAAATTGAATGCACCTACTTTACCAGAACTGCTTCATGATACTGCTTGAGAAACAAATGAATAATTTTGAAATATCCTCAACTGGATTTAGCCTATTTCTGCCAGAGGATAGCATCAGACTAGCCTGTCTTCCATGGAGTGGAAGAGCTGACTTTTATTTTTTGTGTATGGTACACCAACTGAGAGCTCTCTCCCAGTTGAAATGTGAAGGGAAATATGCTGTTTGTAAGGCAGTGCACCAATGAAGAACTTGGGATACACTCAGCACATGCATGTAGACCTATGCTTGACTGAAAGCAGTTAAGGAATCTGCTATTAAATCATAAGCTATAGAATGAATAGATCTGGTTCATTTGTTTATATACTATCTGTGTGGAAAGATATGATTATGACATCAATTATGTGACTCTGGGAAATCCTTGCTTACTTCTAGCAATAATATGTGCATTTTACTTAAGAAAAAAAGGTCACATAAACTTGTAATTAAGCAAGGGTTTTTCTTTTATCTTCTTCCTTATTTTGTTGGTGCAGAACTCATTAAAGAAGAAAATAGACATACTGTGAACAAAGAAAACAGAACATTTGTTTTTTTGTTTTACCAGCTGATATAAGTTAATGAAATCTCAAGTGAATGACAGCACCCAGACTTTAACTAACTCATTCCTACATTTCATTAATTCCCCACAGGTCCAGGCAGGTAAATGCAAGAAACTTAGGCAACACCATTACACTTCCCACAAAAATGAAGCATAACTTGCTGTGACTAGTACTGTCGGATTTCAGAGCCTAAAGCTGTTGGAATAAGCAAGAAAAGCAACAAAAGATCTCTATAACTTTCATTTGAAACATGTTGAACACTGAGTGATAAACATTTAAGAAGGTAGTGTAAATATGATAGTCTACTCTTTGTTCCTTTGAGATTTTTCTTCACAATTGTTCTTTCATACACTAAGGAAAAGAAAGCCTTCAAAAGAATTACAACAACTGACCTACAGTAAGTGAAGTTGCTTATACAGAATTTGAAATGTTTCTGTGGCTACAATGATTTTTCAGCAGCACCTGTTATTTTTATGTCTCTCATTGGGTATCAAAACTTGGAAACACTTGTCATCAAGTTTATTATATGAGTTATCTCCAATTGAGTCCCTTTCTTTTTAATCTGAGTATTTGCTTCCTTGCTTTGGTTCCCTTGGATTTAATTATTTGGTTTGTCTGTCCTCCTTGGTGCAAAGTAAATGCTGGTCAGTGAAAGCAGGTAATATAACTTTGAGTAGAATACATATTCCACGTATTTCTGCAACAATGAATTCCTTTTGCCTGTTCGTTTGTCCCTTTGTGCATTTCAAAAGCAGCTCCTTCTACCAAGAAATCCTCTGAGGAATTTTAAAAATGAAAGCACAAGATATCTTAGTACATGCAGTTGGAGCCACCGTGGCTTTGCAAGGGCCCAGGAGACAACCTGTCACACCACTGACTTGGTTATTACAGTAGGATGTACTTTCATTTTAAAGGTAGTGCATGTTATGTATTAAACTTGAGATTTTCTGGCCCTGTAACAGAAGCATGCCTTTGTCATTCAACACAAGCTTGCAGTTAGCTGAGGAGAAAAGCAAGGACAGTTATTTAACTACTGAGTATTGTCATCAGGCAGTAGAGCTAAATAGATAAAAAGTAATTGCTATTTCAAAGGTAATTCTCCAAAAGAATATTTGGGTTATATTTTCAGAAAGCCTCCATTTGGCCTCCATTTGCATGAATGCTTGCACTGATAAAATGAATAATTGATGCAAGAATGAGTGCATGCATCCTGATTAAACAAAATTGAGATGCATGGATAACGTACAAGGAGAAATGTTTTATATTTACTAACACCAGTTGTGAAGAAGAGATGAGATCATGAAAGTAACTCTGTCATTCCAAATTCAAAACAGGAAGAGAACTAATAAAAGGAAGATACTTTTCTACTGATGACAGCATGCTGTTTTCCACAAAATGAAAATTACAGCATTTTAAAAATAGGATTGGAAACTGTGCACGGTGTTACATCAGGCCAGTGTACTTAGTTGCATAACCCTTGTTCTTACAGCATGAGGTGGTGTCCCTCACTCATGTCTGTGTTGTGCCCCAGTATAAATACTGGTTATCCTAGCTCAGGTTGAGATATGCAGGCTTGTGTGCTGAATTCTAAGAGCATGAAATTCATCTAATGTGTTTTTTCAGGCTTTTCATCTGCTTATATTGGTTAGCAGTATGTTTATAAACTATTGTTTATGTTCATGGCTTTTCTAGTGCATTGCTGATTTACTCCTACTTCCACATCAAACTTCAGAAAAAGAAAGATTTAAAAAACATTCCTAATAAGAGGCTTATTATTTGTCCATATTTTTGAACTTCAGAAATGTTTGTTATAATATGGCAACCAGCATTTGATTTACTTATCAGCTGGTTAAATATGACTATTATTACAACTGAAAGTAGTAAGCAGTTTTGTTCTTATCTGTCTTTCAGTTTTAGTACATTTTTCATAGATCTTCTGATTAGTTGTTTGAATATAATATTGTATAGAAGTATCTTGAAGACTAGAAGATTTTTTTTAATTGACTCCTATCAATAAAGTTGTTTTAGAATATAAATTTATACTTTAGTACCTGAGTCTGAGGCTTATGATGTAAGTAGTTGAGTTTGAGCATATAGTATCAAAAGAACATATTAAAAGAGGGAGAAGAGGTTCCTTTGAGCTTAAGCAGAAATAGAAGAGGAATAAAAGGTATGTTTTAAAGAATTTCACCTGTGAATCATATGCTGAAGAGAGTCAAGAGGGAGAAAAAAAGGTAAGAACACTATTTTAGTGAAAGTTTAGGCTGAATTTGAAAGGTGAGGTGGGGAATTCTGAATTCATTGCAGAAGAAGTGAAGAAGCTAGAGAAGTATTATGCTTATCTGGTATTATCATTGATTACTTTACAGTGTTTATTTTCCCATTGTATGTCCTTCATAATGAAACAATAGTATTTGAGGATGAGAGGTGAGCAATTCCTGTGATGCTTTCTCTCACAATACTCAGGATCCCAGTTAGGAGATTAGAGATAGAATGGGTGAACAAGAAGAAAGATAAAACAAGGTCGGATTTACAAACAATTGTTAATAGACCGTGTGGCCTATATGGATATTGGTAATGTATACAGGAGTCTCTAGCAAGACCTATTCTGTTTACTATGTTTGCCATTGAGATGGAGGAGGCATTGGACTAGACTCCTGTTAAACTAGCAGATGATATCAAACAAGTAAGAGAAGTTGTTATACTCAGCTGTGATGTTGCCATCCAGCAGGACCTATTCAGGCTAGTAGAGTGGTCCAAGAGGAACTTTCTGAAAGCAAATTTCTGCATAGTTTTACATTCCATAGATTCTATGATTTTGCCCAGGTTTGGGACCCCCGTATAGGGCAGTGATAAACTGGAAGTTCAGTTGATGGCCAACAGAATCACTGGACACTGGAGCTCTTGCCTTGCAAAAACATACTGAGGGTGATAGACATGTTCAGCCTGGAGTAGAGAAAGCTTTGGGAAAATTTAGCAGCTGCCCTCCTGCCTCTCCTGAACAAGGAGATGTTCAGATTTTGTAAAAGGAAAAGTCTGTATAAATAAAATAGAAACTTTTAACCAAGTTAGGAACATGCTTGTGAAGAATTTCTGTAATTCACAATTCCTTAAACATCCTCCCAGGAAAATCAAGTCCTCAGATCTTAGAAACTTAAAAGACAAACAGAAAACAAAACTGTAAACTCAACTTTAAATAAAGTCTTTAAACTTTAAATAAAGTCTTTAAACTTTAAATAAATAAATAAAGATACAACAGTATCAAATAGAATAACCTCAGTGAACCAGTAAACAGAGTTAGATACACAGCAGTCACTCAGGAATCTAATAGAGAGTATGATAGACAGCAAACTGTTGTTATAGTAGGTCAAGTAAGAACACAATTAACAGCATCACATATGTATTGATGATCTGCAAACAGAATTAGTTGATCAGCAACTGAGTTGCATGTTGCTTCAGTATATGTGGTTGATGACCTTATAGATTTTTTTTATTGGGACACATCAGTTTCTTTTTCAAAGCACTATCACAGCAATCTATTTAAAACCCCAACACAAACTGTGTGCAGTATCGTACTATAAATTGCTTTAGTAGATCAGATACAAAAAACAGTGAGGTTAGTAGATGGAAGGAGATGGATAATGGAGAAGGAAATATTCCGTCCTAGCATATAAACAGATATTTAACAACCATTTTTAGAGCTATTTCATCTTATCATACTAAAACTGTATAAATGAGACGTATTGAGTGCAATTCTTTGCTAACATTTTGTCCATTTGTATTGTTTGTTTGCTCATGTATCATGCATACTGTTCCAAACATGCAGAAGCTTCATTAATTATTACTGATAATACGAAAGTGCTCAATTTTTCCAGATGTTCTCCAAATACCTGGTATGGCCAATTCCCAAAAGCTAAGACCTTCAAATGAACAGAACAAATTACACAGGAAAATGGAGTAGAAGATAGTAAATGAGAGACTAGGAATGAAAGCAGGTATGTATAGGACTAGTTACAATTATTTCCTCTACACCACAGTGCATTTTATAAATATAAATTGACTTATTTAAAAAATAAATAAATAATGTAACAAGATCCTTTTATCAAGAATTTTCCATCCAGCGTATATCTTACAGAGTAAGATAGGCAAGAAATTAGTATGTGGCTTCCCAGTTAAAAGATTTGGGAGTATTTCTGTAGAGACTTCTTCCCATTTTATACAAAACTTTCTCTGGAAAGAATATGTGCAGGATATGTTTATGCACTTCTATAAAATATAAAAAAACAAAAACAAAAAACACCTGCGACAGTATGATAACTCAGGCCAAATACCTTAAATCTGTTATTTTGCTAATGTACTTGGATGATCTTGCATCACAATTCAACGTTCATATCTCCTTTCTAACCAAGTAGAAAGTCTAGAAATGTTTTTTTCTGTCTCAAGCAATCTTCGGACTTATCTACTGGGAATGATATTAGGTGTGTTTATCTTCCTATCAGTTAGAAGCTATTTTTTCTCACTATTTGCCAAGCATCATTTTGTTCTGATTAGAACTTGTGTTTTGTTTTTCTTCTATTCCTCCTGAGACAGTTGCACTATAAAAATTCAAAAATTCACTCCTCAGAACTTGTTTGTTTGTTGTTGTGTTTTTTTTTTGGCATTGGTTAGTGCTGTTTCATCTCAGCACAGAAAAAAAAAAAAGTCTCTGACAGGTAGAAGGACCTGGAAATAGCTTGACAACTTAGAAGTCCTCTATAAAGCACCTTAGACTACCATCTCAATGTCTACTGCTGATTATATAGGTCTAGACAAACAAATTATGTACTGGCTTTCCAAATCTGAGGTCATAAAATCTGTGTTCCTTATACTGGACAGATTGCTCAATAAGAGCAATTCAATAAGCTGAATTCCTCCAGCTGGGAAATATACATATATATATACGTGAATTATGTTGTAAGAGAAAAAAATCTAGCATAATTCCTTTAACACTACAATGATATGGATAAATTGAATAACTAACATACCTGTGTGGCAGTAGTGGCCAGAGAAAACATTGCATTTGATCACTTAGAATGTTTCCCAGGGAAAATATTTGCCTAGAGAACATTTTAATCTCCTATAACAACATCCAAGACATTATACTGTCTGGTTTTGTACCACTGTAGGAATTTTACTATGGGTTAGTTTTTTAACCCAATGCACAGCTACCTGTGATTGTACAGGCACTTCTTTTCTACATTAGTACAAAGCTAAGAAGTTAACTTAAGCTGCTGACTTCATTCCTCTTGGAAGTTGTCAGAATTCCTTTGCAGCTCACAATGACATTGCATACAGCCATGAGTACAGGTTACACTCTCACCAGGATTCATATTAGAGGTAGTCATAAGCTTTAGCTATTTTGAACAATATATTAACATTCAATTTGAACTCAGACCCTGAACTTCAGGAGAGCCAACTTTGACTTCTTCGAAGATCTACATGGAGATATCCCATGGGCTGGAGAGTTTGAAGGTAAGGGGGTCCATGAAAGCTGCCTGGTGCTTAAACACGACTTCTGAGCTCAAGATCAGTACATCCCCAAGAATAAGAAAGGTCTACATGAATGAGCAAGGAACTCATAGATAAGCTGAAAAAAAAGAAGGAATTCCATGAAATATGGAAAAAGGTCCTGTCCTCCTTGGAAGAATATAGGAAGGTTGCCTGGCCCCCATAGGGATGCAACAAGAAAGGCTAAGGTTTTTTAAGTAACAAAAAAAGGTTTTTTAAGTATGTCAAAAGTACAAGGTAAAGTAGTGAAAGTGTGGAACCCTGACTAAATGAGGTGGCTGCCTTGGTAACAGGGGACGCTGAAAAGGTGGAGATTCTGAATGCCTTCTCTGCTTCAAACTTTAGTGCTAAGACTAGTCTTCAGGAATCCCAGACCCTGGAAGTAAGAGAAAGAGTTTGAGGAGAGGAAGATTGAGGTGGATATGGCCAGAGAGTGTGTAGCCAAAATCAACATACACAAATCTATGGGACCCAATGGGATGCAGCCATGTGTGCTGAGAGAACTGGAAGAGGTGATTGTTGAATCACTCTCAGTCATCTTTGAAAGGTTCTGGGAAATGGGAGTGGTGCCTGAAGTCTGGACAATAGGCAGTATCACTCCAGTCACCAAAATGAGCAAGAAGGAGGACCTGGGAAACTACAGGCCAGTTAGTCTCACCTTTGTCTCTGGAAAGGTGATGGAACAACTTGTTCTGTATGCCAAGCAATAGGAAAAGAAGGAGGTAATCAGGAGTACTCAGCATAGATTCAGCAAGGGGAAACCTGGTAGCTTTCTATGATTTCATCACTGGCTGACTAGATGGATGGAGAGCAGTGGATGTTGCATACTTTAAATTCAGAAAGGCATATGACACAGTGTCCCACATCCTTGATATGAATTTTAGAAAACGTGGCATAGAAGAGCGGCCAGTGAGGTGGATTGAGAACTGGTTGACTGGCCAAGTTCAGAGGGTTGTCATCAGTGTCACAGAATCTGGTTGGAGGCCTGTTACTAGCAGTGTTCCCAATCAATGACCTGGATAAAGGGATACAATCCATTCTTCGCTAGTTTGCTGATGAGACAGAGCTGGGAGAATTGGCTGACTCACAGAAGGCAAGATTTGGTAATCCCTAACAAAGATATTGACACAGCCCTCCATAAAGAGTATCTCTATAAATTCATAGAAACCCTTGCTGAAGAGCATTTAGGGGGAAAAAAGTAAAACAAACAGGAGCTTACAAGGCAATTTAACAGCTGAAAGCTAAAATAAATAAATAGATAGATAAATAAATAAATAAATAAATGACAGTAGAGAGGGAGAGGGAAGGGAGGAGGTCTTCTAAACATTTGAAAATGACTGTCTTCAGCTACAAAGAGCTCTTCAGAAAAGGGTATCTACCTGATGCATGCAAATTAAGGCAGCTCTCTCTACCATTCAACCCGGCTATTCTTATTTGTATCATAAACTTTATGTGCTTAGTCAGATGTGTGCACCTTATATCAAACTCAAGTCCCTGAAGAGGTGCACTGTAAGGCTTTGGGAGAAATTATGTTTAAAGCAGCAGGAAAATATAACAGAATAAATTATGAAGTCCAGAGCAGCTGGACTGTGACATCTTGCTTCTGGGAAGAAATTATAAATGGACAACATAAGGCCAGTAAATTAACTGGATGGGCACAGAACAGGGATGGAAGGATGACTAGGAACACCTGGCTAAATAAACATGAAAGCAACATAGCAATCCAGTGAACGATGTGCAGAGGGAGTGTAAACAGACTCACTGAACTTTATTTTCCTTTTGGATGAGTTTTATTCCTGCGTGACAATTGCTGAAAAAAATTGGCCATGCCAGTCATCTTTACAGCTCAGCTGAGTATTGGATAGATGATTCTGGATGATTGGATGATTATTTCTTAATGCACAGTGGTCTTTCAATATTAATTTTTCCATATTATTAAGGAGAGATAAATGAAGCTTTTGAGGAAGCTTGCTAAGTATTTAATATTTCTATGAACATACTGTAAATACAGTTTTTCTGCTGTTCGGCTTGTGAAGCTACTGCAAAACAGAGAATGTATTTAACAACTATAAACATACCATCTGCTCATCTTCATTTTCTCACCTACTCAGCAGCAAAATCATTTACTCTAGCACTGCAAAACATTTCTGATGCTGTACTGATACATTTCCTCTGTTTGCAGAATTGATGAAATACATATATTAATTATTCAGAGAATAATATGTATGTGCATTTCAAAATAGGAATATACAAAACTTAATTTGAAAGCAGTCAAGTTTCAGTCAAAATACATACAATTCTTGCATTTTGTCCATTGTGGTGCATAAAGTGGTTCTTTTGTGATTTTGATATTCTGCTAGCTTTTATGAGACCATGACTTCGTCACTTAAATGGAGTTATTGGTTCTTAATGCTTTCCAGTACAGATCTATTTTCACAGTTTGTTTATGCAGTCATATGGCAGGTAGGCACACCTCGCTACAGTACTGATACGTGACAGCAGAGAAACAGCTGTAGAACAACAAAGAGTAGTTGTGGTATAACGAGGAGTAAGGAAGTGGGAAAGTTCTGAATCTGCTAGGAGTGATTCATTCATGGAGCCAGAAGAACTGTGAATCACAGCTTTGCTTCTGCCATGTGAGCAAGCCAAATGCTCCCATTAGGAGACCAAAAGAATTCAGGCCTTGTTTTTAGAAACTTGTAACCTGTTTAACCAGCCTGATATTAGTTTTGTGGGTCTTTTGAAGCCTTTACTTTAGAACCTCTGTTCCTCTGATGAATAAGTCTACCAAAGGAGAAGACTGCAGCTGTTTGGATTTTACTGACTAACACATTTCACAGATATTTTTTTTTCTCCAGTTGTGCTAGTAATTGACTGTATAATAGGATTAGTTCAACAAATCACTGAGCTATTATAGATTGTTCCCCTTTGCTTCCTTACAAATGCTATTGTGTACTTTTTCCACAGAAAGCCAATCATACATTGAAGGCATCAAAAGGATTTGCACAGAACCTTGCAGTTGCACAAACAAGGTTTTCTACCAGCTATCTGTGGATCTGGGTAAGGTCGCCTATAACTAACCTCAAAGTCTAAGCTTTGAACCTGATTTGCTGACTGTTTGGTTTTTTTCTCCTACAAGATATTAAAACTAGGCTTTATAAAATGTTGTCTAACCTCCTGGATTTAATAAAAAATACTTTGTCATTACTTCATATCCTCTGTCCTAGTTAGAATTTAGTTTGAGTTTTTAGTTATAATTGAGTTGATAGGTTGTTTAGACTATCGAAGACAATGAAGCTTTGCATTTCAAAGGGAGACTTGTTTTATATAATTAATATTCCTATATTTCTAACTAACATGTATTTATACGGTTAGAAGATAGACTGCAGAGATATTTTACTACAAGAGGACATTAGGCATTCTAAGTGCAGATAAATCTGTCATTTCTGTAGGAAATTATAGCTTTACTTAATAAGAATTTTCTTTCTTCTGCATCATTAAATCTCCTCTATTATAAAACCTAATTACCTGTATAAAAAAGAGAATTTCTGCTTTTTCATTCTGTTTTCCATGGGTATAAAATGAAACTTCTAATTCACAAAAACAAATATGTAAAATCACACCCTCCCTATTCAGATCAAAGTTACAACAACATAAAGGCTTTAAAAAGGAGTTCAAAACTTTACAAATTTTGTGATGAAATTCTCTTTGAGCACCAACCATGTTACCAAAAGAAACAGGATGTCAAATCAGACTCGAGATATGAAACATTGTTTCTTGCCTTTTCATAAACAATCAGACAAATAAGAACAACTTTGGTAATACTTAATATTTTCCTCTATGGTGCAATTTGTATAATTATTTTGCATAGTTGTACACAGTTAGTCATTGAGATCAGGAGATTAATACAACTCAGAACAAACTAGACAGCTTTATTGAGTCCCAAGAACATCCAAATAAGATATAAAATACACTAGACATTCTTTCATGTGACTAAGAGCATGTGCTTTGTCTTTTTAAGTACTAGGAATAAAATGAAAAGTTTTTTACTTGTGGCAAATTATCTTTCAAATGTCTATTTGATAGTTCCTACTGTTTCCTCTAGGAGAAATACCAGCAGTCACTGGAAATAGTCAGATAATATATCAAAATGAATATCTGGTCTACACATCCTCTGTAGAAACTTGCTTTTTCCAACAGCCTACTGAAATAAGACGTCGAATCTTCAGATATTATCAAATAATACAAAATTATTAAAGGCAAGAAATTATTGGGTGCAGCCATTCTATTTTATGTCATTTCTAAAACATATATTCTTGGATACAGGGAGCAGTATAGTGGAAGAATTACTACAGGACTGACTCTAAATAATTACCACAGAACTTTCCCCAACTGGCAGTGGGGAAAAAAATCTTTCAATTTAAGACAAAATCATTCATACAATTACTCTTAGATATAATCGCAGTGCAAATGCAATTCTCTAGTTTATGAGAAAATTTGACCATTCCTTCTTCACATTTCTCTAATTTTTTTTACATATAGCAGAAAGTGAATCTAACCAAGCACTTAAAATTCAATATTACCATACATCAGCTTCCCTTAGCCAAAATCCCACACATTCAATAAGAGGGATGATAGAACATCTAAGTCCTTTCCACTACATGAATACCACCAGTACAGAAGAATCTGAGAGTTGCATCTAGATCCATATTGTTCTTAATGGATTTCTCTTTGAGAAATAATCACAGGATTATAGAAGTGCAAAGGCTTACCCTACCCTGCAGTATGTCTATTGTCAGTAAAGTAGCATTAGGGAGGAAAATTAATAGTCCAGCTAAGTGCATTCAGTAAGGGATTAATTCAGAACATGGATTTCATCTGCTATTTCACTTTCTTCAGTAAGGGTAAATAGTATACCATTTGATAATGCTGAGTCTTGCACATAATATGTGATATAAAACAAGATACTCAGTTCTCTTTTCTGTTTTTTTTTTTTTGTTGTTTTTTTTGTTGTTGTTGTTTTTTTTGTTGTTTTTTTTTTTTTTTTTTTT
>JAPSGF010000006.1:14600869-14620026 GCA_035772895.1 Perdix hodgsoniae | reverse complement strand
GGAAGGAAGGAAGGAAGGAAGGAAGGAAGGAAGGAAGGAAGGAAGGAAGGAAGGAAGGAAGGAAGGAAGGAAGGAAGGAAGGAAGGAAGGAAGGAAGGAAGGAAGGAAGGAAGGAAGGAAGGAAGGAAGGAAGGAAGGAAGGAAGGAAGGAAGGAAGGAAGGAAGGAAGGAAGGAAGGAAGGAAGGAAGGAAGGAAGGAAGGAAGGAAGGAAGGAAGGAAGGAAGTTATTGTTACCTTATGGGATTAAGCCTATAAGCTTCTCATTAAAATATAAATAAGGAAAAATAGTAAAGAAGAAAAGGCAAGATATATGAATACAACTCCTTGCGAACAGATTATAGTATAAAAATATTTGTAGATCAGACAAAATGTTTAAATGGCTGCCACTTTATACTGTATAGAATTTTTTATAAGAAAATTGAGTAGAAATATGTTGCACAACTATTTAGCAGGGCAGAAATTTGGATTGAAAGACCTGCCAGTGCAGGGAAATCCCAAACACAAGTAGGAACAGGAAGTGTACTTCAGACATCTCTTGCAAAGAGAAAGCTGTTGATTCGTTTTTCTCACAGATGTCACGGTGAACAAAAGAAGAAATGTTTCTACTCTGATTTCTTGCCTTGTGTGCAGAACTCAGTATAGAACAGAACAAAATCACAGATCTCTCACTTTTAATATATCATGCCTTCTTTCTTACTCTTATGTTTGTCTGACCTCACTTGGGCATTCATCTCTTCCTACCAGTGATCACAAATTCCTTTAGATCTGATAACAAATGTACATTGGGACAGAGTTTTTATCACCATTCGATTATAGCATATGAAACCTTCAAATTATGTACTTTATCCCACATCTTTTTAATATCTCTCAGAAATGTCTTGTGATTAAGTGGGAGTCCATCTCCTGCTTACAATATCTCACTTTTCCAGTCTCATATTTTTTTCAGTTCATATTTTTTCCTCCTAAAAGCTCTCTACAACTCCAATGTACATAAAAGACTAATAGTTGCTAAGCTCTTAATATGGCAAGGCCAATAATGGTAGAACTGTTTATTCTGCTCCTGTTAATTGGTACTTGACTTAGTTGATTTTCTTTCCTCCTTTCCTTTATTTATTTTTTTTTTTTTGACAGGAGGCTTGGTGTTTCTGATGAGTATCATGATCACAAAAATTACATCTATCAAGGTACCAGCTAAAGTACTATTAAACCTACAGACCAAAAATTATGGTAACTGATAGGAAATAATATCTTCTAACCTTTTCCTTTTTATTTTATTCACTTAAATTTGCCAGTGCAGCAAAATTTTGCCTGTTAAGCAAAATGCCTACACTGTGTAATGTCTCTGAAAGGGGTGGGAGAGTTAATTGTTTTTGTTGTTGTTTACAAACCTGATTTTCTATATACTCTTGAAAGAATAAAGGGAAAAACTCTCGAGCTTTTTCGGAGTACAAAGCAATGGAAATTAGCAGTTAAATTAGTGGAAAATAAAAAGCACAATTTTTGTTCCTGGGTGCATTGAGGAGGTGTGTCTAATTGCCTAGACAGCAGGATGAAAGTGTTTTCCTTCTTAACATTTTACTGATTAAGCAGTATAATATTTATAGCAGCTTTTTTTATATTCTAGACTGCAGGCTTCCAAAAATATTCTTTCAACAAGGAGCATTATTAAACCTTTAATTTCTTCCCAGTGACTATAATATTCTTCCCACGAAGGGAAATCTTCTTCTCTGATACAGTGTGGATAATCATTAGTTACTTTCCTTCTCAAAGCTTCAGATTTATTATAAAAATGTGAGTAGCCTGCACTTAGACTTCTAATTGAAAACAGCTTAAAGTCATTAAATCTGTGAGCTCTGAACTCCTATGCAGTTTTACCATTCTTAAGGTATAAAGAAACTGTCGTACAATGCTGGTAAGTATACCCACAAACCTTCTTTGTGCTCAACAGTACCCATTTTATATATAATTACATGTTATGAGAGACAGCATGAAATAACTTGTAGAGAACAGGGTACCCAATACATGCAATTTCTAAAAATATAAATTAAAAATATTGCCTGGCAAACTAATGACTTAAATGCCAATAATAATAAGTGCTTCTTACTGTAATCAGTAAAGATTGACAACAAGAATAAAAGAAACCAATAAAACAGTGAAAGAAAGTAGAACTGTCAGCAATAATTATACTGGTGAAGTTGAGAGTAAATGTGCCATTGTAAAAATAAAATTAGCCAAGTAAAACCGAGAGGCAAAAAAATTTCATAGGTCATTGTGCCAGATTACTGTATAATTTCATGGAACTTATTGTACTTTGACAGAGTAGATAATATTAAGTGTTGAACATATATAGCCAACTGTTTAGCAGCTAAGCCCAATTAGCACTAAGATTTTGTACTGATATCCTTTATTTCATTTGGAGGAAATAAATAAAATCTGTCTGGTATACAAGTGTAACAGATGTGACCACTGTGTTTTACAAGCATTTCTACTGGTTTCATGGATTCTATTACCATTACTTCCCTCTCAATACTCAGGATAAGCCACTCGTGTAATCAGTCCCCAGAACACTTTAGTCCAAATCATCCTGGGATTACATAAAACTAAATATTAGCCAGTTAAACTCATTACCTTTGTATAGACATGTGCCATAAATAATTTGATGAAATTATTTTAAATGTTTCCATACAGAAATGGTTTTCATTTTAGAAGAATTAAGCACAAGACCTAGTGATGGACTGGAGGCAAACTGAAGTAACAAAATAATGGTTTAGTAGTGATATTGATCCCCAGGGGATTCTTCTTGGATAGATCTCTAACTTCATTGCAGTCTTGTTCTTTTCTTTTGAAGGCCAAATGTGATAGGGTTCATCCTGGTTTGTCTCTTGCCATGGTCCCAGAGTGTGAACTCCCTCTCAATTGTATTTGTTGTTGTGGTGGATAAACTATTGTTTCCTCGTGTGTTTCAATAGTGCTTTAGATGGTACCTCATTGAATGTAATTTTTATGATCATGATACTCATCAGAAACACAGAAAACAGTTTTCACACTGCTGCATGAAACAATCAACGCATCTCAACAGTTTGTATGTTTGGATTTCACATGTTATTTCAGTGTCATGGTTTCGTGTTTTTTGGTTTTTGGTATTCCACATCATAACATCATGTGGGGCACTGGGAATTTAACTGTGAATGCTTAAGTTCTGGGCACCTGTCCAGAAGAGAAGAACTACATTCCCCAGGGGACTTTGCAGTCACGAACAGGAGATATAACTCCTGGCAAGGTCACCTGATGCACTCTTCTTTGTCCGCCCTTCTTCGTCGGTTCTCCTCCTGTCTCCCTGTTGCTCAACCAGACTGCGCATCTCCCCTCAGTGTTATGCTGAGGCCTATTCACCTTTTGGACATTCTTTCTCTCATTGTATTTCATTTGTTAGCTTCAATTCTAATTACACTGTATTATAGTGTGTTATCTTGCATTCCGATACTATATTTAGTAAATTAGTTTATTTCTCCTCAGATCGTTGCCGCTGTTTTTAATTATTTAGGGGTCCCCTGTTTCCCTTTTCCAGAGGCGAGAATTTTGCGAAATCCCTTCGCCACGCTAGTCACGGAACTGGGCCGAACCAACCTGTAAACTGTTGACATTCAATCAAAAAATAGTCTGTATTAGTGCAGTAACAGGTGTATCCTTCTTTTCCCAGTCAGATCCTGCTTAAATTCTGAGAGCAGAAGTAATATTAAGGTTTAAAAACAAGTCCTTTATGCTAGTGCAGTAAATAGGGTGATTTCACACAAGGCAGAAGCTTACAGATCACAAATATGGAGGATTCAATAATGAATGCTGCATATAATATTTCCTGGGGGAAGAATATATACTAAATAAATGTGTTAGATGTTTACACTGTGGAACTGAAATCTAAGAAATACAGAGTGTATGTAAGTAAATTCCTTTCATTTTACTAAAAAAAGAACATTTTTTAATTTACAAGAAGCAAGGTTCAGTGGAAAAGAAAGTGATGCACCTCAATACAATATGGGCTTTATTCAATATGTATCCAGCACAGAATTCTTCACAATTTTCCAATTTTCAGCCATATTTGTTCTATAAAGTATGAAAAATGTTATCTCTCTGTGGACTGCTGTCAGTGACCCAAAGTCTTCTTTACTTCTCTCTGTTCAAGTTCCTGCAAGCAGTGGGAGCAGTGGGAATAGTGGTTAAAGCATTCAACTATGCTCTTTTTTTTTTTTTTTTTTAATAATAATAATAATCTCCCATTTTGGAAATACCTTATTTTTTATTTTTTGGTCAAAAAGAAAATACCTCATCTCATATAACACTTCTCTACTTCCATATTCATTTATATGCTAGTTATCTTTTGTTAAATGTTAGATTTATAGTTCTTATTTCAAACCACTTCTCTGTACTGTAAATGCTATTACTCCTAACCCTAATAATAAAGGTAAATACAAGCACCATCTCACACAATTTAATCAGTGTAGTCTATCAACTACAACACTACATTTGGAGAGCATCTACAGATGACTGATCTAAAAGTCTCTTCTGTCAGTTAAGAGAGACGTTTCTGCTAAATAAACTTTGGATATAGAAAATGTTTTTCCTAAGTGTTCACGTGATTTCAAAAGCACTTCCATCAGAAGACAACAAACCTTATGCTTTCTTATCACTTTTGTGTTTTTGATAATCTTTAGCTTCACTTTGTCATCTTGTTAGTTGCTTTGCTCCTTGTTACTATACGGCTTCATATTGTATCACGTAGTGGGATTATTTTATTTAAAGAAAAGAAATCAGAAGATCATGGTTTTGTCTCATCCTCTGTGAACTCAGTAAGATGATCCAGAAATTAGTAGAGCTGTTCCTATCCCATTTAGCCTTTTTTTTTTTTTTCTTTAATTATGATTTCTCATTGTTCCAGTGGACAAAGTATTTAAACACTTCATTAGAACAGGTGAGATCTGCTGATTGCACCTCCACAAGATAAATATGGCCTGTTTCATTGTCAGCAGTACCTATAACACTGTCTTATTTCTTACTTGAGTAACGCTGAGTGTACATGTAATGGCCATTGTTTCTGGAAGCCTGTCAATTAGAATTTATCTGAGCAGTCTCAAGGAATGCAGAGCAGAGAATCTTTTTCTGCTGAGCTACACAGAAACACACTGTAGTCCCACTTAATTCTTCCTGCTGATTGCTGCTTAAGTGCTAAAGAGTGGAAGAGTAAACCACTCTTCTCAAGGACAGACAACAAAGCTTTGCACCCATGGTGTATGGGTGGCTGCAATAATACATCACTCTTTCAAGCATTCTTTCGAACATAGTGAGCTACTGCTTAAGGAAAGGTGTTTATTTATTCTGACCTACCCATGTTAAAAATTGATTCAGCATGGGGCTTTTGCTCCAAAAAGTTCTAGGTAATGTTTCTCCTTCCTCACCTCATCCCAAGTAGTGACTTTTGCATATACATTTGATGAAGAATAAATGGTTACCATTTTTGTAGATGTTTCTAAAATCAGAGGAACATTAAAGAAAACAGAAATTCAAACCAAACTGATTAGTGACTCAGGACAGGAGGGCTGGGATGAGGATGGTATGATGTAGTTAAATAGAGCAAAAGCTGGATCAGACGGAATAGAGAAAAAATAAAGAACACAAAATAACAGTCTTCACCACTGGACTAAATAATCTAAAAGTATTGTGAAAATATTAGCAAATGATTATGTAATTTTAACCTTGTTTCATAATGAACATGTGCAGAGAGATAGATTCGCAATAGCAAGAATCATATTTTTTAATTTCCATGTTTTTTGTTTGTTTGGGTTTTGTTTTTTTTTAATGTGGCAGAATTTGTTTGTAGGTTCCATATAAAATTCATATGAAGCTCAGTAACTTACAAATTTATAATCTTGGAGCACAGAGATCAGAATAATAAACTGCAAATTATTTCCAAACTAGCGCCACTGGCATTCACCCATTTTTCTTCCAAATTCCTCCTTAGACATCACTTCTCCCTCAAAAATCATAAATTATAATTTGTTCAACTATTTCTTCAAAATAATAACTTCAGAATCACTAATGGAATGAGAACTTTCTGACCATACTCAGTTTCTCTTGAAAAATGCTAATCTGCATGCAATGATTTGTCAAAATTTGTTATACAAATATGTCTCAAGTAGTTAGTCACTCAGGTGAAATTTTAGCAGAGTAAGAATCTATTTTCTGGATCTTGGAAAGCTGAGATCAATATTTTTTTTCCTTCAGATTAATTCAAGCTAAATTTATTTTAAAAAATTGAATTATTAGCTATCTAATTCTATTACAAATCACTAATTCTTAGTAAAAGCCTTTATTGTACTCTAAAATCCATCTGGAAATATTACCAAAGAAAACCATTCTGTAAGTCCTGGGATTATCCTAGTACACTTTATTCCATACAGGCCTGAAGATATCAACGCAAACATAAGATGGATGTCTTAAATTTTGAAAGGTTTAAGCAATTTCTTGGTTTGCCTTTGTCGATTTACCTGTTTGTACTTGGAAACTTCTATTAGAATTAAAAAGGCATAATTTAGTACTGAACAAGCATTAACATTTAAAACGGGAAATCATAAAAAATGGAAAGCATAAAGTCAGTTGCAGGTTGAAGAAACAGCAAATTCAACAACTTCCCTTTTTTCCAGTAATATTGCACCTCTATAATAAGTCATAAGGTATAGGAGAAGCTTTGATTATCAGCAATATTTTGCCAGAATAAGAGGTGCTCAACATGCAGGCAAAACAGAATCTATTTTAGATTAAGAAAATAGCAAGGAGAAAAGTTGAACGGTTGCATCTCTCACTCCTAATATTACTTTCTAACAATAAATTCCAGATATTATGGAAATCTCATTATAAAATGGGTGACTCTCGAGGGAACTCTGAATGATGCAGCAACAAAATAAAATTAAAAAAAAAAAAAAAAGAAAGAACAAAAAAGAGTCCAGAAGAGAAAACAGTCTAATACAGATGACTCCAGAGTCTAGTCCAATTTTCTCTCCTTTCTTACAAGGAATCATGGATATTCCAATAAAACTGGCTAATGCTCTTAAAACACATAATATTATTTGATTAAGTTTTTGGATAGTAATATCTTTCAGTCATTAGTATAATGGAGTAAGATGAGAGACATTTTGGAATGTTTAAATATTAGTTATATGTTAATCCTAACTTCTTATTGAAGTTTTTGTTTGCAATAATATACCCTGCAGAAACAGCATCATTTGACTACTTTCTTTTATTAGGATTTTCATCCTGTTTTAAATCATTGCTTTTATTCCTAGTTAAAGGTACCACTCAGTCTGAAGAGTGCACTGAAAGGGAAAGACACTCAGAAACAATCTTAGTGATTCACTTTCTGCTTGAGACTGAAATAATTAACAGTTGAAATAGCTTTCATGATTTTATTTGGAGGACATATATTTTTTCTTATCAACATCTACTTTGCTGTTTTCACAAAGAAGATAACTAGTTGTAGAGAAGAAAAATGAAGAAATAAAAAATGATCAGAGGTCAGTGAACGCATGATCCACAATGGCAGATTGAATGAAAATAATGTTTTTTAACATGTATTTACTTAGCAAAGTTGACAATACCATCATTCAAAAGAAAATGTTGCAAATTGTGTGAATATTCTAATATAATATTTTTTCCATACAAATGCATGCCTGTGAATTTTTTTCCACAGCTGAGAGAGTCAAGATATTTTTACTCATCTTTCTCTGCCTCTGAGCCAAAACTTCAAGCTTCAATCCACAGATAAATTGGTTAGATTTACACTGGCAAAACTGGGCACAACTCCATACTCTTTAGTTAAGAGATAGCCAATCATGAATTGTACCATTGAACTTGGAGTAAAAGTACACTCTTTTTCTGAAAACAATAAAGAATGCCATGGTTTCATATTATGCAAAGAGTCCCGAAATATAATCATAATTTAAGTGAGAGAGCTTTCTATATCAATGACTTACTGAGAGCTGCATTCTGAGTTTCCTTCCATTCATATGTTGCATGGTCATGAATATAATTTATTACTTTCATACAAATAAAGTTGTTTTTTCTTCACATTCCTTCAGAAGAATGTGAATCTTTGCTCATCTTTCTGTATAGTGAATGGTATTTCTATGTTCTGTTTTCATATCTCCCAAATAATACCTTCTGAAGAATCACCACAGAACTGGTAAGAGTTTTGCAGTCCCAACTCACATGCACTATTTGAAAACATATGTCTCTTAACTGTCATTAGTCTACTAAGACTTAGAACTAAGTAGGAAACAATCCCCAGAGATTTTACCATCAGCCACATATTAGCTTCCTACCAGAAGCTTTGAAGTGAGATCCTTTTGCAGTTATAATTCTACTTGGGCGTCTTTCATGGAAGATACATAACGAATAAAATCCTGCAGCTCATATGTAATTTTTATTTGTATTTTCCCAGTTTCTATTGACATGAATTGGAGCCAAATTTTCACATCTATAGTGATTTCATAATTACTTTTTAGGAGATGCAGACTTATTTTGACAAACAGAAGCTTTACACTGCATCATTGTAATATTTTCTGAATGACTCCATGTCAATGCCATCATCGTGCTTCTTTCTTCCTTTCACTTATTCCCATGTGGCCACTGTTAAATGTATAGAATAGCTGAATGTTGATGTATCAGTGAGGATGAAGCAATAGGGGACAATATTTTCTGAAGGCATGAATTTTCTGTTAAAGGTTTGGGAACTAAATGTACTTTTCTGTAAATTCAACAGCTCTTCACACCACATGGAGTTAAAGGCTCGGTGTATACACAGCTTTCGTGGCGAACCAGAATCCATGAATGCTTTCTTTGTATTAGTCATAAACCTGCAATATAAACTGCCGCAGAGCATTGTTAAGACAAAATATTTTTTAAAGAGCTCAATTCTTTTTTTCTTCCCCTCTATCCCCCAGTTTTAGAATAACAAAAAAAAATCTAAGGACTATGATGCATATCTCAGATCATTGAGTGATTACTGCCACCTAGTTAATTCTCCATGAAATTAGTTATGTACAAGTAACAGAAATGAAGGCCCAAGTCCTCAGCTGATCTGTCTGTGAATAGTGAAAAAAAAGTGAAGTCGCTAAGGTTTGTGTTCATCAAGAAAAGCTTACTTTCTGATCCTATGCTTTTTTTTTGTTTTGGTTTTTTTTTTTTAGCATATTGATAATGACTTCTCTAGATGTTTATTCCTCCGGTTAACAGATCTTGACTTGTACGTCTTCATATACAAAAGTACCTCTGGAAGTAAAGCCTCCAAATTTATTTTCATGTAAATTACAGCAGATACAAAAAGCACAAAAACACTGCTTGGTAGAGCAAATTCTCAGCTACAAAACACTCTTTTTCAACATAGTCATTACCATTAGCTGTGCATTTTTGCCTGCAATGAGCAAGTTGCTCATTTTATGAATGCCTGCTGCATTTATAAAAATCTGCACAAATAGAGATGATCCAGTGCTACTGATGTAACTGCTGAAATGCACCACCCTCACTGTCTTCACATCCACTGTTTGAAAAGTGTTCAGCAAGCACTGATGAACAACAATTGGTGCAATTTTTTCCATATGAAGGAGTTCAATTATGTACCTTTGCTTCATAAGCACTTCCATGTCAAATACCATTTTGCCGGATTTCCTCTCTGCTGCCATCTGTTGTATGGTAACAAAACGTAACAGGATATTGGCAGGAAGGTTCAACCTCTGCTGCCATTAAGCAACATAATAAAATAGGAGGCATTACTTTCTGAACAATATATATATATATGTATATACATATATGATATATGTATATCTCATACATACTGTTTTCTGTCTCTATTGTAAGCAAATGGCACACTACTTTTGATGACATTTTGTGGTCAAGCTATTTTAATAGTCACTGAATTCATGAACAAGAGAAACAGCCATCCATTACATACTTTTAGAATAGGAGAATAGGAGAATAGGAGAATAGGAGTGATTTGTGCCTGCGCTACCCACATTTGATACAAGAGTATCTTGTGGTAATGTTACAAGCCTCCCTGTGTTTTATACCCTTATATAAAATAAAATAAAAAAAAAAAAAAAATCCTTAGTATCAATGTCCCAGGACCAATAACTATCTTATCAATACTCACGTGCTTCCTTCTATCCCAATTTTTTATCAGCTCTACCATACACCTCTTTTGAAGAAGCTGCAGCAGTAAGTGGAGAGCACTAGGCCCAAGACCATCTGTCTCTACTTTTTGCTTTTGTAGTCTCCCTCATTGCAGTAAACTGTATTTCCATGGAAAAGAGACTGGTATGCTTCTCTGTCACAAAAATATAGCTCAGAGCTGCCGACAGGAACCAAACAGCCAAGTTCAAGGCCTTACATTTTTGAAGGCTGAAGCATTTTATTGCCAGAGTATTCTGAACCCAGAGCCTATCTCTGGGGAGTAATGGCCTCTTACTCACCAGGATCCAGCTCCTTAGAACAGTGCCAGCTTTAACCCATTAAAATTAAACAATCTGCCTGCCCCCCCAAAAAAATTTTAATCAGGCCATAATATGTGTGCGCACAATTAGTTCTACCTTGTCAATGCTGGAGAAGAGAAAAAGTCCCCAGAAGGACTGATGAGAACTCTGTATGCTAATTTCCATTCATACTGAAGAAAAATGCAGAAGAAAGGGGGAAAAAAAAAAAAAAAAAAAAAAAAGATTATGAAGGAGAACAATGAAAAATTAGTCGCTTTGTCTAAATGCTTCCAGTTGTTGATAAATGCTCACTGTTTAGTCTCACCGATTTTATCCAGCCTGCAGCTGCAGAGCCTGTGTTGCTCATGCCTCGCCATGACTGACAATCTGACTGCATGCCAGACAATCCCCAATTCTTAGTCTTCTGTCTGCCTCAGTTATTTTTTAAGAGCATTTCTATTTCTTCTTTTCTTGAACCTGATGATCTCACACCGGAAATTCAGTTTTACTCCCAAAAAAGAGGATCTTTTGTGATGGCAACAGAGCACTCTTACAATCAGCTGGGAGTTTTCCTTACTTAGGCAAGAAAAAAAATAAGGTCAAGAATTGACAGAGTTCCAGCAGTGCTTAAACTCTAGCAGCACAAAAAAGCTATTTAAGGAGCAACAAAAACCTAAAGACACATTTACTCTGAGGTAATGGTGACATAATTTTTTGGAGAATAATTCCCAGTTATTTTAACCTATTTTTTCTTTCTGTATTCAGTACCAAAATGTGAATAGGATATAGATGTAAACTTTACACGGAGACAGTGTGTCTCACAAATCAGTGCAGAAATGTCCAGCACAGAAATAGCTCTTTACCTTGACAATAAAGACCAGTTTGATAGTTTATTTTCTTTATTCTTACAATGAGTCCTTTGAAAACCTTCATCGTTTTTATTCTGCTTCAATGCCTTACAGTTTTCTATCCCTTGTAAAGGAAATAAAGTTACTGAAGGCAATTTGGAGACTCTGAATGAGAACTTGTTTTGAAGTTTCATAATGATTTCATGAATTTATTTTGTGCTGCAAATTACAGTCTCTTGATTGCTAACATGAGACTTTTAGGTTTTTATTAGCATGTCTGTGGCCAAGAGACTGGTAAAATTTACTTTAGCCTTAATTCAAGCTTCAGCAGTGTCCTCACTTCATGAGTAAATGCTTTCTTTGTGATCAGAATATCTTTACTCCACTAATCAAATTTTTGTGTTCCCACATTTCATTTCCCAGTTGACTGCTCCATGTCCTTCTGCACAGACATACCTAGAGAAAACTTAGTACCTGTTTCTTTTTCTGTATAATACTTTGGGAAAGCAAATCAGCTTTTCACTTTTCACTCATTTTTCTCTTCAGAAAGTTATTTCAGATGAGCAAGTTTTGCATGACAGGGTAGAAGTGCCTCCAGTAGCACACTCCTTGTGTTGGTACATGGCCCAGAGTACATATGACCCTTTTCCCAGATGGTACAGAGAAGAGGTAAACTAAGGTTTCTGAATTGTTGTACTAGCACTTCTGAAAACCCATTTTGACCTTTATGTTGTTATAGTAATCTCACATTATCATACACTGGAGGCCTAGTCTAAGAATGAAGCCAGATTTCTCTCTTTCAGTTTAAATTTTCCAAACGGTGTTTGTATTGGCTAATTCAGTTAGAGAGACAAAGAGACAGACAGAAATATAGATATAGCTACGGAGATATAGATATTTTTTTAAAGATGAACTGGTCTCTGATGGTGCCTGCATTAAGGATCACAGTGTCAACCTAGGACTACCTTTAGATGTGTCATGCATAGGCAGAGAAAATAGATATCTCATCACAAGACCCTGCCAATGGGCAGCTGTCACAGACCAAAAAAACTGGGGTTAAGTAGATGTTGTGTGAGGAACCGTATCCAGTGAACCCTACACACTGCAAGCTCCTGCCATGATCTGCTCTGTTGGGAGGTACATAGGAATGAGAGTCTTTAGGAGATGGGGCATGGGGTTGCTTGGAATTATTTTGCAACGCTATATGAGAGTAAAGAAAGGCTGGATTCTTAGCTGGATCCAGATTCTCACAGATTCTTAACTGGGATCCAGTTTGTGATCAATATTTAAAACTTCCTAGAGCCTTACTACTGCAGTTCTTCAATGTTGAATGCATCAAATTGTTAAAGAATTGTATAGAATAAAAGCACCCTATCCATCTTCAAGATTATCTACTGATCATGAGTGCATTCTCCTAAGTTCCACTACCTTCTCACCATTGGAAAGAAGCAGTGTACATGAACAAAAATGTCTCTTTCTCACACTTTTTCTTTCCTTTTTTCCACTTGAATTTTTTTTTTTTTTTTTTCACTGAGAAACATATGTTTCTCTAAAAAAATATCAAAGAAAGTCATACGGTTTTTAGAGAACATGCAATTTGAAGAAGATACATGGCATAACTGGCAGCATCTCTGTCTTGTTTAAAGGAACACAATGACTCCAGACATTCTCAGTAACAGCAGATCTTAATTTGAATTGTAACAATTAGAAATGCCCACTGGGCAGATCATCTTGTCCCTTCTGCTAATACTGTATTGTTTCCTCTGCAACTTTTCTTGGTGCTTTATCCAGTCTTCTTTTGATACTTTTCTTGATAGACTGTTTCTCTGTCAAATAGGTCTATTGCCAGTAAATGTAATACTGCATTTAGTCCTCATTTTCCTGTGTTTTGTGGGATCTCGTGTTTTACAAAAGCAGCTGTATTTCATGAGATCACCCCTATTAAATAAAGAAAAAAACTCAGGAAACCACAAGTACTTTATATATTTTTTAGAACTTGAGACCAATAAGTGTTGGTTTGGCAAATTCAGGCTGGAACTGTCACACTGTGTTCTTGTAAAGGCTCAGACTTGAATACCAGTCAAATATCATCCCCTCATTATTTTAGCACATTTGGTCCCAAGATAAATTCCAGATACTCAGAAAAGAATGAAAATGAAAGAAGTGAAGAAAATATTTCATCCATATTTTGGGCAAGAGTTCACATGTATTTATAAACATAAGCAAAAAATTGAGTTGAAAATATTTTTTTTCATTCTTGGTTACTTAACTGTTCACAATACAGTTTTTCTCATAAAGTTAAATTCTTTCATACTTCTGTTGGTAATCATGAGTTAATTAGAATTCAGTGTTTTATATAATATAACTGGATTTGAATCACATCGGATATAATTTCCAAAGCCAAAACCACATAGATCTCCCATTGTGTGAGTAAGATGAAGTAAGAATCTTCCATGAAAGTAATACCCCACACTTTTATGATTCACATTTGCAAACTAAGATATAAATGGTGAAAATGTCAAAACAAAGCAAGACCTCCTCAATCTATTTTCTGCCATGTTTTCCCAAATAAATAATTTTGATGTGATTCTGAAGTCTGGGCAAATTTCTGTCTCGGTATTCATTAGGCCTTCAGCCTGGAAAAGAGGAGGCTCAGGAGAGACCTCATTGCTCTCTATAACTTCCTGAAGGGAGGTTGTAATGAGCTGGGGGTCGGCCTCTTCTCTCGTATAATTAGTGATAGAACTAGAGGGAATGGATTTAAGCTGTTCCAGGGGAGATTCAGGCTGGACATTAGGAAATATTACTTCTCGGAAAGGGTGGTCAGGCACTGGAATGGGCTGCCCAGGGAGGTGGTGGAGTCACCGACCATGGGAGTGTTCAAGAAACGTTTGGATGTTGTGTTGAGGAATATGGTTTAGCTGGGAAGTATTGGTAATGGTTGGACTAGATGATCTTCTAGGTCTTTTCCAACCTTGATAATTCTGTGATTCTGTGATTACGACTTTTAAAGCCAATAGAAAATTTTATTCAATTTTGAAGGAGGGACAAAGGTCACAAAGTCAAACTTCTACAAATTTTGCAAGAATTATTAACCAGATATGCGAAAGAAATCCAGATTATGCTTCTACTAAGGATAAGTTAGAAGAAACTTCCTCATTCTACATTTGTTTGACCAGCTAGCTGCTCAATGACTAGTGAACTTGGAGGGACTACAAGGGAATACAAGAAATTTCTGTGAATGTGATCTTTGGTTTAACTAGCCCCAACTTTCAAACTACCTTTTGCATAAAGTTTAGCATAATTTTCAGCACTTTCAATAGCACAGAAAGAAATTCTAATGTTAAGTGACTGCAAAATGATTTTTTTTTTCTTTCCACTAGAATACAAACTGGTGTTAGATGGGAGTTCTTATCTAAGCAAAATTTTGCTAATAGTGACTTTATGAATACTAACTTCATGTTGATCCTGTGATTTCATTTCAACAGACTTGGGGGAAAAAAAGAAAAAGTCTGTGAGTCAGAAAGCTGCATAACTCGCTCCTGGCTCGTGTCACTGATTTGTTTAGTAATCCTGAGCAACTCAGTTTACCTTTGTTTCCCATTCTAGTCTTTGCCAATTTTGTTTGCTTGTGAAAGCTGCTAAAAAAAAGAAATATTCTGCTGCCAAACATTTGGATTCAACATGTCTGAAGAAATAAGGCCATATTAATATTGTTAATGCTAATGATTTATTGTTGTTTGTATTATTATACAAATATTTTAATCATTGTGTTGTATCTCTCACAACTTTTTATGAGTAGGTATTTGTAAGAATGCCCTGTGCTCAGAAGTTACTGTTGATACTAGCATTGACTTCTACCTCTGGTATCTTCTGTATTACAGAATAATAGTGACAGAGTTTGGAATCTTTTTATGCTTAAGTGAATCTAATCCCACTGTGGTAAATCTCTTATAGAAGGGGAACCCTGCTAATAGAAGATCTTTCTGATAAAGTTATTCACAATTGAATATTATAATATTTATCATAAGGAGGGATCTAAGAAACTCTAAGAATCATAGAAATCACTCAAACAAACAGATTCTGATTCATCATTTACGTAACTGATTAGAGCTGTGATCATTTGGGAACATTTATAAAAACATTGTGAACATTTATAAAAACTTAGTGCCAATAAGTAAAAAACCAAACTAAAACAAAACAAAAAAGAAAACAACAACAACAACAAAAAAAACCTGTGCCAATGCGTAGTGGCAAAATGCTTGCCATTTATGCTTATCTTTTTACAGATTTTGCCTCATCAATAGTTATATTAAAGATATAGAATCCAGTACCTGAATGCGTTGAAGTTGTGTAAGAGATTTAATGTTCCTTTAATATAGGAACTTCATAATTTGGGGTGAATATTACTGTTGCATTAAGATTGCACTTAAACATTTTGAACTAGTTAGTAAACGATCTTCCCCTAAGGCATTTAGTTATTACTATGTGGGTATCACAGCTTCAAACTAAATCTAAGCATTACATTGCTGCACTGGCTGTTGGACCCTTTGCAGATTTTAAAAGCCTTTGGGTGATGACCTGCAGAAGTACTTAGGCACCTTGCACTTTAGAACATAGCCCCAGATTTTTATTCTACAGGCTACTGCTCAAATGCTGTATAACTTTGGAAAGAGATTAATTTTTGCAGTTGTTTGAATGTCAGGTGCTGCCTCCTTTGCATTCTTCCTAGGCACTAAATGCAGCTATTTCCTCAGACCAGAAATCTCCAGCAGAACTCTATTCTGAGGGAAGAGCCAGCGTATCTCCAGACACATTCCTAACCTTCAATGCAGTTGCAATGATTTGGCAAAGTCCATCTAGCCCTAACCTCTGTCCTACCATACCATATATATGGAGGAGTTCAAACACCTTTATGTTCTTCCTAATATGCCCTTCCAGAAAATTTACATTGTTTGAAAGTTATACTTGTGCTTCTGGCATTGCTTTGAAATTCTTGTCCTATGGCACTGTCTGCTTTATTTTACTCCATTACTATTATTTTCAACTTGGTTGAAACAGCTTGTCCCTCACTTCGTAGTTCCACAGACCTTTCTGAATATTTTACCTCACCACAACAAACAATAGGCCAAACAATATGCAAAAAAAAAGGATCAAAACTGAAGGTAATTAGATATACAGTTAAACAGCAGGATACCACTGCAGTTACATTTATTTTCACTAGCTGAGGGCATACAGCAAAGTTTAATGACTCATTACAAGTTCAGGAACCTATGACACAGAAGTACATTTTAGATTTTAGAATTATTTGATACATTTTTATTTTTAAATAGTTGGTCACTGATTAGAAAGAATGGCATTAATTGCTTTCATTTTTTTCACATATGTGAGTACCAAACAATATGCATTATTGATTCAAATAAAGTGTTTTACAGTAATTTCTTCAGTGATGTGTTAGATTACTTGCTCTGGTGATTGTCTATACCAGTGATTACTGTTAGCACAGCCTTTCTCCTTCTGTTCATTTCATACTATAATGATTATAGTTATTATCATTACTAAAATTATTGTTATGATCGTCAGAGTGGTTAACAGGTTCTATAAACACAAGCTTTTTATTTTTCCTAATATTTTTCAAATGAAGCAACATAAAATCATACTTGTACTCTATTCATACTATAATTCTTTTTCACTTGTGCTCTCCTTCAGTCTCTTTTGAGTAGAAGAAAAAATCCTACACACTAAAGAGCATATTTAGCTAAAGCCTTGTTTTTTGGCTGCTGGAAAAAGAAACACTTATAAGTATATATGCTTGTTCTTCTGAAATAAAGAAGTACGGTTGGATAGAGTAGGATATGCAGAATGGACACAAGGGATGACAGGCATTACAATGATATTCACCAGATGGCAAACTCCAGCCTAAGAGAACTAGAAATCTACCGTAGAACTCGAAGTTCATTATTTCTGTACCATCTTCTCTTCAGGACAAAAGCAGATCTTGGGTTTTCTGCAGACATGGTCCTCCTGCTGTCAGCCTGTACATCTGCATGGTCAGTCACAACATGACAGAGCAAGCTTGAAGGACATGTGGGATAAAGTGCCTGAGTGCACACAGGGTGTAGTCAGACCTTAGATATCTCCCTGCAGGGTAGCAAGGCAGTCAGCCATCTACCCTGAGAGGCAGCAGGCAGGTGGCTGCCACCATATCTCTTGAAGTATTTTTTGTGGCCGCTCATCAGCTTCTGCACAGCCAGAGCCATTAAATCACAGTCAACTTGTACTTCTTTCCCTCCATGAGGACACTCGCAGTGATCAAGGCTGGAGTAAATATATCAGTGGGGCAGCACAGAAGGCCACATCATCTGCCAGAACCGTGTCCAGGGCCCCCTCATGATGTAAATGAGGGAGAATGGGTACAGTTATGGATTAATTACAACTGTTTTCCCCATCTGATAAAGCACTGGAGTTATTCACAGAAAAACATTGTTTTGTCTCAAATAAAATATAATCAATTGTGATTATAGTACTATACCAAATGGTAAGGATGGGGATAGGGAGTAGGCTATTAAAGTTAATGTTTAGTTGCAGTCTTGTGTTGGCTAGGAGGCAAGCCATTTCAATCTGAAAGAACCAAAGAAACTTTTTTTCCTACATGTTTTTTAATGTTGTGATCCTATTAGAAAAAGCACCACTTGAGATTTTTGATGTTTTTGCTGTGTCTGTTGACCTTTCCATAAATCATGAAAATTCTGATTCACATACAATAAATTTCCATGTATTTACTCCAAGCTTCCAGGTCTGCAGAAAATTTAATAAACTGTTTTATGTTTGTTTATACTTTAAAATGTGTTCAAGTAGCAGTGACATCCATGTAATTTAGGTACATAACAACTTCTTCACTGCATTGACCCTCACGGTCAAAGAGCTACTGAAGGCAGTTGGAGATACTGCATTCTGATTCAGCTTGAGATTTACAGTACCATACAGGTATGGTAACGATCAGGTTTTATTTTATCTGATCCAATTCACTTACTATTCAGTTCACTTACTATTCAAGCTTAAGATATAATTTCAGTAAGACAGCACTGTGTCCTTACAGATCAAAAGCAGCCAGAAGGAAACCAGAGAACTGGTGAACAGAAAGTACAGGAAAGAATAGACTCTTCTTGCTGATACAATTAAATAAGTCAATTGTTGAACCAGTTAATGTGTCTCACCTCTCTGCATGAGAAAGCTATAAATAATGTAAGGAGCAGAACTATTTTTTTTCAAAGTGCTACACAATAGTGTGAGTTGAAAATGACATACACAAGACACCATCTGTGAATAAATGTTTAGTTTGACCTTAAGCTCATGCATAAAAAAATTAAGTAGAAAAAAAATTAAGAGACAGAAAGAGAAAAGGAACAGTAGGCAAAGCTCATATCTCTATGAGTTTATGTAAAACCACAGATAGCCAGTAAAAAACCACAGAGAGCCACAGCAAGCCACAGGAGTCAATATTGGTAGCTTTAGTATTTTAGTATTTAGCTTTAGCTTTTAGTATTTTTAATACAAAATTTTTGTGATGGAACTTGTGAAGTAATATATTGAAATTTAGAATCCAGGTCCCAAATCTAATTCCAGCCCCTTAGATTACTCTGGACATTCCTGTCTCACTAAGCTGTGCTGACAGATATTCAGTGTGAGCCAGAACTGGATGGCTGATGCTACAAAGATCTACAGTATAGTAAATTTTAATCAAAATGAGAAGAGAAGAGAAGAGAAGAGAAGAGAAGAGAAGAGAAGAGAAGA
>JAPSGF010000006.1:14497842-14600469 GCA_035772895.1 Perdix hodgsoniae | reverse complement strand
AGAGAAGAGAAGAGAAGAGAAGAGAAGAGAAGAGAAGAGAAGAGAAGAGAAGAGAAGAGAAGAGAAGAGAAGAGAAGAGAAGAGAAGAGAAGAGAAGAGAAGAGAAAACATTTGCAAACAAATCCAAAACATTATATACTAAAAAATCAGGCTATGCAAAACTATTTTTTGAAGCTGAAGCTAAACATTCAGACACAATATATTACCCCAATAATTTTTCTCCTGAGATCAGGATGCTAAGCACACTCCAAGCACACTCTGCTGCCAAGATTATCTCCATTTCAGACAATGCAGTGTGGGAGATAGGTCACCCTAATTCTCCAGTACAGTGGACAACTCTCCAGAAAACTGGATAAAGTGGTAACTGCAATACAGCCTTGAGGGTAGGGGGAGAGTTTCTGCAGCACAACTTACTTATAGGTAGAGGCCACTGAGAATTTGTCCTGCTGTTCCTAGGACTTACATGACTCCCTGTGTTCATAGCACCCTGCTCTTTATATACACACACAACCCAGGGAAAGAGAAATGTATTATTTCATTTGGCTGTGGTGAGACTCCTTTCATCCTCACCACTCATACGCTTTTATTTGCTCTCTGGTCCAAAAATGGCAGTTCCTAAAACCAAACCATATTACATATTACTGACAGCTTCCTGCTAGAAGAAGGAAAGAATACAACAGGAAGACATTTTTTATTATAAAGTGCTAAAAACAGAGACAAGAGCATGACCTGTGGGGTCTGTGGTCATCCTCTGAGATTTGAGTGCCTTCAGTATGTGAAGAGGCCAGACAGAAGCTTCTGACTGGTTGCACATGGCTTGAGATGTCTGTGAAAAGAAAGCTCAAGCCTCAGAGGAATTAGGCGGTTGTACTGGATGACTAAACAGGGAATCTTCCATACATGTAGGCAGATGGGCACCTGGCTTCAATGGCACCCACTACATTCATCCTGTACGTCTGTTGGCCGTCCAGCTAGTTCCTTACCCAGCAAGAGTATACCTGTCCAAGCCATGGGATGCCAGCTTCTGCAGGAGAATACTTTGGGAGACGGTGCCAAAGGCTTTGCTGAAGTCTAGGTAGACTACATCAACAGCCTTTCCCTCATCCACCAGACAGGTCACTAGAAGGAGATCAGGTTGGTCAAGGTTGCCCTTCATGAACCCATGCTAGCTAGGCCTCATCCTCTGGTTGTCCTGTACATGCCACATGATCTCCCTCAAGACAATCTGCTCCATAACCTTCCCTGGCACTGAGGTCAAGCTAACAGGCCTGTAGTTCTCGGGATCCTCCTTATAATCCTTCTTGTAGATAGGAGTCACACTGGCAAGCTTCTAGTCTTCTGGGACCTCACCAGTCAAGAAGGAGAGCTGACAGATGATGGAAAGTGGCTCGGCTAATGACATAATATACTAACTATTAAGATCTCCCTGCACTCTTAATGGTCAATAGCTCACTATGTGCTCTAACTTCCATCACTTTTTTGGTCTTTCCAAGTTCAGTACCTACTCTTTCCTAGTATATTACAAGGATGCATTTTCTATATTGGAAGCATGGAGAAGCTGATGTTGCTTTTAATTACAGATTCACCAAATCGCTGAAGGTTAATATTGGAAGGGACCTCTGAGAAACCTCTGATCCAACATTCCTACTCAAGTAGGTTCCCTAGAATACATTAGTCAAGATTGTGTCCAGGTAGTTTTTTAATATCTTCAGGGAAGGAGACATATATATAAGGGATATATGAGGGGAAAGAAGAAAAAAGGGGGGGGGAAAAAAAGAGAAAAAAAAGAACAACAACAACAAAAAAGGCACTAAGGAAAAGATTACAAAAGATTTAGTTCTTTTAAGAATTGTCATTAGAAGCATTGTTAGCTGTCAAGACTTGAAATGAAGCAGAGAAACAGAAAGGCCTGAGCTACAACCTGTTTTGTACAGGGCCAAGAAATATTACAATGAGCTCTGTTGTGAGAAAATGTTACCTGCTAACTTGTGAGATTTTTTTCACTCTGTAGTTGCAGTTCTATTTAATGAGCTGTCTGAATCACTTCTCAATTTCAACTGCTAGTGTATTCTTGCCTCATACTTTTTGTGTTAAGGAACCACAAGATAACATTTGTTTGTGTAGAAGAGAGATGACATAGCAGCTAGGTCATCTGTCTGAGTGATGACAGAAGTATTTCTGCTGTTCTTCAGTAAGTAACACGGTTCTCAGACTGAACTTCAACTTATGCCTATTTTACAAAACTTTAACCACAGGGTGACTGGAGCACTGGAGCTGGGATTTATGGGAAGGTGGGAGGAAGAGTACAAGAGTACAAGGCAATAAAGATTGAGTATGAAAGCCACAGCAACAAAAGAAGTCATAGCATACATAAAATCAGCTGCACATAGCAAGGGAAGACTACAAACTACCAGCATGGGAGTTAGAAACTGCAGGTTTCCTTTAAAAATTGCATATGGGAACTACTTTTATTTGGTAAAACAGAGACACAGAAAAAGGTGTCCCTGTCCCTGAGGGCACAAAACTGACAGAAGCAGGCACAAAAATTGTCTGCTAAGTTCTGTCTTAACACATTTGACCAGATGCAGAAAGGAAACGACAGAAACCACAGTGGTGGATCAGAGCTAAAGTAAGTCAGGGCTCAAGCGCTGAGAACAGGGGAAGGAGAGGAATCTAACTGTCTGACCTCACAGGCAATTTACCAGATCAGAACCTATAAACAGGCTAATTCTGACATAATCACATCCATAAACATATCCTCCAGAGCAGCTGACACACATACCTCCCAAATGCTTTTCTTCACCTCAAACATTTGATCAATGTCATTTGATACTCTGTTGGATGGGAAGCCTGTCTGCACAATAACATAAAAATACTTGTATAATCAAGTTAGGTGAAGGCTTAGCATAATGTAGGATTAATTGGTATGTTGTGCGATGATGTAATTTGAAGCATGTTTACATGTGCTTCTACATTTTGGTAAGGTGATTTGGTTTTCTTCAATTCTGTGATGGTATCTACAAAGACCAACGTACTAAGTTACACTGGCATACAGCACAGTAACCTAAAGCTTTGTTCACCAAAGCTTATGAGATTCACCTATTCTGAGGCCAAAAGAAACCACAGTAGTTGTATCCCCTCAGATAACTGAAGAAATGGAATAATCAAAGCCAACAAGATATGTTCTTGACCCAAGACGAAAAAGACACATAAGCACTATTACTGACCTTACTGTGGTATCTCCTTAATTTTCCAATTAATTTTTTTTATGCCCTTTTTCAGCCTCCTCATTTTATTATGTAAAGTTAAAATAACTCCACGTAGGTGAAACACACAGGGAAACAAGAATGACAGCAAGTTGGGGAAAAGTGCTCAAAGAGACTTCAGTATAACAAGTGAACAACCGCTGCTATTAGTGTGTCTCTGTTGTCCTACAATCCTTTCCCACAATGTAGGTGATTGCTGTCAAGCCGAAAAAAAAGTGTCAACTATGATTTATCTTTTGTAATTTATACAGTAGCAACTAAATATATTTCATTTAACTATTTTTGGAGCAAAGCCATCTTGCTTAGAAGAACATCCCCATCTTCAGTAAAACTGCTGAAACATAAAGCCTCCCTTAAGACTGTTTCTAATATTAAATCCATTTCACCCTTTAGCACACCCCTGGCACAGGCAGAAAAAATGTTCGCTGCAGTTCTTGAAATGGAGGGCTGCTGTAACCTAACCTGTGAACAACCTTTCCGCTTTCATGGCTAAATGTTACAACTACCCTTTATTTCTTGACAGCCTGCGTTCTTGGCTCCCAGGTGTAAATTCTTTGGAAATCTGAGATGCAAGGCTTTCAACTGTACGCTGAAAGCTCTAAATATCAGGCACAATTTCCTTTTCTTTTAATGGGTGGGTTGTCATGGAAACATTACAGTGGACTCTGGGCTTCATACTTAAAACTCTCGAGGTTTCTGGCAGTTCCCTGATGGGTCCTGTCAACTGCTCTTTTCACAGGAAGTGGTAATAAAAATTCACTTTCCTGTTCAGTGAACCTTGAATGAACTGAAGGAGAACAACCTCAAATCCACTTGTTTCCTCTCACTCCAAATTTCATATGCATGACTGATAGCATGCTGCTTAACCCTTTCTGTAACTTTGTAAACAGCTGAGATGGGTAAAAGTTAAAAGTTCTGTATTATTACATAGTCTTGAAAGTTACTAGATTTTCCCGTGAAACAGGTATAAAACCTTCCTACAAATTTAAGATTGGTGAGGTAAAAAGTGAAGGGACAAAACCTCAACAGTTTTAGAATGTGTTTTTTCTTCAATTTATTTCCTGAGCTAAAAAAATTCAAAGAACTGTCGGAATGTGGTTAATTTCCTGTTTTCTGGCTTCTGATATATTTTCCTATGTAAATGTCATAATTATGTCACATTAGTGAGACAAAGACAATAAGAAAACCCAAGCATCCTTTTCCAGTACATAATTAGGTAATTTTCAGCAAGGGTCATATAATATATTCATAAAGTTCTCTTGCTATATATTACTTCACTGGTATGAAATGATTTCTTTTCTTTTTTTCTTTTTTTTTTTTCTTTTTTTTGAGGATTATCCCCTCAAGGCTCCTTTTACTGCTGAGGACAGATTCCTGAAATTTGTCATGAATATGATCACCAAAATGCCTTCAAATAAACAGGCACCTATGCTTCTTTCTATCCTTTTCCACTTTTTTTCCATATTTCTCAATTACATAGATGTCACTTTTTAATGCATTGACCCAAATAGTGTATATTAAGCTAGAGTGTCCTTCTCATGACCAACCTTAGGCATGTCTGCAAGGGAAAGCAAAGAACTACTTGAAACTGGTGTTCTTATTGAGAGTTTGTTAGCTTCAATCACAGTCTTGGTAACAACTCTGGGACCATTTTGCAACTTTAGCAGCTCCAGTTTGTGCCCAGCCTCCCTGCAAGATAAGTGACACATACTGTATGTTAACTTTTGTGCTCCCTTGCTATCAGACATGTTTCCACTACATTACACAGAGAGGTTCTTAACTTTACCATTTCTCTTCATTGTTAGGTTCACTGAGAGGAACCCCAATGGATTTATACAGACAGACAGACAGATAGATTAGACAACAAATGTCATAGGTCCCTATATAGCAATATCTGAGCCCACTAATGAACAGGAGAACAGGTAAATTTGCTCACTGATAGCCATAAATTCAACATAATACTATGTAATCCTGCTGGGAAGTTTGCATGATTAAAAAGTTAGAAATCTCTGCTTTAAGTATTTAGAAAGGATCAAATGGAATAAGGAGAGAAGAAAATGAGGAGGCATTACCTGTCACTGACAACTCATAAGCAATGTTTACAGGTCATTGTCCAAACAGGTAAAAGTAAATGGGCTCAGAGTTAGTGCTTCCTTTCCTCTACATAAGAAAATCCCACCTATGCATCCTTGTATGTAAAGAGGAAAAAAATATATACCTATATCTACTTTATTTTAAGAAACTCTGTTGTCAGAGAGTAATAGTGCATTCGCTACCTGAAACGCTGCTGACTAGACTGTTTCTGGAAATTTTGCAGGGAATATTTTTACTTTTATGTGAAACGCATTGTGGTGTATGAATGGGAACTAACTGAAAATCCAGAACATACAGCCCAAGTGAACAAAACTGATCACAGCTTAAGCAGACTAAAATCCTGATCCATATTTAGATACTTACTGTTTGGGAAGGGGCAGTTTCCCAGAAATGAAAATAGTTGGTCTAGGCCAGGCCATCTGGAAGAAAGGAATGGAAACAGAAAGATGTGAGTGGTCACAACCTGGCCCAGAGGTGCAGGAAAAGCCACCAGCCTCAGTGAAGGCTTCTGTTTAGAAGGCTGAACAAGAGCCAGAGAAGGGAAGCTCAAGTAAGATGCAAACAATATAAATAAGATACAAATATCTAATATGAAGATTTTACTTATAGTTGTGATGCATTTTTCTCTGCTACCATTCTAAAAATCGAGACTGTCTACAATTTGAAAATATATTCGCTAGATAATCCATAGCTGCTACAACTGAAGGCAGGTCTATTGGAAATACTTATACAGGCAGAGTGACTAGATGATGAAAAGTTTTCTTCTGATGTTAAAATCTAAGAAAGTTATCATTGTGTGAACCTCAAAACTTTCAGATCCCTTCTTCAGCTCCACATCACCACCACAGTGGATGTTTATTCTTTCATGAAATGGCCCATGTCTGTAAACTGCTGGATTAAGCTTTACTGACACAACTCTCCTAGTTCAAGTACAGTGTCTGCACTCAAATTTAGCAGTGGAGATGGTACATTTTTGTCTGCACTACTGTCTCAGTATGAACCAACACGCAAACTGACTTTAGATTCAGTGGTATCACACTACTGTGTGGATATAAACCTTTTCTAGATCAATAGCACCAGTGTCCACTACCTCACTTCCCTAGGATCTGTATAACAGTCTTCCTAAAGCAATGCAATTGGATGTACTCAAAAGTACAAAATTTAGTCATGTTTCACATGAAAGAAAAAAAAATTACATTCCTTTTTACAGGATTTCCATACTGAACATTGACTGAGATTCTTTTCACTTTAAAAATCAATATTAAAATAACAATCAGCTGCACAGGGTGAGTAATTTCTGGTTTCAAATACTGCTTCTTCAGGACACTAATGTTTTAGTGGTTGTGTTTTCCATTCAGTGCTGTAGTCCTTTCTTCATGTTAAATGACATTGTAATGGAGCAAGACTTCACATTTTGTCTTTACACAATGTGAGTATTTCCACTGACTTTAAGTGGCCTTGTAACTTCAAGCTGTCACAGACATAAGTCATCACAGTGTCAGACTTTAAACAGCAACCATCCGGTCTAGCTACTTCTACAGAAGAATTCAGTCATTTACATACTGCACTTTTGAACCTGCAGATCCCATGCTTTCTGCCAGAGGTTTGCAGAGGGATAAAGACTGAAATTAAACCAAACCACTATACGCGTAGTTAGGATCTTCCACAAAATTCAACCTGCTTTATGTTTCTTCCAGTGAAGGGGTTTTAATAAAGTTATTAGCAAGCATGGAGTTGTTATGACCTAAGTGCAGCTTAAAGATAGTTAAAATTAAGGATAATGCTATTAGCAGTTTAAGAAAATGTTTTTTCATTTCAGGCACCATAGATCTTTGGTTTTGTTCACACATCTCAGGGTTCTGCCCATTAAATAATGTTTATGTGGTAATTCTATAATCTCTTCATACTTCTATTGCATGCATGAAAATCAAATATACCAACATACTGTGAATGTATTTATAGTGTTTCACGTAAGTAAACAGAAGTTGGCAAATAACAGGAAGAAAATGGACATTAAATTACTTTAACTGAAGAAAAAAGTAAACCCATAATGATGTGAAAAAAAAGATACTGCAAAAGTCTGTTTGATGCCACATGTCTCTGCTGGTTATCAGTTAAATATTTCTAGTTCATACAAAAATAGAATTGTCTTAAACTTCCAATTCTATTTTTAATACTTACAGCATAATTAAAGAGATATGTATCTGAATTCATAAAAACTAATTTAATCAAACTGAAGACTTTTTTTTTTAACAGATACCTAGAAGTTCAGAAAGGTATCAAATCAAATCTAATGGTCTTCATACATAGATTTTAAACCAAATTTATTCAGTAATGACAAAGTAAATCTGCATTTGAAATTTATGCCGCACTATGTTATTAAGTTTGAAGAATGGCTGATGACATTGCCCAAGATGGTTTATGTGACCCAAATGATTGAAATAATACATATTAACAGACAGATTTGAGTCTTTTCCTTTCTGTTCCACAGCTGAACACAAACCTCACATAAGTGTCCAACATTTTTACTTGATTGGGACACACTGAGTGAAGAAGAATTGTCTTGGACCACATATAAAATAGTCAATGTATGTAAGTAAAAATTTATTTTCTTTTCTAAAGGATAAAAAGATAGGGCAACAAAAGCATAAATCTACAGGGTTGTACATGTATGCACAGTTTTCATCCAAGCATGATGGCTCAGCAGTTATATTAAATTAAGCACAAATTCACCTCCCAAGAATTGTGGTTATCTCTGCTCTTTAATATTCATACATGCTATCAAGAACTGTAAAATCATCTAAATTCAAAAAGATTCTCAGGGCCATCAAGCCCAACTGTGAACTTGAGCTACCAAATCCCATCACTAAACCACATCCCTCAGTGCTATATCCATACATATCTTAAATACCTTCAGGAATCAAGACTCCATCACTTTTCTGAACAGCCTTTTCCAATTCTGCATCATCCTCCCCATGAATAAATCTTCCTAATGTCTAATCTAAGCCTCCCCTGGCACAGCTCGAACAGCCCCAGCTCCTTCAACTGCTCCTCATAAATCTTGTTTTCTAGTGCCTTTACCAGTTTTGTTACTTTTCTCTGCACATGCTCAAGCAACTTGATGTCTTTCTTGTAATGAGATGCCCAAAATTGAACACAGTACTCAAGGTGTGCATTCATCAGTGCCTCATACAAGGAGGCAATCACTTCCATCACGTCCCTAGTCCTACTGGACACACTACTATTACAAGCTAGGACACAGCTGAATTTTTGGGGTACCTGTGCACACTAATGGCTCATGTTCTATGAGCTGTCAGCCAGCACCTTCAGGACCTTTTCTGCTGAATAACTTTCCAGCCACAACTGAACCCTGGTGAATGCTTTTGGTGAGTAGCTGCCTGCTATACTGAACACCATTTCTAATGATGCTTTTAGACCAGTTGTCCATCCAGTTTTTCACCTAGCAAACCAACATCTCTCCAAGTCTTGAGCAGAAGCTCTTCAAGAATACTGTGGGAAATGGTGTTAAACAATTTGCTAAAGTGGAGGTGAACAAAATTACAGCCTTTTCTCATCTACTTAGTGGTTTATCTTGTCATAAAAGAGATCCAGTTAGTCAGGCAGGGCTTACCTTTCATAAAGTTATCCTGGCTTCTTCTGATCATTTGATTGTCTATTCTCTGCCATATGAAGATATTTGAGATGATCTGCTCCACAACCTTCCTGGTACTGAGATCATCCTGACAGGTTTCCACGTTGCTAGCTGATAAATGACTTTCATTAAAAATTGCATTTCTCTAACATTATCAGTTTCACAGTACCCACACTTGGAAGAGTAAGGGGTTCCCATTATGTATCTGTGGTCCAGCTGCTTCTATGCATGCCATCCCACCACATTCAGGCATATATCTGCAGGGCTGTAGTAACACCAACATCACTGAACATATGTGGCTTGAGGACAAGTTTTTCTATTTTCCCACTGTGCAATTTTTGACCGGGTTTATTCATCATTTCAGCAGAGAGCCTCATGAACACTTCTGCTGATACGGCTGAGGAGTGAAGGGTTGGGAATGCTTTAAAGTTTCATTCAGTTGGTATATTGTGAAGCTACAACATGAGAGGATCACATGGAATCATATGAAACCAATATATTGTCACATTAATAATTCTGTATCTCCAACAATACTATATTTTTGGTCATTGTAGTCAATAAGAATTGGATTTACACTGCCCACAGCAAACTTCTGTTAATATTTGCTAAAGAAGAAAACAACAAAAAACACACTTAGAAAAACATTAACCAGAAAGCTTTTTTACAAGGAAAATGAATCATTTAATACAATATTGATAATATGCCATATGAAGATATTTGAGATGATCTGCTCCATAGCCTTTCTGGTACTGAGATCATCCTGACAGTTTTCCACATTGCTGTGTTCTTGTGTTTCCTGAACTGAGGGGCCCAGACTGGGTGCAGTACTCCAGATGTGGCCTCAACAAGGCAGAGCAGAACATGAGGGTCATGTCCTTCAACCTGCTAGCCATGCTATTTTTAACGCACACAGCATACTGTTTGTCTCCTTGGCCATAAGGCACAAGGCTGATTCACGGCTAACCTCTTGGCCACCAGAACATGCATGTCCTTCTGTGCTGAGCTTCTCTTTAGCATGTCAGACATTAACCTGCAGAAAGTGCATGTGGTAATGCCTTCCCATGCAGGACTTTGTACTTCACAGAATCACAGAATCACAGAATTATCAAGGTTGGAAAAGACCTAGAAGATCATCTAGTCCAACCATTACCAATACTTCCCAGCTAAACCATATTCCTCAACACAACATCCAAACGTCTCTTGAACACTCCCATGGTCGGTGACTCCACCACCTCCCTGGGCAGTGCATTCCAGTGCCTGACCACCCTTTCCGAGAAGTAATATTTCCTAATGTCCAGCCTGAATCTCCCCTGGAACAGCTTAAATCCATTCCCTCTAGTTCTATCACTAATTATACAAGAGAAGAGGCCGACCCCCAGCCCACTACAACCTCCCTTCAGGAAGTTATAGAGAGCAATGAGGTCTCCCCTGAGCCTCCTCTTTTCCAGGCTGAACTTGCCCTTGTTGAACCTCATCAGGTTCCTCTCCTCTCAGCTCCCCAGTCTGTCCAGGTCTTGCTGAAGGCAGCACAGCCTTCTGATGTGTCAGCCATTCCTCTCAGCTTTGTCTCATTAGAAAACTTTCTGAGGGCACATTCTATTGTTTCATCCAAGTCATTGATGTAGGTGTTGAATAAGCAGTGCATGACTAAAAATGTCATGTACGAAAATGTACTGTACATTCCTGGAAGTAAACAGAAGTTTAGTCTTAATTTAAGGTACATAGTATGAAGTAAATAATATTTATGAGGTATAATAAATGAGGTATAAGGGTAAGGGAAGACTGATAAAGGAATCAGCAGAAAGAAAAGACAGATGTGGATACACTTAAAGTCAATTCAACTTACTATAATTTCTCAGCTTACATATTGCTGAAAAATACCTGAGAAATATTTTTACATTCAGTTTTTAATCTTTCATCTACCTCAGCATTGTATACAATGAGCTGTCAGGAGCATTGGGATTTAACTTTGTACTGCATAACACTGATATTTTAAAAAAGAAATTAAAAAAAACCACTCTGTAACAGCAAGCTGCCTGTTTGTTTATGGATAAATTTCAGTATAAGATCCTTATGTAATGATTGTCACTTCCCTGTGTTATTCATGACTTCCATGAATGATCAAGAATTAAAAATAATATTGATTTTAATGCACTTTGCAAGACACTCAAAAATAACGGAAATAATTTGTGGATCAAGACAATCATTTAGATTATTTCTGTGTTACTTGATAAACTTACAGAATATATTTAAACAGAGACAAATGCAAATAAAAATTTTAGAAAGAGGCAAAGCATACTAGCAGAATGAAAGACCGTGTCCTGGAAAGATTCATCTGACTAATGATGGCTGTGCAATTTGACATGCATTCTCAGTGGTTTGTGTAAAATTTTTGCACCACAGTAAAAAAGAAAAAAAAAGAAAAAGGCGTAATTATCAGACTGCATAGTTAGCCTAGGTTAGCACTGGAATGTGGCATAACATTTTCTTCATACTAGGTTTTAAAAATGACATTGAAAAATCATGCAGAGAACAAGCTATAAATATTGTTAAAGGTGGAAGGAAATGCCTCACCATGAGAGGCTGTTTTGTTAAGAAGAAAAAAAAAAGAAAGGTTATTTGACTGCATTATAAAACATTCTTGAGGAGAAATATACTAAAGAGGATCTTAATGCAGTGGAGAAAAACTGAAAACTGACTAAATCAAATGGGAAATTAGGAAATGTCTTTTAACAATGCTGGTCAGTGAAGGTAACAACAAAAGGAGAATTTGTAATCTGTAACTGTTGATGTCTCTGGATGATTTTTGACTGTTCTGCTTTAAACCAGCAGGCAGCACAGCACTGCGCTGTAATATGCCCAATTTCCCCTCTGTGGTAGAAGAGAGAACCAAGTGTTGAGGTAAAAACTATTTACTAAGACAGAAAAGGAAAAGAAGAAGGGAATAATAATAACAATGATAATAATAAAAGATATATATTTACAAAAAAGTGATGCACAAAGTCACCACATGCCAACAAATGCCCAGCCAGTCCCTGAGCAGTGGACTACTCCCAGCCAACTCCTCATAGTTTTTAAAGTTTTTTTCACATGCTGTTATATGATATAGAATATCCCTTTTGCCAATTTAGGTCAGCTTTCCCGGTTCTCTCTCCTTCCAATCCAGCTCCTTGTGCCATTCCAGCCCCTTCATTGGCAGGGCAGCATAAGAAGCTGAAGCATCCTTGGCTCTGTGCAGCCACTGCTCAGCAACAACTGAAACATCATTGTGTTATCAACATTTTTTTTCTCTGAAAGCCAAAACATAGCATCATGCCAGACTTGAAGGGAGAATACTCTGTCTGAGCTGAAATCGGGACATTGACTCAAAAACAAGAAATGGTTCAGCAACATCCCTAATTCAGCCTGGAGGTTGCCCAGCTGGGTACCATTTCTCTGTCTGTCATATCAAGGTAAAACAGATGATACTTTTTCTTTAAACTGTAAAAATGCCCTGCTTTCAGTTCCTGGGGGGATACATACCATCACACAAGCACAAGAAAATCTATTGTCCAGTGGTAACTGAACTGTTATTCTTAACATTGTTTTCAGTGTTGTTCTTAACAAGATGCAGGTCTTAAATCATTTCTCACTAAAAAGAAACATCTGCAGCTTCCTTTACTGGAGGTCTCAAATTGTTGGCTGGCAACAAAAAGGCAACTGGCCCATTCTTGGGTTTACATTTTCATTATTTTCTCTTATTTAAAAGACCTATGATATTATTCTCAACAGCAATGAAACAATGCCTTACTTGTGTCTTCAATAAAACTCTATGCTTTTGCACACTGGCATGAATATTTCACGTAGATTTCTAGAACAGGTTCTATTACCTCCACTGGGTAAAAATTTTACACATACACCCACATTTATCTCAACAGTTTCTAAAGCTTAATATTCTTGAAAAAAAGGCATAATTTCTAGAAAATATATTCTTCATGTTTGACCATTTAAATATTATATACTTTAAAAGATATAAATACCAAGCTATGTACTTGAATAGAGCAGTGTTGCAAGCTGGGGACTTCAACAGTTGTGCACTTAAAACCTACTGTCATTGACATAGCAGTCAAACAGTGTTCAGATTGGCCTTGGAAATTTGTGTTTGGAACAGAGTGACTCAAGGTCTTGGGTGTTGTCACAGCTGGATTTGGAGTCATGCCTCCAGGCCTAGAATTCTACAGAGGCTCCTGCACAACACATGCAATGAAGTCTGGGTGGGTTATAAGCTGGGAACAGGACTGTGACAGCCAACATAAAGAGCAGAGCAGAGGTCTGAGTCAATCAGTGAGAAATATTTATGAAATACTGAAATACTGCCCTTCCCACAGGCTTCTGATGCATACAAGGTTTTCTGGCTGTCATTTCTGAACATGTGTCCACATCTTTCTTTGGGAGGGGAAGACCAGTGGCTCTTTACTGTGACAAGTCCGACATGTTCAAGGTGGAAGTAATGCTGCTTACCTCTTGTACTGCAAGATTTTATGCCAGTCACATTGTCAGATGAAATTGTATTGTACTGTATTGCAAAAAAATTGAAGTCCAATTTTAAGAAGAAAAAGAAAGAAAGATGAAGCTGACACCTCCTAATGCAGAATCCAATAACTAAGGAAATCCTCTATCTCAAGGTCTGACCTAGAGGAACATATGTCTAGGAACACTGCATGAATGCTGGCATGAAGTAACTGTTATTTGAGGCAGGTAGTACAGCAAAACCCTACATCTTTGTCCTTAGTCTTCACAACTTTCGTGGCATTAGGCTGTAGGCTGCATAAATCTGGAATTTATGTATTATTATTATATGTGCATCCCAAATAGTTGTTCCCTAGGCGTACTGCTTAGTTTCAGCCCCCCTCGGAGCCTGAGCTGCATCCAAAACCTATACATTTTTTCAGTAAAAATTTAAGTCTCTTGGGTAATGTGCAGTGACAGAAAAGTTTTCTGGCATTCTTGCCTGCCTCATACTGCCAAAAAGGTTAATAAGATACATGAGAATGGCTAGGACTTACCGAGGTCCATTCGCACTTCAAATAGGTGCAACACAGAGTGGCTGCAATGTCCCAGAGGCACTTGCTTCCCTCCCTTTTTTTTTCCTAGATGGTGATGAAGAAAACTGATTCTGTAAATAACTGGAAGCATTAATTCACACACTGGAAAAAAGGTTTTATAAGCCTTTAAGCAAAGCAGATTGACAGCTTACTTGAAAAGAAGAATTTCTAAACGCAACGCTTCATTAACCAGCTAAAGCTATAAATTCCTTCCTCAAATAAAGTGGTATCTCCTTGAGAATTACATTCAAGAGAAATGGTTCAGTTGACATTATGAAAAAAGGAACAAAATACTTTGCTTTGTCAAAACCTAGAGAACACTTCATTTTACATTTCTGAGATTTTTACTCATGGATTCATATTTTCAGGCCCCAAAGGTTCCATTAGATGTCTTGTTGAATTAGAACTCCTTACTCTTGCAGTTTTCAACATCTGTTCTACGTAACATTTGTCTTTCACAGAGGCATGTATTTGTTTTCTTTCCCATTCTTCATTTTGGTTTGGAAAATTAGTGACCAATTTCTCATCTTGTAGATTAATCTATTTTTATAGGCATTCAAAATGTTGGAAAACAGACTGCTTGATGGTGTTTTAAATGGAATAGTAGCTCTTTTTTTTTTTTTAATTACAGAAGATTAGCGATGAAGACAAAAACAAGAAAAATTTGTAGATACACCTGGATCGTAAAATGGAGAGGGTTGGAAAAGACCTCAAGGATCACCAAGCTCCAACCCCCCGCCACAGGCAGGGCCATCAACGTCCCCATTTAATACTATATAAGGCTGCCCAGGGCCCCATCCAGTCTGGCCTTGAACACTTCTAGGGATGGGGCATCCACAAGCTCTCTGAGTAGCCTGTTCCAGCACCTCACCACTCTCTCTGTAAAGAACTTCCTCCTGGTATCCAGCATAAATCTTCCCTCCTTCAACTTAAAACCATTTCTCCTTATCCTGCTGTTATCTACCCTTTCAAAGAGTTGATTCCCCTTCTGTTTGTAGGCTCCCTTTAGGTACTGAAAGGCTGCAATGAGGTCACCCCACAGCCTTCTTTTCTCCAGGCTGAACAAGCCCAGCTCCCTCAACCTGTCTTCATAGGGGTGGTGCTCCAGCCCCCTGATCATCCTTGTGGCCCTCCTCTGGACCCTCTCCAACAGCTCTCTGTCTTTCTTGTACTGGGAGCTCCAGACCTGGACACAGTTCTCCAGATGGGGCCTCACAAGAGCAGAGTAGAGAGGGACGATCACCTCCCTGTCCCTGCTTGCCACCCCTCTCCTGGTGTAGCCCAGGATACCATTTGCTTTCCAAGCTTCAAGAGCACACTGCTGGCTCATGTTAAGCTTTTCCACCAGCATTCCCCGCTCCTTACTTGCAGGGCTACTCACAAGAATTGCTCCTCCTAGTCTGTATATGCCTGAGATACCTCTGGCCCAAGTGCAAAACATTGCACTTTGCTGTGTTGAACCTTATTAGATTCACCTGGACCCACCTTTCAAATTACTTCTGTTTGAGTTATAGCTTTTTCTTCCGGTTTTTGTTTGTTTGTTTGTTTGTTCTGTTTTGTTTTTGTAGATCTTAGACAACTAATTCATGAACTGGCTTCTCAGGCAGGCCCACTTTATTTCTATGTTTGTGAAAATTACCTATCCTTTCAGATTCCCAGTTACATGTTCACACTGAAGACATTCCTTACTTAGACATATTTCAAACTAATCTGTGGGGACACCACCAATTACATCTCATTGCTTGAAGAATATTATAGCTGTGGGTGCACTGTGTTTGTTCTTTCAAATTTGCACCTTTATATAGGAAATTGGACAAGGCTTCATGTTTCTGTTCATCAAATGAGCATAAACCTTCATGTGCATAAAATAAGGGTGTGAGCTGAAAGGCAACCAAATTAGAACGTGTGAATTAAATTAGGATCAGGACAAAAACTGTACTGAAACTTCTGACCAGGAGTTAGAGTAGACATAGCCAAAGGATTTTTAGTATTGATATTACGTGAAGCAAAAAAGCAAACTGACGTTTCTCATTTTCTCCCCTAACTTTTGTCTGCTGAGAAGCTCAAACAAGTAATTGATATGATAACATAATTAATATATCTTTGTCTGGAGTAAAAGTTCCATGCAATGAAGGAATGCAAATAATCTGAGAAATGTTTTGGATAAATTCCTTATTTGTCATAATTTGTGAGTCTAAATAGAACAATGAGAAAACGTTTAACAATAGCTGCTTTAATATGGTTTAAAATTTCATGTATCTCATCCAGGATATGAAATGTAAGGAATTTCTGTACTGACCTTCTAGCACTCAGTGGAAGGACTGAACAGAAAAATATTTACCAACAAATATGCATACTCATAGTCCACCAATATATTTTCATAATTTACTGTCTGCTAGTAGATTCTTATCATCTGTATGATGGATGAAATTATACTCTGAAAAGAATTATTATTTTCACCAATCATATGTTAACATACAACAGAATGAAATGCATTATTTTTGTCTTTATTTTTATCGTTATTTTTCTGCACAATTTACTTTTTTGAATACTAAAGCCATTTTCTGCAAAGTTATTTCTGTTTCTTCCAAGTTCATTATATCATTAATTATATGAAAACGAAGAGAGAGAGTGGTTAGGTTTAAAATTTAAAACACATATATCAGTACCTTTCAACTCACTTCTCACACAAAGTATTAAGAACACAGTGTTGATGCAGAAGAAAGAAAGCTAAATACAAAGAATTTCTACATAGTTTGTCTTACTACCACAAAATCACTGGAATCTTTTATGCTTTGTTCTTCACATTTGATATCAACAAAACTAAAGGAAGCCACAGACACGCACACAAAAAAATGAAACAAATATAAAGTTAAATATTTTGGATAATTTAGACATAAGAGTATGTGTACACACAATCACTTCAGTTGTATGAACAAACCAGATAACAGATGCAGTGACTCTGTAGACACAGTTATCCTGTCTGTATGTCTGTTACAGTAATTGCATACGTGTAAAATTTTGGAACACAATTGCCATTCTGTTTTAAACATGTGTACATATGGTTAAATAGTCACAGAATTAAACTCAAAGCCTGTAACCTATAACAGGTGAGAGACATCACTGACTTAAGAAAAACATGAAAAATTACAATGATGGAAAGCACATGGAAGTTCATTTTACTCTATTTGCACATCTTTATTGGCCTTAATAATCTTTACCTCTGTGAAGCAGACAAGTAGGCTTTTTGATTTTATCCAAACAAATATTATTTTCCACACTATGTCACAGAGAGAGTTACGAATTAACCTTATGAGCTCCTATCTGTCTCTTGCTTTTACCACTGCACCTTGCCATTTTATTTAGCAGCATGTTACTAGGACTTCAGTACCAGCCTTCTGCTGGTGCATGTTTCAAGGGTATGGCAGATTGCGACCTACTTACCTCTCACCCTCACCTCTCAGGTCACTCCTGATTTTTGACTCATATCAAAACTGCATGGAGTCATGAATTGGATTCAATGATCCCTGTGCATCCCTTCCAAGGATATTCTGATTCTTTATTATTCTACCTGTTTTAGCTATTAAAATTATGCAAAGGTCAGTGGAGGGAACTATGCACTACTTCACTGTTAAAGCTGGGGCACTTTTACCTCTTTGATGTGATTGATCATAAATCAGCCCTTGTAATATAATTTTTGATTATTTTTCCATAATTCTGATCTTACAATTAAGACAACCTTTTTGGTTTTGTAATCCTTCAGCCAGCAGATGTAGCAACAGATCTCCAGAAACTTAATCTTTGTATTTTTTAATTCACAGTCTTTCAAATACTATATTTACACCCTTTGCAGATAGTGCCTGAACATCTCCCTCAAAGAAAGAAAATCACACACAAAGAAAGTTCTGATCACCTCTGTGATGAGAATGTACTTTTTAAATTATTATTACCATTATTATTTTGTAAAAATTATAAGGTATGGAAAATGTAGATCTTAAACTAGAAAACAGGTGCACATAATTACAAACTTTTCATGAAGGCTTTTTCTTTGAAGATACTGAAAAAATGAAACACATAGCCCAATTAATTTTATATTGTTATTTAGAAAAGAACAATTGCTTTGGATTTTTCTCTTCCCATTATCAGTTCTTTCTTATATCTGGGGAGGAGAGGAAAAGATGAATTAATTCTTCAGAAATACCGGACTAAGATTTCTGAAAGACTTGAAATATTTTTAAACCCAGACATTGTTTTCAGTTGTGACTCTCACACATGTATATTTCAAATATTTCTATGCTTTAATATAGGTTTTAGTATGTCTATCTGGAAATATATAACGTTTCTAAGGATTTGGCAGATCTATAAAGTTACTTACAAGAAATATTACATTTGCAAATAAGATAATGGAAATCGTAAATACAGCCTCAGTCAACACTATGTGAAAGGTGTTTGGAATAGACAGAAAAAGAGATGTATGAATATAATTTTAAAAGCATGGCATTGCGTTTACTAGTATCTGTGATGTATCATAGCTCTACTTTGTTATTTTGCTAGCCCAGGAAAAACAAGAGAGGTCCCAAGGGCCTGTTGGTGCACACTGAGTGGCAGAGCAATGCTCTTCCTTTGCTGTTCTTTTTAAAACACTAAATTATAATGAAGACAGAGGCTAGACATTTTTACAGTTAAAGAGGAAATAAATGATTAAGCTTTTACAGCAAAGGTCATTGTCTTAAAGACAGTGCCAGACTGACAGCACTGAAAACCAAAATCATCTTTTAGCCACAGAATAGATCCCATTCAGCTACAGTTACAGAAACTATTTCAAAGTTTTTTACTAGTTTGAAGAGGCGTGTGATTTCTAGCTGATACAGCAAAGAACCACATCATCCAAAGCAAGGCAAAAGGTAAGGCAAAAGGCAAAAGGCAAAAGGCAATACAAGGCAAGACAAGGAGAGGAGAAAGACAGTGCTGATTGGTCAGAATCCTAGAAAAGACGTATCTTTCCCTGAGTATAAAAAGTTGATTAAAAGTTCTAAGACTAATTCATCTCTATACTGTTTGTTAAAATTAGACATATGTGTCTATTCTTATAATATTAACAACCATAATTGATTTCATAAGTTTTTTTCACACTAAGTTCTATAACTTTTTTTTTTTTTTTTTAAATCATTGATTTCCAGGTAATATTCTGCCTTGATCTTATCCTTCCTCTAGAACTGTCAACAAATACTAAATTCAACACCAACTGAAAAAATCACGTACCTTCTTTTTATTAACAAGTTAAATCTGGTGAAGGTTGATCATTGGTTTCTCTGCTCTATGTGCTTCCAGAAAGAAAGTTCAATACTTGATAAGGAAGATTATTAGAGTCACAGATGCCTTCTGAGTCATGCAGTCTAGAAGTCTGCTATTACAGACAACCATATCATATAATCTCTTTCATAAACTAAATAGGCTCTACCTTAAAATTAATTAAGCTTATTCCATTACTTTTATTAGAAGAACATCCCTCGTTCCTCTGATAGTTCCTCTAATTTCTAACCTAAATTTTATAATGACTCTTTGTTTTTGTGCCAACAATGTCCTTTAGATTAATTAGTTCTTCTCCCTCCCTGCTGTTTATTCCCCTCTGGTGCATTTCAGAGAGTAGTCATATGTCCTCTCAGCTTTCATTCTGGGAGACTAACTAAGCCAAATTTTTGATTTGCTATTGTAATATGTGCCCTCTATTTCACTGATCATCTCTGAACAGAAATTCTTTTTAGTTCCTCAGTGCAGAGTCTTCTTTTTGCATTTTAATATTTTATCTTTCTTCTATTATTTCAAGTCTCATTTGTGCCAGACATCTATTTTTTCCTATAAGATATTCCAACCCACATCTGGATTGATGTTGCATATCAATTTTGTGTCTTCGATGATATTTAATGAGCATTCAAGACTTTTTGCTAAAAAAAAAAAAAAAAAAAAAAGATCAACAGAAGTATTGAATAAGGTTATTTCTAAGAGTTTTCCTCATTTTTTGTTGTTGTTGTTGTTGTTTTTTCTCAGTGATAATTTTGTGTCAGATTCTTTCCAGTCAGGCTAAGATTTGCTTTCCCATTTGCTAAGTATTAATCTTTATGGTTGGATAGCAGTAGGAAATTTTTTGCTCAGATTATGGTGAGGCACTGGAAGAGGATGCTCAGAGAAACTGTGGATGCCCCATTCTTGGAGGTCTTCAAGGCCAGGTTGGGTGGGGCCCTGGGCAACACGACCTAATGAGCTGAAACCTGTCCATGACAAGGGGTTACTTTTAAATCACTTATGTAGAACTAAAACTGTATTAATTGTTTTGCATTTGCCCAAACTATTTCCTTCTTCCTCTTATTAGTTATACTATGTTTACTATCTTGCAGTCAGATTCTCTTATGTCACTATACTGCGCAATGATTCTTTCAGTGCTCTCAGCCAGCAGCAGGACTTCAGTATAAAATATGGAGTTGAGAGGCCTTAGGCACATAGTCCATCTCTTTTTCTCAAGGCATTAGGATAGGTAATTATATGTCTTTTTAGCTGATTTATTCATAAGACTTAATTCAAACATCCTTAAACGGAATAAAGATGGATTCAATTTCTCTGCAGAAATAGTATTACATCAGAGAAATAGCATTACAACAGCTAATCTACAGTGCAGATATCACCAGTTAAGAATTTACCTGCTGCTTAATGCATACTATGTTTGGTTATTTTGTATCTTCATTCCTGCTATTTTTCAAGAGGAATATAACCATATGTTTCTTGACTGCAATGAAAGGATTACTGAGCTAGTGCTTCAGGTAATGTAGATAAATGAAAAGCTCTCGCCATCGGCTACCCTCGAGCCAGTAAAAAAGAAATCACTTATGAAAGCTGATTTGCAATGCATCTTGCTAACCCTTAACTTTTAAATAAATCTCAGAATCACTGATCCAATTGAAACCAGAAACAAAATTTATAGAGCTATGCATTTGTTGGTCTCAACAGTGATGTGTGAGTTATTCTTTTATCACAAAGGTAAAAAGCTAATCCTTCAGGAGGAAAAAAAAAAGTCCATTAACAACCTACTTCACACTTCATTTAACAGCAAGCATCAACAGGCACTGGTTGTAATGGAAGTCACACTAACCTTTCTTGCTGCCAGCCATTCTTTTCATGAGTTGGTGAGAGAAGGAAAAAGAAGAGAAGGGAAGGAAAGGAATTGACAGAATGCATAAATACATGTGAAGAAGAATTCTGTCCTGCTAACCCATGGATCTGTGCAACAGCACCGTTCCAGAGCCTTAAACGACAACCAATATTATATATTGCTCACTGTAAAACCTGGAGAATGTCTAAAAAGCTTCAGCCACAGCTGTTTCTTCAAAATTTATTTTATAACGAAGAGGCTGCCTGAGGGTGCCCTCAAATAAACTTCCTATGTGTGGGCTGAAAAAAAACCTGATGTCGTTGTATTTATAGATCATTTCAGGAGTAAGTCTAAAGGAGCTTGCATGTTCTACCGCTTAGAGCCAAAGAGCTGGGAATAGGCTCTCAAAAGGATACTAGGCGCTACTCCCAGTAGTGCCACTGACTGACCTTTTTATGCCTCAAGCTGCTCAACAGTAAAATTGAAATCTTTTTTGAAAATAAAATCAAGAACTCGGAAAAAACAACAATAGCATAGTTTCAGGCAGATCATGAAATCAAGTGATGGAAGTTCTATTATGGTCTCTGCCAACTGATTAGTTGGCAACTATTTGGATGATTCTGGAGAAAGTTATTTAGGGCAAACACATATCATTCACCTCATCAGAGAACGCAGAGCCACCGTAGAGCAAGCCAAGTTCAGCACCAGAAATACAATAGCTGGATAGCAGGATATAATTCCACCTCAGCTAACTCATTAATTAAATCTAATTTGGGCCAACTGATCCAAGCATGCAGGCTTGGTTAAACCAAAAATTTTGATTCACACAAGCTAGTCTCTTTGAATGGCATTGCTCTGTGTTGACCAGCAACTGGAATCACTCAGGATTCCCTATCACATTCACTCTGTATAATGCTCCTTAAAATCACTGGACCTTTCAAATGTATCCAAATCATTTTCTTGCTGTTTTGAGTTCTATTGGACTGCTGAAAATACTGAAGTGTGCCTTCAAACAAGTTTTGCACAAATCTCTTACAAAACAGCAACAGAAATCTCAAACTCATCCTTAAATACCACTAAGTACCACATGTTGATTTTTCTTGAGAGGTGAAATTACCATAAATTTGAGTAAGAACAGCTGTTTCAGTTGTAAAATTAAAAAATGGTAAATAAAAAAATGTAATTCCAGAGAACACTAGTACAATGTAGGCTTTTGAGCCATTGTCAATAATTGGAAGTTATGATGCAGATGAAAATGTGATTTTTATTAATAAGAATGTATGTATTCTGTCAAATCTTCATCAAGATGTAAAAAAAAAAAAAAAAAAAAAAAAGGAGAAAGAAATTTGAAGGACATCTTTTTCAATGCCATATCCTTCTTACTGGAACCCTTGAGATCAGTGTTGTCACTGCAGTCCTCCCTGGTTACCTTCAGATCTGCTCATGTGAATTGGACATTTCTTTGAACAATATGGCTTATAAGAGCAGAGACAGCCAAACACAGCATTTTGTTCTCTTGCAGTGTTCTTGTGCAAGTCCTACAGGCAGCCAAGAGGCTAATGCCAAAGCTTCCCCTGCAAATCAGCAATTGGACTGCACTCTGCAGAAACATTTAAGGCACTTTCACTAGTGGATGACAGAAAGATAATTGTGTTAAGATACTAACTCTAAGAGATTTTGTCCTAATGTTTGTCACAGAAATTAGATTAGTCACAAGACATTTAATAGTGTTTTAGAATCACCTAATAAGGGATCTTCCACTTTTGCTTAGATCCAAAAACTCACTCTTCTCACTCCCCCCACGTCCCTTGCTTCTCTTTCTTTCCTTACTGTTTGCTGAAAGAAATGATGGAAAACGCAAATCGCAAATCTGTCCTTTAGGACATTTCTGTTAACTTTCATTAGAGATATTTTCTATTAAAAACATCCAGCAATTTTCAGTTGATAGCAAAATAAGTGTCCCATTATAGATGAACATTAGATATCAGTCATTCATTCTAAGGTTATAAGGCTATAAAACCTTCCTCTCTCATTTTGATTCCCAAGAAACTACAATGATTTTGAAAATCTACTGATTAAAGATTTCAGTATTAGCATGAAATTCTTGTATTAGTGACAGCCCATTTAGTTTTGGAGTAACCAACATCTCAGCAAGGATTTTGTCACTGTCTTCTGGAAAAAAAAAAAAAAAAAAAAAAAAAAAGGGCTGCTGCTGGACACTCTGTTTAGATATAAAAACCTAGAAAAAAGAAAAGAAACAGATTTGTACTAGAAGTTGGAGTTGGAGAAATAAAGTTGTTAACATCTGTTCTTTAAAAAAAAAAATTGAACCTGGGAGAGACATAACTAGAAGTTTATCTGTAGAGAGATTACTTCGCATTTTAAGTTCACACAAATCAAGGAAAAAAAGAAAGATACAAGAAGAAAGTGGGAAAAAGGTAAGCAAAGAGATGGAGAAAAAACTGTATGGTATGAAAGAGAAAAAAATTTGGCAAAGGGAAAATTTGTGGTACACTCCGCAGCAATGAATTTTTAAGAGAGTTTCCTAAGACTTCTCCAAGAGGTAAAATGAAATGCATAGCAATCAGAGACAAATTCTCAACTGTTCTAGAGTACTGTCTAAATTGATGATATCTCTTGCACTAATTAAAGGAAAAACTAGATCACTGTCTAATATAACATTTACCCAGACTAAATCAGGAAAGAGAAAAAAGTGCTTGCAGCATTCCAATCTTATAATAACCAATTAGCATCAGGTCTCATGTTAGCACAAATATTTTTTCTTGCAGGATCTAATCTGCTACATCAGTATATGCAGAAATACCAGTTTATTTAACAGCTAACTTGAAACTCAGGTCCATGCTTCACATGCTTTGATTAGCCTTTGCAAAGCCCATTGCAGTTGTGTGCTTTCCCTAAAATTCATTCCTAAAAAGTTGAAATCATTATCCACAAGTCTGCAAAAGCTGAAAGCATTGATACTCTGCTTCAATACAAGATTAAGAAATAATCTCCGATTAACATATCCGAACAAGTTCAAAAGGAGAGATGATATTCCAACTGACTGAGCTCAAGGGAAATGTCAGAATTTCCCAGGGCTTGCAACATGTTCCCTCACACACACAGCAATAAAATGCATCTCCATGGAGGAATCCTCATCCAGTGCTATGCTACAAAGAGGAGAAATGTCTCAGCTCTGAGTCTGACAGCGTTGACTGTTAACATTGACACCCAGCTGTCGTAGAGAGCTCAGCATTTGAATCTTCATAGAAAAAAAAAATAAATAAATAAATAAATAAATAAATAAATAAACAGCTATGTCGTTGCTTTCATGTTACAAAAGTAAAGTAAAGGAACTATTCTAAGCTAGCACCAATTTAGGAATGGCACACGGCTTTGGGCTTTTGGCTGCTCTTGTATATTGATAGCAATTCTGCAAAACAAAATCCAGAAATCGTAACACTTGGTATTCAGTTGAAACATGAATCAAAACCCATATAGAAATGCCTAGATGTTTTTAAACTAACTTGTGCTGGAGTAAAAAAGTGCAGAGTTTATGTGCTGTAGTTGTGCTAACATTAAAAAACATTTGTCCATATAAATACTTGCCAAACACTTGCTAATATGCTTACCCATATATTTGTTTCAAAAGTATTATGCTTTAAAGGGATTAGAGTTAGTTAAAAAATTTAGAACAGTTTTTTGAAACTCCTTACTATGCACAATTTAGTGATTCTGAGAATGTCTTGGAAGAGAACATGGCAAGTAGAGGGATTTTCTAATTAAGCAAAAATTCATTAGAGTGTGATGATTTGTTGAACCCAAACACTTCAGCCAACACATCTCCAGTCTGACAAATCTCAGAGGATTCCCATCTGAATTTCTGCAAGGGTACCAGCCTAGAAACTGAGGGCCTACTGCTGCTGGTGTTCCTAGCTGAAGACAAAAACAGCAAAGTGAAATCTTGCCTTTTTACCAGACATGTGGCAATATATATATCATAAATATATATCTTTGTAATATCCCCCCAAAAATAGAAAACAGGAGTAGCCTAATTTTCCTGGCAATATTATTCTGGGGACACAGTCATGTTTTTATATGGTGGACACAAAGCAGACATTCTCTTGGCCATAAGTAGATACTGCACACTTATTGAAATCTTACTAGATGAAAATCATCTTCCATTGGTGCAATTAGTGCCATAAGTGTTCTTTAAACAACCAAGTCACTCTCCTGCACAGGACTTGATAGCTCAGGCACAGCATTATGGAACTGATTGCAGCTGATTACAAAACATTTTAACTGTTTGCCTGTGCATTTGGCATTTTTAAAATACCTTCTCCTGATTTTATATCTACTGCCTGTAAGGTATCTAAAGTCTTTCTGATTATATTCCATGTTCAAAGATATCTAAGAATTTTAGTAGCCTGTGACCTGTGCTGTTGTAGAGACTAGAAACAATATCATGTGGCGAACAAGGCCATTCACAACTAGCCAGCGGATTTAAGCCTGTGAATATCAGGTATCAAATATACAAGAGAGCTTATACACAATTGATTTATCGTAAAATATTAGAATTAAAATCCAGTACTAAGTAATTAAAGAAAACTAGTCTATGTTCAGGCATCTGGGACATATGGAAAAGATGTTACTCACTATAATTTTTTCTTTTACTCCCTATATGTGTCTTTGCACATACTTATCAAAAGGCCATAGGTAAAAGAACTAAAAATGAACTTAGTAGGCTTTGTTGGTTAGTGCTTGATCCCAAAATGATAGATGTTAAAGGAAGAATTGTACTGACTTCAGTAGGTTTTACATCAACTTCTTTGGCAATTAAGTTGTACTGAAGATCTATAGAAAATGGAGACGTTGTTATGCACTTTCTGGAATTCAAGGTCTGAAAAGCTAAATTAAAAGCCATTCAGACTGAAGGAGAAATGTTCTTCAAAGACTGTAAAATGAAATTCAAAATGTGAGTACATACAAAAGCAAGTGATCCTATCCTTTTGAAATAAGAAGAGTGTTCCTATTTATTCTGTGAATTACAAATGCAAGTGCATCTGATTCACAAAGACATGTTGTTGTTCTATTCTTTACTAAATTCAGGAGCTTAACAAGCTTATCATGACATGTTCTCCTGTTATCTCTTCCTGTCCTTTTTCTCTTATGTGTTGTTCTGAAGAAAATAATAAAGGAATGGAATATGCATAACTTGGCTAAACACGACTAAGAAGTCATCAGTCAAATCTTTTATCAAGTTTCCAAAGAAGATAATAAGCAAGGAAGAAGTCAACCTGCTTAGTCTAATCCAGAATTAGTAACATGAAATGTACTTAATATGATTGTCTGCTTTGATCCTAAAAGCTTAGATCTGCAGCTGAAGGGACAGTGGTACTCATTAGTAACTTGACTTCAGCAAGGCTTTAGAGACAGTCTCTCAAGGTATCTTTTCACAGATATGTTGGGATGCTATGGTTTGAGTAGATGGGTGATCCACTGAACACCAGACCATTGGGTCAGCCTGCAGATCACAGTGTTCAAAAAGTAGTGGCTGATGGTTCATACTTAAAGGTTATAAATGGAATTCCTTGGCTTCCAGCTCCTTGACGCTTAGCAAGAATCTGGCCCTCACTGCATCTTGCTTTGTGATGAGTTGTACAGCAAGAGGACAGGGACAACCATGAAACTGAATAAGATTCTAACTAGACGTAAAGAGAAACTTTTTCCCCATGTGGACAACTGCACAACTGCACTGGACTTGGAAGAGAGGCTGTTTAATCTCCTGGAGATTTGCAAGATCAAAATGTGCAATATTGCCCGCATTACTGCTTTGAGCAGAAGGTTGAACTGAAACCTTCTGAAGTCTCTTCCAACGTATATGATCATATTTTACTTAGAAAATGCTCCCTACAAACAAAAAGTATTTTTGCTCTTTGGTAAGGGCGACAGGGCACAACACCTAAGGTAAAGGAGATGAAATATGACAAGAAATGCCGTGAGTTAGAATTCCTCCGCCTCTGAGTGCTCCACAAGTTTACAGTGATGTTATGAGGGCCTCATTCATTACCATTCATATTTCATCAAAACAAAAATGTCCATCCAAAAATGACATGGAAGTCTAGAGCTTGAAACACCAAAATCTAGAACACTCTTGAGAAGAAAAGTGCTGAGTCAAAATTTCCTGCGTGACCTGCCATACTGCAGCACATAGCAGCTCAGTATATCTGGTCTGGAGAGATATCTTTTGCACACTGTAGTAAGCCTTACACTTTTAGGACATGTTGAAACTCCCAGACATGCACAGAATAAATCACTTTGCACATCTGCATATGGTTTTGAAGCATATGGATATAATTTGCAATATTTTGAGGTATTCCAGATGTGTGGCTTTTGATTGGCAGGATATAACCTGCTAAGTCCAGAGACAATAGAGCATCTTGGAAAAATACATGAAATCTTAAAAATCCTCATAAAGAATATCCATCTTTACAAACAAACAAACAAAAACAACAACAACAACAACAACAAACACGTTAGATCATGTTCAGGAAAGATATATTTCTTTAACATTTTCATATACATTTTAGCCACTGCCCGACTCTCTCTTCCAACATCCAACAGTATCATATACTTACAGTTGCCCACATAGCAAATTAAAGCTATAACATTTGTATATGTGCCTGACATTCCCCCTGTCACCATGTTCAGCTCTCACAGTTCACAGCCACTTAAGTGAAGAAGAATGGCCCTATCCTTGGATGATCTAAAGGCAAGAAAAAAGAATGGTTAGCCCTATAAGGCCTTGGAAACACTTGAGTGAAACTGTTCTGTATTTCTGTGCACATCCTTCAGCAGCCTTGAGATTTGTACTCTGTCACCTGGTGACAGTGTCATTGCTTTCTGTTGCTACCTACAGTTCCCACTTTTGCACTATTTCTTTCCATTAGTTACTGCGCAGTGACAGCAAGGAGTTTCAGAAACCCAATGGCAGATACCAGAGGTTAGAACCAGGTGGTACTTTGAGTGGCTTACTCAGAAACCTAGTAAAAAATAATAATAATAATAAATAAAAATAAAAACAAAAATAAAAACAAGATTACTTCTACAGCTGTGTTGCTACATACAGAGTCATGAACAGCAGATGGTATTTTCATACGTAACTTTAGTCCTAGCTAGAGCCACCCTGATACTGTAGAGAAAGGAAATAGGAACATGAAGTCACTGCAGAAAAATAAATACTTCTTTTTTCCTGAAAAGGCAAATAATCAAACTTGGCCATGCCAGAACGTATTGTCAAGGCATGTCATAGGACACATCCTTCTGTGAGAGAACAAATGAAAAACAGCCGCTTACCTTCACTAATTTTAGAGAGTTCTTCCTTTCACCATAGCCAGGCAAGGAAAGACAGGAACTGATGTTTCTGTAATAATCTATTTCTTCTAATTTTTTCAGGTCTACATGTGTAGCTAAGCATGGCAAGATCTGGAAATTTAAAATACAGGTGTTGTCAAATGTGAAAGGGTAAGGGTTTTTTCCTCTCTACAGTGCAGGTCATATTTTTAAGGAAGAATACTGTGGCTCCACGCTGTTAAAACATATAATTAACTCACAAGACAAGGAGTTAATTGCCATGAAATCTATGTGCAGCTATAATTTGCTCCAGGCTCCATGAACTTTTGCACGCATGGCATTTACTTTCATGTTGCTTTTATTTTTAATGCTTTGAGAATAACCTTCATAGTGGGTTCAAATATTCACTGCATGCACCAAATTTGACATGCATTCTACCATACAGTCTGCTTTAAAAAAGTGATAGCCAAAGCAGTACTTGCTCCCCACCATATCCCAGATCATTCCAGGAATTTGAAAAAAATGATCTAAATGCGCGTAAACACCTTGCCCATACTTTGCATGCAATCCTCTCCAAGATGATAGTGAGGCACAAAATGCTGGAACTGGCTGTTCTTATTCTAAGCCTTTTTTTTCTTTTTCTTTTTCTTTTCTTTTTTTTTTAAGTTTTTTTTGATGTATTTCACTGTGCCATTTACAGGGTAGACTTACATTTAAGAGTGGATTTTTAACATCTGATAAACCAAATAACGTAGGCAAAGCTGTGGCTGGAGACAGTGCATAAAAACAGCAAGACCATAGGAAAGGAGGAAAAATGCCCGCTTGCGCTGAAGGATCCTTTTGTTTAGCACTTCAGAAAAAGGATGACCTTAGACAACCTCCAGCTGCGGGCGGCGGAACTGGATTAGAAGCCTCAACAGAGGACCTCCGGCGCCCCCTAGAGGTCTCTGCGGCGGCTGCAAACCATGAAAACCTACCCCTTCCTCCACTGCTCCTGGAACCCTGCTCTGCTCATCTTCATCCGCCTTGATGTCTGGATGAAAGACATGTTTTATTTGCCATTTATCACAGTGGGGGTTTCGGTGTGCAACAGTAAGCCATCCCTTTAATGATGCGTTCAGCTGGCAGCATTGTTCAGCTTAAGTAACTACTTGCCAAAAAAGGAAAAGAATTTGTTCTCTCTCTGGATTTGTTATTTCATTAGGGTTCCTCAGGAGAACTCCAATAAAGGATTTGGGGCTATTAATCACCCTCCACAACCTTCTCAAGTAATTAGTCTTTAAAAATATTTGCCACCTCCCTAGTACTACATAATGCGACAGTGCTGGGTGAACCAGACAAGGTTCAGCCCTACTAACCGTCAGAGGTTGGGCCTGTCTGAGCCCATCAGTCTGGGCTCCAGATGAACAGAAAGCAGCACTTTTTTCATTCTTTGTGGCAGGTTTATAGTACAGCCCTGCTGGATGCCTGCCACAAAGGAAAACGCAAAACATATAAATTCTTCATAAGACAACAGTAGAAGGTGGCACTGAGAAATAATGTGCTCGTACTGTCAGAGGCACAGTGGGGAGACTGGGGGGGAGGAGCATTCATTCTGAGACAGATGCAGCAACACTTGCTCCTGTTTAACTCCCTAAATGGGTAATCCTACTTTATGGGACTGTGGTGATGGAAATCTTGCTGGCATTGCTCAGATTTTTATGTATTTTTATTTTTTTTTCAGCGATTATGAGTACTCAGGAGAGCACCACAAGCATCTCACAGTTTTAGATGCAGATCCCCTGAAATAAGAGTAAAGTGTAGTTTTATTTGAGAATGCATTCATTTTAATGGCATGTTCCATGGTGGACATAGCTAAAATAATTGCAGTTTATTCCATCCATAGAATGGACAAGGAGGCAGCTTTGTATTGGAAAATCCAAAAATCGCTGTAATTGGCACTACCAGGTAACACTGTTCACATGCCTTGTTACTTTTCTTGGCATTCCCAGTTACATTGGCCTTGTTTCTGGTAAATTAAGAAAGCGATTACAGATTCATAGATTGCTTTGGGAACATGCCAGGGTTTTGTATTTGGCATAACAGAGAGATACTTGCAAGGCACCTGAGCCAGAGCTGTTCTGAACATAAGGATTTCATTTTGCTGCACACTTTGAGGTTCAGATTTCTAACAACGACTTTATTCTGACCTTATTCTGGTAATGAAGGCCTTCAAATGATTTTGCAAAAGATATTCGAGCCAAAATGTCCATTTTCAGAATAGATTCTTCTGCTTTTTTGTTTTAGTTCTTTTTTTTTTTTTTTTTTTTCCCTGATACTGGACAGACACACTGACACCATATACTTTGGAGACCAGGCGGGCAACAGAAATAAAGTTACCAGATCAAATCTATGCTCTTGCTCTGTCTAAGTGCAGCTTTTCATCTGAGATCACATTAAATGGGTCAGAAAAGCTATGCTAACAGAACACTAATGTTCTAAGCCAGCATCCTTTAAAATACAAAACTTCAGCTAAATGAATTCAAACTGACTCATTTCTTTTGCCAGAGTGAAGTATGCAATTGGGGAAAAAAAAAAAAAAAAAAAAAAGACATTTTGGAATTTAAACATAGTGAACAAACATGAATATATTTTAACCTAGTCCAAAATAATTTGAAGGATGAGGGGCAGGGGGAATAAGGAGTGTGTTTATCTGTATAATCTCACCCTTTGCCACTGAAATGTAGATACACTGAATATTTGCAAATGGGAGTAAAATCTCTCCGGTCAGAAAAATTTGTCTCCACTTCCAGAAATGGCTGTATTGATAAGTGGTTGTAGGCTCTTCACACATAATAGACAGTACTTGCATTAGCAAGTTATTCTGCTAAAATAAATGGGGAAGAAATTTCCTAAAGTCCGTAAATGAAGATATAATATATCTTGGTATTTCTGGTCATATAGTATACATACAATTAAAAGATAGTTGGATGTGTCTGACACTTCACCAGGAGCTGCATGCTTTTATTTTCAGGCCAGAAACAAGGGTTTCTGAAAGGTAGACTTCTCACACAATAGTTCTGTCCTGCAGATACAAAAAGTAGTTTTTAGGGGACATTTATAAATAATTTATAAAGAGTGAGCTGATCAGCATGTTGTCACATATCTAAATTAATCTCCCTTAGGAAATTACAAGTCCTAAAATCAATTCTAATGCACATATCTGCTAGAAAACTACAGATTGGAGGATCTATGATGAGTTCTCTTTAATATAAACACTTAAATGATTTTTGCATGTATACACGTGCTTGTGGCTATTTGTACATACAGTACACACCACAGCATGTCATTACATGTATCTGAAAATAATTGGTAAAATATGCTTGAACACACTGTCTCCATTTGCTTCCCTCAGGTTTTAGCACAAGCAGGTATACAGAAGATAGTGACAATGTCACTTTTTTCTTGTGCCTAAAGCACTGCTGGATGAGTCTTGCAGATCTTGCTGGCAACTGCAGGATTTTTCTACCCTATTTAAAAGAAAAGAAAAAAAAAAAAAAGAAAAAAAAAAAAGAAAGAAAAAAGAAAGAGGAGGAAAATGCTACGTGTTCTTTTACTTCTAGACCAGGAATCTTTAGCAATTATGATTCCAGCATGTTAGTATTCCTCTAAGACTAATTTTCATAGTGATTGAGAAGGATTTTAAGTAATCTCCTTACAACTGGTTGTAAAATATCAGTGACTGAAGTAGATATAGGAACTGGCAGACATTAGGACACTGAACATTTGCAACATTTTTACTTACCTCTGGCGCTAATAACACTTCAGAAGACCAGGGAAGGAGAAGGAACAACACAGAATCTAACATTTCTGCTTCCATTTATGCAATTTGTTATTCTTTTTGCCTTCAAACAGTGAAAATAGAAGCTGTTTGTTAATGTCCTGGTTCTCCTGGTTCACGTAAAAGGGCAGGCAGATAACATCTAGTAGCTGTGCTAGGATACTGTACATACTTTTTTCACTCTACAGTTTAATGCCATTGGGTTTGATTAAAAAATATATGGCGTCATTTCCAGTGATATTGCTTATGAAATAGGTCTGCATTACACAATGATATTGACTGTGTAATGAATCAGACAAACCATGCGAGCCTCCATCTGGTTACGCCCGTGTTAAACTTCAAGTACACAAGTTTGCAGAACATCTCATTTTGGAATAATGAAATTGTCCTGTAAGAACATGGAAACAGGACCTGGAGAAACCAGATGCTGAATTCTCCTTCCATCAAGAATCTGAAGTTGCTGGATGAATTTGTAGAGTTGGTACACATGAGCAGATATGAAACTGGTCTAGAAAAATACTTACAGAGCAACTAAGAGCTACCATGATCGTAGGCATTTTGTTCCCAAGCTATCAGAAAACCTGCCCTAATTTCTGAGAAAGTAATTATTCAGAAGTGTGAGATTCATCACTCTGATAAACTGTGACTGTTCCCTCTGAAATATTTTCCCACTGCATGCTGAAAACTAATCTTGCTGTGGCTGGTTACTTAACTCTTGCAGTATTTTTATTTATTTATTTATTTATTTTTTAGTTCCTCAGTTGTATGGTGATTGGATTAATAAATGGAAACCAGATAATCATGAATGCACTTTCAAATGGATAACCACTCATACCAAACTACACTCTGCTGTAGCTTTTCATAAGTATATTAAAATATACGGCATGGAGGATCAAATACCTATAATACATAACAATCCACAAATGAAACACATTCAACACTTATTCAGAAATATGCTTGTGAGTCATTTTTCACCTTCTGCCAGATTTATGATTTTATACAGAGGAACCATGAAATGTTTCAAAGCCAATTTTAAGCATTTGTTACCACCAATAAATGCACACACAAGCTAGGTTATTGCTGTAAATCCTTCTAATGTAATCTATACTTGCACAATATTCTTGTACATGTACTGTTACATAAAGGGAAGCTTCATAAATGGTTGCAATACCTTTGTGTTTTAACCATTTTAAGATGTTCGCTTAATAGAAAGTGGACTTTCAAAGCAGATTTAATCACATTTCTTCCAGATTATGTTAGTTAATATACTAGTAACAATGAAAATTTACTTCCCTAAGAAAATCTTATCTGAATTAAACTCACTCCAGCAGAAAACCTATAACTAGTTCTAACCCCTTTGCCTGCTTGTTGTGTATTGGAAATGAATCTTCCATGAGTATAATGCAGTGACATATCTTCCATCTTCAAGAACTACTTAAATTTTTTCATCAGCCATTGCTTTGTTACATGTTAACAGAGAATCTACCTCAATTCTAGACCACGATATCTCTGACATATAGAGACAGGATACTCATACTTTCACAAAAAAGTGAAAAAAGCAAAGAAGTTTCAGTGGAGATAATTAATGTCATGATGTGGAAGGACATTTAGTTCTCTCATGTTAGTCCTCTTAGGACTGCTAAAATTGGAATCACAGGTCAGTAAATTGTCTTCATCAAAGAAACGGTGCTCAGCATTTGCTAAACTGCTAAAATACAGAGCTACATGGAGCCCAGGAGGGCAAAGAGACCTCCGAATGCTCTTTTTTTAATCTGAGTGTCATCCACATGCTTCTAAAAATGTCCATGGGAGTTTGTGTGTGGTTCTAAAGCCTACCTGATTTGTATTGGGAGCACATCCAGCTCCTCATGTGCCTAAAATGTTTTAAGCAATAAAATCTTTTGAAAGCTCTAAAAATAGCAGTGCACGATAAAAGCTATCATTCTGAAAAGTAGTGTTTCCAAATTCATGATGAAATATGGAAAAGGAGCAGAGTCTGGTGAAAATAATGATTCTGTTGACCTTGTCATTGCTATCATTTTCTGCTCTAAAATAATATTTCCCCCTTCAAATTCCATAAAAACAAAGTCTTTTCTGTCAAAGTAAGAAGAAAAAAAAAAAAAAAAAGCAGAAGTTTCTTTGAAGAAAATTTTAGCCTTGGTCTTTTATGTTTTTCCCTCCACTCAACACCTATCTAAGGAAAAAAAAGATAAAAGAAAAAAGAAAAAAAAACAAAAACAAAACCAACAGAACAGTCCTAATCCATCTGGTCTTCAGTGGTGGTAAAATTTCCCATGAAGTGCTGTGATACTGTGGCACAGTCTCTCTACCCTAGCTCACTGCTGTGGAAACCTAAAAAGACACAGGATGCTTGTGAAATCAGACTGTCTAACTTAATAAGTAATTCTAATGCATTTACAGTTATTATTAATGTATCAATTAAGAACAGATTTTCAGAGGCGCAGTTTTTCCTTACCCTGAGTGTCCATAAATTGAGGATGTGGCAGGCACAGTGAGTGTGGATAAGTGAAGTGGTTTCCCTAGAAACAATAACAGCAGAAACTATAAAGTAAAACATCCTCTCAGCTGATGTGACTTTTTAACAGTGCTGATAACATGGAGAACAGACGTAAGTAGCCTCACTGTTTGTACACAGCACACAGCATAGTTCTCCAAATAGCTGAATTACTTTCCATATAAGATCATAAAATCTAGATAGAATCTCACAGGGCTGCCATTAAGGACAAGGGCACAGTGATGACGTTCCAATATTAGTATTATAAGTTAAATATAGCAGCGAGCATTTCTGGTGCCCACTTGTGCTCATTTCTTCTGTGGTAAGTAATTTGTTTTCCTCCTTATAGCAGCACATTTGCATTGGAAAGGCTTGATCACTGTGGTAAGTATGCTTCTAGCAAAATCAGACTAGAGGTCACCCTATTCCTTACTCCTGATTTTCAAAACTGTGAGTCCAAATTAGGTATACAACCAAGAAACTCCCAAAAGCACTGAACATCCATCAGCACTTAAGGATGAGGAGATGGGGAAGGGAAAAGAGAAGATATGCACAGAGAAATTAGTTCAGTGTGAAACCTTCATACCTTGCTCTTCAAGACACAGGAAATAAGGAATCTGTCATGGTTTTGGCTTTTTTTGTTTGTTTGCTTTCAGTATTTCACATCATAACATCATGTAGTGCACTAGAAGTTAAAGTGTTAATTCTCAAATTCCGGGTACCTATTCCTATACACCACAGAATTCATGGGATCTGGCCTCTCCAAGTGGGGCAGTCTCTTACTGCCTTGCAGTGGGTGCTGGAGGGTGCTTTTCTAGATGTTTCAAGCTTTTCAGGTTTGACTTGGTCTCGGGAACTCTCTCCTATTTTATTTGATTTATTAGTCTCAGTTTCAATTAGATTGTATTATATTGTGTTATCTTGCATTCCAATATCATAGTCAGTAAAATAAGTCTTCCTCCATAGATCTTTGCAGCTGGGTTTTGTGTTTTGTTTTTTTTTTCCTTCCTTCCTTGAGCCCAGCTAACATCCCCCTATCCCTTTTCTCTTTTTTCATTTTGTGGGGCCGGGGTGCCCAGGTGCCTATCGCCCTCTGTCACATAGGGCATAGATTGATCTAGTTAACTCTGTGACAGTTTTTGGTGGAGAATGCGGACATCAATCCCGCTACCTCTCGCACACATTGTCCTTAGTTCACAGTGACTGATGCTTTGTTCCATAAATGCACTGTTCAGATTATTGAGTTGGACTTAGGACTATTCTATTTCTGCACCCACATGCATGATAAAGGGCACAGTGAGTCTTCATAATCTTCTTTACAAGGTATTCTGATATAGTAAATATAAACTGCCATCTGTGCAGAAAAAAATAAATAAATAAAAGGAAATACTGGTTTAAAAACACGCTACTTCATAGTTTTTGCTGTTTTCCAAAACTATTTAAGTTCTTTAACACTAGCATACACAGTTGCATGTTTCTAAGAGGGAAAAGGCGATGAACTGGTTCTCTGCCAAAACCTTTGGCTCATTTGGTGCACAGAAATTGGAAAAAAAACAGAATTGCAGCAGTTTGTGCCTTTGATTATAGCAGACATCTTTATTCCAGGCAATGCTCTCAATGTATGTTATGATAATACTGATGGATCGTAAGGGTCATGTTGGAGATACAGTCAAATAAAAGTGTTAACAAACATCCAAGAATTGTACCTACGTGGATCCGTATCCTATATCAGCTTGCAGAGATTAGCTGTAACTAAATTTTAATTGAATTTTAGAAAAGGCACAAAAATTACTATGGAAGACTTCAGATTCTAATATACCAGTAAACAAAACCAAACTGCACAGGCAAGAAAGGATATCAGTGTCTGTCTATATATAAAGCAACCTTGGAATGCCAAAATAATTTTAGAAATGAATAAAATTAATCTATCACTCTGGGGTTAAGAAAAGAGTTAATTTAGTTATTTAAAAATAGATTTTGGAAGGCATGTAACTTTGACTGGCTGTATATCTAGACTAAATGTTAGATAGCATCAGTACAGGAAAAATGTACTATTAGTACAGATAAATAGTTTGTAAAGCTCAGATACTTGAACAAGCAACTTTTGGCCAAGATGTACAGTGCAATGCTTCAGCATCCCAGAAATGTAATTATTGCTGAACAAGACTCTTCAAATTGCCTCCTATCTTTCTCTCTCACTCATCAGGTCATCTGTTTTTGATGCAAAATTTGAAAACAAAACATACCCCACTTTTATATTTAAATATTTTGTGCCAGTACACAGTTTCCACAGAATATCCCAGGGTGGAAAGGACCCATAAGGATTGAGTCCAACTCCTGGCTCCACAGAAGACCACCCAAAACTGAGACCATATAACTAAGAGCATCATCCAGACACTTCTAGACCTCCAGCAAGATCAGTGCCCTGGGGAACCTGTTCCATTGCCCAACAACCCTTTGGTGAAGAACCTTTTCTGGATATCCAACCTGACCCTTCCTTGCTGCAGTGACATGCTATTCCTTTGGGTACTGTCACCAGAGAGCCGAAATCTGTGCCGGCCCCACTGCTCCTTCTCCTGAGGATACTGAATGTCATGTTGAGATCTGCCCTCTCCTCTTGACTAAACAAACTAAGGGAATTCAGCTGCTCCTCATACACCTTCTCCTCAAGATATTTCACCACTTCTGTAGCCCTCCTTTGAACACTCTAATACTGGGGCACCAAAAACTGCACACACTACTCAAGGTGAAATCACCAAGTATAGAGCAGGAAAATCCCTCCCTGTACCTAGATGGGAACGCTGGGCCTGATGCACCCCAGAATGCAATTGGCCTTCTTGGCCATACTGATGGATGTGGTTCAAATTGCTATTGATCAAGACCCTCAAATCGCTTTCAGTGAGGCTGCTTTCCAGCACCTTATACCTGGTCTGTATACATAGCCATGGTTGCCCCTTCCCACATTCAGAACTCAGTACTTGCTCTTATTAAACTTTGTGCCTGTGGTGATTGTCCAGCACTCCAATTTGTCTAGGTCTCCCTGCAAGGCCTCTCTATCCTCGATGGGGTACTCCTTTAAATCTAGTATCATCAGCAAGCTTGCTCAACATACCTTCTGCCCTACATTCAAAACATTTACAAAAACATTAAAAAGAACTGGCCCTAAAATGAAGCCCTGGGGAAACCCACTACTGACTGGCTTCCAACATGATGTAACCTCATTTACTATAACCCTTTGAACCTGACCTGTCAGACAATTGCTCACCCATTGAATTTCTTCTTTAGTTCAGAAGGACAGCATATCAAAAGCTTTAATGAAATCCAAAAAGTCGACACCAACTGCCATCCCTTGGTGAGCATGATGGGTGACCTTGTTATAAGAGGAAAGGACCTTCCTCTCACAAACTCATGTTGGCAATGACTGCATTGTCCTTCAGGTATTTTTCAAGAACTCATGGCATAATTTTCTCCATAATTTTGCCAGGCACCAAAGACAGACCTGTAATTACCAGGGTCATCTTTCTTGTCCTGCTTGACAGTTGGAAGATTTGCCAGTTTATGTTTCCAACGATTCCCAACACCACTGGAAAACTGAAAGATGTCTCATGATGACATCAGTGAACTCTGAGTACCCTAGGATGAAGCCCATCAGGCACTATGAACTTGCATCCAGCTGGGACAGAAAATCCCACACAAGTTTTCTATTGACTGGCAACTGGTTGTTACCACAGTTATAATCCTCTAACTTGAGTCACCTGGAATCCCAGAGCCTATCACGAGTGCTGATGACCAAGGCAAAGAAGGCATTAAATATCTCTGCTTTGTCTGTATCTTTCTGTAAGATGACCATTCTCATCAAGTAACAAATAAATGTTCTCTCTGATTATCCTTTCGCTGTTAACATATTAAGAAAACCTTTTTATGCTGCCCCACAGTACTGGCCTACTTAAGCTGTAACTGAGCTTTAGCCATACTACCTTTTCTTCTACAAAGAGAAATAGTATCCCTGTGGTTCTCCCATGTTACCCAACCTTGCTTCCAGCAGCCGTACACTTTTTCTGCAATTCTGCACAGATGAGTTTTATTCTAACAGTTCTTTGTCTACTTCATCTGAGTATTTAAAAGTTTCTTATGGAGTTTCAAACCCTATAGTAGATGCAAAACATGACTATTAAAAGCAAGATAGGCTGTCATACATAGCTCTAAACAAAGAGAAATACTTAAGAAACTTCAGAATGAAATGTGGAAGGACCATATTCATAGCAGCTATAATGGGAAAAATGTAATTTACACCTGTGTACATAAACACTAGAAAAGTTTTGAAGAGTGTTTGTGTCCAGAGGTACTTTCACACAATTTGCATTCATAAACTACATAGTTTAATATCCTCTTCACACTCTTGCAAACTAACAGGTTTAACATTATTATAAAACATGCTTGCATCTACATTTCGTGCTGATGTGGGCTGTCAAGAAGTACCTCCTTAACAATAGCAATGTATATGTCACCACTGACTCCACCACAGACAAACTTACTGACTGAGGTACTTAGCAAAAGGCAAAATACTGATGAAAATTTCTAAGAGTAAGACTGTTATTATCTAGATTTTTGCAAGCACTGTACAGAAAGGAGTATCATACATCTGCAGGTGTCCACAAGGGCCTTACTGAGGCAAATAAGAAGACCTAATTTAACCCACCTCACCTTTGCTCTTGGGACTCATTCGCTGCTGCCTATCACATACATCATTCCAATTCCAGCTGTGTAAAGAACGAAGAAAGCTACTTGAATACTACATGTCCTTTCTTCTGATAAGGAAAGTAAACTCATGGAAAGCAAGTTCCAAATCATTTAACCATACATGTAGAATTAAAAGGGCTTTTCCTTGCTTCCTTCCATGCCACTGTGCAGCCAAATCTATCTTGCAGTTTTTACCAGCCCTCTATGTGAGTGCACATATATGTACATATATATATATACTTCAATAGTCTAATTAAATTAGATATGGTTTTCAAGGATATACAACTGAGTAAGAGTGCCAGCATGAATAAGTTTATGTTGTTTCACTATTAAATCAAGTTGATTTCCTTAATCTTTTGACTTTTCTACTTCACCTTTAAGACTATCACATCAAAATTCCCATATTGCAAGAGGAACTGCAGATTCCTAAGAGAATTCTGAGTTGCTACACTGAACTTCCATCTGGGGTGATAGGGATGATGGTCCCTATGCCAGCAACTCTAATGAAAGTTACATTTTCTGAGTATTGTTATATCAACTTACAAGTGTTCAGATGAACTAAACTGCAGCACTGATTTCTGTTAGTGCTACAGTTTACACAATCTTACTTCTTAGAAGTGATCCAATGGAAAGTTCAGTATCTGGTAGATTTCTGGAGGCATTTCATCTAGCCTACTGGGCTTTCATCTAAGAAACAGTACATAGAGGATGCCCAAGCTCCTTCACAGAATCCTGCCTGAGCAGTCCATTCCAAATCTGCACAGCTTATAGCATTATTTTAAGTAACCCACTTCTGCCAAACATTGTACTTGTGCCACAAAAGAATTGTACATGAAGGAAAAGATAACTAGAATTTTAGACAGTTTAAATTGTTGCATTCACTGATAACCTGACAAAACTCAGAGCTCCAGGAACTTCAGAGAGAAAACAAAAGTGAAAAGCAAGAGTAATTTCTGTATGATATTAACTTACAGTAGTATAAAGTAGCCATAAGTTACATAATCAACATTTTGAATAAACAACTTGCTGTTAATAGCCTGGCAAACCCCTTAAATCTGAGAATGACTGTGCTAATATGAGGATAGGAGAATCTCCTCTTGGGTGCACTTATACAAAACTCTGAAAATAACATTTATCCCATCTAACTTCAGGCTTTTACCAGTTACTTGCAGATTTCAGCAACAAATTCAGACATCAGACCCTAGGTGTAAGTTCAGAGTCTATGCTCCTGTCATGATATTTGACAACTGTTCTGCTCAGAAAAAAGCAAACTTTCTTCCAACAGGTTCTTGGTGACACCAGGAAAAGCATTCAGATATAAGTCAATAATCATATACTGGTACTGAAAGAAAATTTGAACTCATCCAGGTGGTGAAAGAGATCTCCAGCAATGCAACATTCCTTCCCAATAAGCATCCTAGGCCCAAGAGATACTCAAGAGAGGCTGGCCTTTATATGAACCTAGGGTGGCTGCAACTGGGGCCCATCCCTTCTGGTAACCTGGGGAGCACAAGTGCTGAAAATGTGCCTGTGCTCCCTGGGCCAGCCAGAGGGTGCGCAGTCACCAGTTCAAGCCCTGACCTAACAGTTCCCCTACACAAATCTAGTCAGCTGTGTTAAAGCTACTGGGATAGTCAAAACTGAATGACTATTTTTGGATGATCTGAATAGTTTTCTCCCTCCATCTAGTCGTATTGACTATATTTAAATCAATTATATAACTTTTGCTGTTTAGCATCATTATATTCTCCAGGTGTCCAAGATGTCAGATGAAGACTTCATATATGACATGAAACCTATGGGAGACATACACCCTTTTGGCGCAGCAGTGGGAAACCATGTTGGGTACCCCAGAATGATTCTGATGACAGCTGTGCTAGGCATCTGAGCTACTTCCTCATTAATTAAAGTGGAAACCTAACTTCACATGAAGTCATCTTTCTCTATGCATGTATACTTAGTGCTTCCGTTTCTCTCAATGTGGACGAATAATGCTGTTTGAGAAATTTATACCTATGCTCTTGCTCATTCATCAGAAGTACCTGGATTCTCTCAAGCCACCAGTTGTATTTAGCAGTACTGACTTGGCATCTGTGAGCAGGCATCCATGCATCTCAGTATGAAGAGCTTCCTGACCAGAAACAGAAAAAAGGCTTGTCAGGAAACATAAGTACTAGTGAACTCTGGTGTGTTATTAACATACGGTCAGTAAAAGAACCTAATACATAGCATACACAACTTAATTCATGAATCACAGAGGCTCACCCAGAGATGTTTTATTGAGTGCAGGTTCTCTCAAAGAAAATATTAAGGTATTACAATGTGTTCCTGAAAAAGTACAAAAAAGTGTATTTTGATTTACCTCATTTGACTTGTATTGTTTGTCTCCCATATTTGTGTGAATGAGTGAAAACCTTTATCTCCCAGACTCTGACCCCCACTTCGGGAGACCACTGTTCAGTTGAGCCTTGGCCTTACACAATGCATTGTAAATCCTCAGTCCACTGTCTAGACCTGCGCTTGCTCTGCTTGCATTTCATCGTGACAGGAAATGTATAAACTCTGAGTCAAGTGTACCATAGACCTAAAACAGTTTTATCATAACAAATTGAGCAAAGACCCTTCTGGTCATAACTTGTTTGTATCATCTGATTTGGGGATGAGACAAGGTAATTTCAGGTGTACTTTAAAATATATATATAAAAAGACTATGTACAAAGGTCACTCTGAATGTAATGACTCCTATTTATTTCCATGGAACAACAGATACAAAGAGAAAAGAACACTATTTGATAGAGCAAATTCTCAGCTACAAAACATTATTTTCCAACACAGTCAGCACCATTAGCTATGCCCTCTTGACACCGGTGAAGTGAGCCTGCATGCCACACTTATAAAAATCTGCACCAGCAAAGGTGACTCACTGTCTCTCTTGCCACTGCTGAAACGCATCATCCATTGCCTCCCTGCACTCACATCCACTGTTTGCTCTCCATAACTGTTTATCAAGTGTCGATGAATATCAGTAGGTGCAATTTTACCGTATAGAGGGATTCAATGACACACCTTTGCTTCCTATGCTGTTCTGTGTCAGACGCCCTTTTGTCAGACTGTCCCTCTGTTGCCATCTGTCACACGGCAACAAGATGTAACAGAATGTTGGCAAGAATGTTCAGCCTTCATTACCATGCCATCAACATTCATCTCTGACTTTGTAGGACAACATAAAAATAGGAGACGTTACTTTAGAGCGCCTTCTTAACTAAATTTTCTCAATAGCTTTAGCCAAGTTTCATCTAAACTTCACTTACAGTGCAATTTCAAATATGAGAACAGAAAAAGTCTGAAAACTTTATTGCTTCTTGCTTTGTTACAGAAACCCCAGGCACATTTGACTAGCATTTCATGATATGAAAAAGTCGTAACCATGGACTCTCAAAAAAATAATTTGAGCTACAAAATAATGTAATATCTTTAAGGTTGCAAAGTTATTGCATTCTGTTCTGGTATTAATGTAGTATTTTGAATTCAACTTCTGCAGCAGTTTGAGAGAACGACCAGACACAATGGGCCAAAACTTCTTTACCCAGACAGGATTGCATCATCCTTTATGTAAGATGGAGAAAATACTTTGCCTTATACTTACATGCTAATACCTTATCTTATTTCATATGGGAAGATTTATCCAGATCATAAGAAGCACCTAACAACTTCTCGTAGCTGATAGGATTACTATCTTTTTACATCTGTAGAGGTAAAGCCCTGTAAATTACTGAAGAATCTTGAAGGTGGTGTATGTCCTATAGCTCTTTGGTTACATTTTAACAGGGAGGTGCCTTTGGACTGAAGCGTATTTGGTCTCATTTGCAACAAATAAAGGACAGTATATCAAAAGCATTACAAAACCAATTATGTACCTAACTTCAATTCTAAAAAGAAGATAATAAGTTGAAAGTGAAGTCTCTTTCAGCCAAGATTTTAGTAGAAGTTGCATAGTTCTATGATTAATGCTTTATTCAAATTTACTAATATAAAACATAATCACATAGTTAGACCTTTCACAGATATGGCTAATAGCCCGTTTTCCTATATTTTATCAGGGCACATACTGCACAAAGGTAATGAAAAATAACTACAATACTGTACAGCAAACAAAAAAAATTGAGAATCAGTTAAAATATGCAGTTACATTATTATATACTTTTAGCAACTTGAATTTGTCAGCGTTTAAAGATCAATGTAATATTTATAATTGTAAATGAGAAAATCAGATTCAGAGCACATTAAACAAAAGGGGAATCATGATGTTTATTGTGCACGATTCACTGAAGTGTGGTGACTAGGAGGTTCTGTCTTGTAACCTGAATTTCACTGAAGACAAAGCACTTTTTATACTATTTTCTGACTTTCTCTTCAGAGACTCAAGACCCAAACCTCCGTGGAACACAGATGAATAGAATTTTTAGCTATTTTTCTGAACGAATTTCATATAGTTATTAAAGATATAAAAACTGTTTCACAAACAGTGAGATAGAAACTCATTGAAGGAAAATAAGCAGAGGAGCAAAATTAAGATAAGCCTAACCCTTTTTATGAAAATTGTTTAATATTGTAATTCGCATAGCTTTTATAGTATGAGCTTCTTCCACATGGCAGCCAATACATCCTAAATAAATCCTTTCCGTAGTTTTTTGGGGCTCAAGCCCATACAGGTCAGTTAAATCACATTATTGCATGCAAATGCATGCAGGTAGGTCTCAATCACTGAGAGTAATTTCATTACATTATTAAGGGAAAGTTCAAATCAGAATAAATATTTGGGAAGATTAGGAAAGAAAAGGGGACAAAAGGCAAGAGAATGTTTTGGGTCTTAACTGCAAATGGTTTGATTTTGACTTACATGAAAACTCTCCAGTTCCCCACCTGACTTGCCTCTGAAGTTGCTGTAGCTACTGTTACTTTGTGAAGCATTCTTCTCAAAGAGAAACTGTGAAAGTTGAACTTCACAATTTCAAAAAATGACACTGAAAAGTGGCTGACATGATTCATTCATATTATATTTTATTTTAATGTGCACATGTGTGTATGTGTAAAAAAAGGAATCTAAATTAAATATGAAATTTGAAACACCTTTTATGAGATGCCTTTTATTGGAGGAGCCAGTAGTCTCAGTTTAAGATTGCAGCTTTGCAAAGATAGAAATGGAAAGATAACTGAAGGAGATCTTTCAAATAAAATTGTCTGAAGGGTAAACTAATGTCCTAGAGGGAAGAGGTGACAAGACAAAGAGTGACAAAGTTATAAGCAAGATCATTATTCTTTCCATCTCCCTCGACTTCCCTGATTTTGATTGTGACCTCAGGGCATGTCTGCAACATACACAGTAAATAATAAACAATGCAATAGGTCGTCAAGGCATTCTCTATTTCAGTAGAGCTCTTGACCTATGAACATCCAGGAAATAGTTTTTTTGGCACTGTCATAAATAAATAGGGTCATTTGTTGCTGGAGGGAGCAATTCTGGCAAGTTTTTTCAGGACATAAAATAGGCTATGGTTGTTGGTAGTGGTTCAAAATACCCTTTTGCATGCATTTAAAAAAACCCAAATGAACGGGAATAGGAAAAAAAAAAAAAGAAAAGAATGCACATATTGAAAAAAAAACAACACATATTTATATTCCTCTCATTTCATATTTAGGGCAAAGCTTCAAGACTTTCCCATGTTGATAATATAAGAGTTAAGAGCTCAGGTCAGGAAAAAATGGTGACTCCCCGTTTCACTCTCCTGCCACAAATAGAAAGAACTAAAAACTTTTTAATATTTCTAAAATTCAAATATGCTACTGTAATATAAATGTCACAGTATTTGATTTTAGGAATATTATAATTCAAAAGTTTTGTTAAAGAAATCTGGAAATTCCTTAACAGAGACTCTCCTTGAAGGCAGGTGTCCTGGGATTTCTAGGATCACAAGGTTGCTCAAGTATTTTGCATCACATTTTAAAAAATAATTGAAGTAATATTTCTAAAACAGGAAACATACAGCTATTTCCCACCTCAGTGTCTCATAGTTGGTGACCAATACCAAAATAGTTGTTTACTAACTTACATACAGGCTGCTTCAGATCCAAAAAAGAGCTAATTCCTTTCTGTGAAGTGAACAAGATTGAGCAGGAAAAATTGCAATTGTATTCTGCAGTTGTACATCTTTCCTGGTGATTGTTTTGTAGAATGGAAGAGCAATAAAAACAGACCTTTCATAACTAAGACTGTCAACAAACCGGTTTTCTCTATCTGGAAATAGACACGTATTGCAGAAGAGGTGAACCCTGCCACGGTAAAATTTATAATTAAACAAAAGGAATATAGTTCAAGTGTAGGAAGTATTATATGAGAATTCTTCTGACTTAGAGAAGGATGCATATTTGTCCTGAAACCCATACAACTTTCTTTTGCACATTTCCTTCTTCAAATGCAAAAACTCCATATTGAGGACAAAAGTAGTTTATAGATTGCCCCACTCACTCATCTTGACTACTTGGCAGATTGAACTGAAGCCAGAGATTCGAAAAACACCAGAAATCTCAGCTATCTGACAGTTTATCAGAGCAGTTATTCAAAAATCACTAAATCCAAGAACTCCTGTAGCCAATGCAATAGTCTTCTCAACCAATCATGTAAAAAATTCAGAGCCTTGTACAGAAGAAAGTTATCCTGCCTAGATGATTTCTAATGAAAAGTTTTCATGAAATGACAATTCCCTGACATGCACAAGTTCTGTGGGAGCAAATTTCAGTGCATGTTACTGCAGACAGTATTTGTATTCTCTGACATAATTTTCAAAGAGTGGAGGTACTCATCCAAGTAATCCCTTTTTCTTCTCTTGTCTAGGAATCCAACTAGCCACCCAATTCCAGATATGAAAGTTTATTTTTGCTTGCTCGGCTTAGACAAACTACCTTTCTATGGGAAGGTCCTCTTTATTTGTGCAAGTGAGACTCGCCTCTTCGTCCAAACTGTATTTTGTAAAAGTTCAAAAATCACTTGTTATGCCTTACAATACAGCAAAACACCAAAATCACGTTGTTTGGACATTTCTTTGAAAACCTAGCAGTAAGAACATGTGTCTCACAGAATTGATAGTGCTGCTCAGAAACATCCCCTTGAAACTTCTTTTAAAAATTAATAGATTTAGTATAATTAGAAAATTTGCTTCACTGAGTACTTGCCAAGTCTCCTGCAGCAGTTTATTTCAGAATCAGGGATTCCAAACTTGCCAGTGTACACGTCAGCTGGAAAAGATATAAATATAACACGTTGGGAAGGAGGATGGGAGAAACTTGCTGTTCCTTCCCTACTCATCCCTGCAGTGGTGAGCACACAGAAGTTTGGGTTTTTTTTTGTTTTGTTTTGTTTTGTTGTATTCTTTTTTTGTTTGTTTGTTTGTTTTGTGCTATGCTTTCTAGGACTAAAGAAGTTTTGGTATTTATAGTAACAGAGCAGACAGCAAATATGATATTGCATTCATCACACATTAGGATCATTTATGCACAGCATAAGCTGAAATAAAAATACTTCACTGGTGCACAACCTGGGGATATACAAGCCACAGTATACCTACCACCAGTAGCAGTGAATTTAAACAATGTACAATAGCTAGATGAGGATTCAGAACTCTGCCAAGCACATTCCTCCTAATCAAAATATTCACTATTATTGGAATATACTAAACTTTAACTATTTTTCCTGCAGCATTCAGTGCCAGGTGTCTGCTCAAATCTGATTCATTTCAACATTTCTGCAAAATTGGCCTGGTCATTTCTGAGAATGATAGCAGAGGCGAGAATATATATTGACTATTTTGATAACATCTTACATCTCTTTCAAATAGAAGTATACCTAGCTCAAGCATACATTTTCTTGGTAAGTGATGCACAAAATAGAATAAGAGAATAGAAATGAGGAGGAAAGAAGAAGCAGACCTGGCGGAAGTGCTCACCAACTGTTTTCAATAATTTATAGTAAGTCTTTGTCAACCAGGAATGTTCCAGATGATTGGAAACTTGTCAGTGTGATACCTATCTACAGGAAGGGTCAGAAGGAGGATCTGGCGAACTACAGACCTGTCAGCCTGACCTCAGTAGTGGGCTATGGAGAAGGTTATGGAGAAACTATCTTGAGTGCAATCATTCAGCATGTGCAAGACAACCAGGAGATCAGGTTTAGCCAGCATGGGTTCATGAAAGGCACGTCCTGCTTGACCAATTTTATCTTCTTTGACTAGATGACCTGCTTAGTGGATTTAATCTACCTTGTCTTCAGTAAAGAATGTTGCACTGCCTTCCACAATATTTTCACAGTGGAGCTGACAGCCTATGGCTTGGACAGGTCTACTCTTTCTTGAGTAAAAAACTGGCAGGATGTCTATGCCCAGAGTGTGGTGGTGAATGGAGTTAAATCCAGCTGGTGACCTGTCACTAGCAGTGTTCCCCGGTGATGAGTATTGGAGCCTGTCCAGTTTAATATCCTTATTGATGATCTGGATGAAGAGATTGAGTGTACTCTCTGTAAGTTTGCATGAGACATCATATTGGGAAGAGGTGTTCATCTGCTCAAGAGTAGAAAGGTCCTACAAATGGATCCGGACAGGATGGATCAATGGGCTGAGGCCAATTTTATGAATTTCAACAAGTCCAAGCTCCAGCTTCGGCACTTTGGTCACAACCCTGACATTGCTACAGGCTTGGAACAGAGTGGCTGGAAAGCTGCACGGTGGAAAAATATGTGGAGGTGTTGGTCAACATCCATCTGAATATGAGCCAACAGTGTGTTCAGGTGACAAAGGTCAATGGCATCGTGGTTTGTATCAAAAATAGTATAGTCAGCAGGCCTAGAGAGGTGATTTTTCATCTGTAGTTTTCAATGGTGAGGCAGTATTGTGTCCAATTTTGGGTTCCTCATACAAAAAAGACATTGAGGCCCTGGAAGGTGATGAAGTCACAGTCCCCAGGTGTTCAAGAAACATGTGGTTGTGGAACTGAGGGACATAGTTTAGTGAGCATGGTCGTGATGAGTGACAGTTGGACTAGATGTCCTTAGAGGTCTTTTCCAACCTTAACGGTTCTATGATTCTATAAAGAGATAATAGTAAAATAAAATCTATCTTCCTATTCTAGATTATTCTTTTCATATATATGGTATTCAAGATATTAATTCCCTAGAATTCATGGCACAAATTCATCAGATCTTACCTTAAATACTATACAAGAAAACAACCTCCCCAAACTCCATTTTATTTTCAGGAAGATGTATTTTCACATTGTTTTCTGTTAGTATAAGAAAATTTGAATGATGTGATCCTAGTAGAAATAATGCTATGATTTTATATGCCACTTGCATTAGCCCAATACTTAATTGGTTGATAAATAGATATATTCATTAATCATAATGGACTGTGCCAAACTACCAGTGTTTGTTCTAGAAACATATTCTGGAAATTAATAATGATAATTTAATACAAGTGTCTATTGTAAGTACTTTTTGGTTGCCTTGAATTTGTACAAGGTGAGAAAGCACATTCATATTTTCAAGGTCTTCTGCATCCAAGTGAGAGGAAATGGACCAAGGAGGCTGACATAATATGGGTGTTTTCCCTTTATCAAATGAAAAGAGTGAAGGAAAAAAAAAAAAAGCAAACACAAGGAGATCTGTCCAGCTTCAGGATATATTGAGCCATAAAATTTCTATGATAACAGCACTGAGAGACTGCATTAGCACAGCCAGAAAATACAAGGAGATAATCAAATGACAGTGAAAATGGCAGGGTGGATAAATCTGGTCCAACGGGGAGTCTTTATTCAGAGAGGCTGACGCTGCTCTGCCGTGACGCAGTTCAGCAGGCTGCAGCGAGGCCAGCATGTGGCTTGGTGAGAACAATAGCAATTGACTACAGATGGGCACTTCCTCTCCAAGAACACTCCTTGCAGCTTGCTGGCAGTCAAGGATATGCAGACATACGCTCAAATCTCCATGGCAACGCCTTACTTTGGTGTGACATCAAGCCCAGATCAAAACTCCATAGGCGTCAGATAGTACATGCTGTTTCTTTTCTTGAATTAATAATATTGATTTAAAAGGCAGGTTCTATTAACTGTTTCCTCTCTACACTGGGGATAATTACTGTCTGTGGTGCCTGTATTATTCCAGTGATTTAAAAACAGGAAGTGCAGTTTCGAGTTAAATAATTCATGCTGTGCTGCTGCTCAGTCTGTTCTTAGAAGCAGAGTTATTGCCAGCTGGGCAAGGTAATTTCAGCACAAGGGTGATAGGATTATGAAATGTCTAATTACCCTCTCATGTGATAAGATTACTTTTCTGAAAATGCTTTAATTCTTCCAAGCAGAGGCAAAAAATCCAGATAAGTGACCAAACAAAAAAGCCTTCATGCATATTGCTGAGATTTTCTCTCTGAATGCAAGGAAAATTGCAGTCTAGCTCCATTTTCCTTTACTCCCCTGAAAACAAACAAACAAAAAAAAAGCAGCGTGAAGAAGCTTTTTTGAAAGCAAACGTTCAATCACGAGACTCAGGTTGCGAGGAAGTTCCTCATACTACTCTTGTGTAGCACCCCTTCAATCAGTTTTCAAATGTTATCAGTCACTGTGTGTTTCTCAGTTAATATTTCAAAGCTCCAATGTTGCTAGATGTAATACAGTGTCTCAGGATGGGCTTGCTTGTAACACTGGAGGAAAATGAAACAGAAATCTTCAGGTTTCTGATACACGCAGAATGCCTCAAGGAAGAAAGCCTAAATAAACCAGGACATTCACTTCTGAGCGAGGGGTGGGAAGCAATGATCTTTTATTAACTAGGCAGAATATTTTTAGCAGCTGAGCAAGATTTTTTGTTCACAAAGGGAAACAAACTGCTTTGAGGATATATTAGGAGGCTCAGTATGTGATAGCATTCAAGAATGTCAAAGTAACACATCTGTCTGGAAAGCAGGTCAGCTAGTGCCTAAATAAATACTCCTGCTCTCTTCAAAAGGTGTTGATTAGCTAACTTGGAAATCCTGAAGTAGAACAGATTTCTTGAAGGAGCTGGAGTCTTGTTTAATTCTAACTTTGCACTGGGAAAGGACATAACATAATGAACTTCCATGCCACACTAGAAGGTACATATAGAACTGAGATTCTTACAGGATTAAGCAGTCAAAGAAGGCAAGAACATATGCACTGCTTCAAACCAATATTTCATCTAACCCATGACCCTGCTACAAGAACATCCAGAAGCTTAAGTCAGCAGAACAGAAGGAGAGGGAATGAGCAGGCACCCAACTGTAAAATCAGTGAGATAGCAGCATTTTCCCCATTTTTTCCCACAAAGATTTCTCTGCTGTATGCTAATGGGGAGCTGATAATATTGAAATACTTTGTCTATTTAATAATTAATAATTTAATAATAATAATTAATATATATTTATCTGTTTTGTACAGTTTCCTATTGTTTTCATCCAGAACACCCTTTGGCAATAAGTTTACTAGACCTAATGTTTATTGTAAATAAAGACGTTTTCTTTTGTTTTGCTTTCAAAGTGGCACATTCTAAATTCATTCAGGAGTCTGTATTTTCTAAATGGAGAAACTGAAGAGCCAATCTCCACAAATCCCTTCCATGTAATTAAGGAGCAGAGTTTCCATTCATGAATGGTGTGGGAAAAGGCAGTCTGAACTTCTTTTTATGGGTTTCTGAGTACAAATCATCGAATCATAGAATAGTTTGAGTTGGCAGAGTTCTTTAAGATAAACTAGTTCCAGCCCCCCTGCTATAGGTAGGGACACCCCCCTCTAGACCAAGTTTCTCAAAGCCCCATCCAGCCTGGCCTTAAATGCCTCCATGGAGAGGGCATCCCCATACAGGAGAAGTTCACATGGGAAAAAACAGTTCAGTTCAAATGAAACTTTGAGTCTTCTGTTATATATTGACCAACAGAGCTAGCAAGATGTTCCTTTGTCATAGATGTTAGCAACCAGCCTTGGAGTTTGTAATGGAGTTTGTAATGGTGGCTGCTGCTGTGGTGTTCTTTCAGATATCCTCTAAGGAAGTAATAAAAGAAAAAAGGTTAAGGATCTTGCTAAGAGCTTGTAAGAACAAAATTGTATATACAGGACACAAGTAAAAAAGATTCTGCATTGAGATTAAGAAATAAGATATTACAATTTATACATTTTTATTGTCTTTTCCTGTAACAGTGTTGCAAAACTAGACAACCATATTTAAGAAGCTCATGACCAAATTATTTCAAACAAACAGGATTACCTACAAAATGGTACAGTAGGAACAGTTCAATTTATTTGAAAGGCAAGGAATAAAAATTGAGCATTCTTAACTATGGAAAGCCAGGACCACTTTAAGAATCAGAATATACACAGACAATGGGTGCCATGTCTAATTTAAAGGGATTTCAGATTAATGTAATGTGGTGCCTCAGTCTGTATTTCATGAATGATCTGGACTGTGCACACATGTAACATGGCATGTAGCCTATGGTGGTGTTTTCCTCCAGTTACTGAGAAACTGAGCTGTTGGCATTGTGCCTATTACATGTTGGCAGCTGTTAGTCATGGCCATCTTTCAAATTCAGAATTTGGGTCTGAGCACTGTGAGGGGCTGTTTTCTGCATAACTCAGAGCAATTGGCATTTCTAAAAATGGATTTTTGAAATGTGTTAGTCATAACATTCTGTTTTCTTCTCCCCAATATCATGAAGCACATGTTTAAATCAGCTACTTAGTCTAAATGAATTTTGCTGTGAAGATCTGTGTCTTTCTCCCAGCTGTCTGTCAGCAGTACTGATTCTGTTTACACAGCTTTGGAATGAAAAATTGGAATCACAGTGACTGATCTCAAGGAAAAGTGAAGGATATCTAGTATATTTTTCTCCCTTAATACACAAATGTATATGTACACACATATATCTTATATATGTAATCTATATATAATAGTATAGAATGTGAATACATATATAATATATATACATATGTATATGTGTAGATATGCCTGTGAAAAAATGGATGAGAATTTTAACGACGCTAGGGTTTTGATTTTATCCTATCCTTCTTTTTCCACTATCACCATGCTGTATTCATAGGCTGATATATCTATCATAGACTAAACCCAGGCCTCTTGTAATGAGAAATGTGCAATCATGAGACAGAAAGATGGAGTGTAAGGAGATATTAATATATACATAAAAATAAAAGCAGATGAGAAGAAAAAGGAAAGAACTAGAAAATTATTAATTAATTTTAAAGACAATTCAAATACCAACATATCTTCTGACAACCAGAAATACAAGAGAGAGTCACAAAACCATAGAGTCCAGAGAGACCCATAAAGGTCACTGACACCAATTCCTGGCTCCACACAGGATAACCCAAAATTAATATATTTCTGTAAAAGTTGCCAAAATGCTTCTTGAACTCTGACTGGCTCAGTGCCTCCTCTTCGATAGGCTGAACAAACAAAGGGATCTCAGCTGCTCCTCATATGCGTTGCCCTCTAGACTCTCCACTATTCCTGTAGCCCTCCTTTGGACACTCTTAAATAGTTATATGTCCTTATATTGTGCTGCCTAAACCTACACAGTTTGTTCATGGTGAGGCTACACCACTGCAGAGAAGAGCAGGACAATCACTTCCCTCATCCAGTTGGCAATGCTGGACTTGATGTACCCCAAGGCTCGCTGCTGATTCGTGTTCAACTTGACATCAACCAGAACCCACAGATCTCCATCCACAAAGGAGCTCTCTAACTTCTCATCCCTCAGTCTGTACATATATCCTGCTGATGATTAGCCTTCTAAGAGACCTTGTCCCTTCCACACAAGCAACCTATCCTAAAGGTGGGTTGCAAAACAAGAATGAGTGAAGCTGCTCTTTCAAAAGTATATACATTGGGAGGAATACATATTGGAGGAATATATAGAGAAAAGCTCAATAGCAGGAAATTGTTGTGAAATTTTCATCTTTAGAATAATTTTAAGTGGTGCAATAGCCATCCTAAGCTACATCCAACCTTGGAAATCAGGAAAACAGTTAACCTGTTTCCCCACACAGTGTAGTATAACTTAGAACTAGACTGCACAGACAGTCATCAGACATCAGTGTTATAGCCAAAACAGTTGTAGATTTATGAGATGGATAGTCTTTGTAGGAAGAAGCAAAATCTTTTCTCAGACCATATTATATATGCAAACCAAGTTAAGGAGCATAAAACCTTTCAGAGCAGATGAGCAGTCTACACTGTCTTCATTCATGTGGAGCTTCTTTTGTAAGATTTTTATAGTCCTTATAATTTCAGGCAGTTAGCTAATGAAATATTTATATAATGTTGATTAATAGCATATTAAAACAATATTAGCATAATAATATTATCATTGCCTAAAGTTAAGTGATCTGCAGTAGAAGGTCTAAGAAGTGGATAAACTTTCGTAAAATTGCATGAACAAAAAAGAAAAAACATGGAAGTAATACCCCAAAACAAAAGATATTGAATATCTTTTCAAAAGTCAGATTGCTTCTCAAATCTTTCATCTCAGGTGTTTCAGGAATCATATAAAAATGTATTTATATTCTTAGCAGCAATGTAGAATACACTGACACTTAGAAGAAAGTATCTTCCCTACATTCTCTTTTCAATCTGTATTTTGACATCGGTTTCACAAGGCTTATACCATTGACCTATTTTGGATATTTATTTGTCAGACAAACATATTTTCATTATAGATTAATTTTGAGCACACTGGAAAGAGGATTTGAAATCTCAAAGATAATGAAATCCTGCAAGTTTCATGAAGAGTGTTGGCTGACTAGAGGAGAGTACCAAGAAGGGAAAGACAGGCAGAATTCATCTGTTATACATCTTGTTTTGGCAGCAGAATACATGTACCTATTGGTCAGCCAAGCATACTGACTAGCAAGCAAAAATGTGTACAGCTTTGGGTAGTCACAGCTAATGACTAATTTCATCTGTTCTGTAGTTCACGGAAAAACCTACTCTTACAGCGTTATCTGCAGAAGTGTTATAATACAAAAACTTAGCAAAATTGTCCATAAAGAAATGTTTAAAACATATATTATTCTCTACTGTCCGGCTGATGTATCTTCACTTTACAGATAGACATGTAAATATGGGAGAGGTCCATCTTATACAGAATGACATCTTACTAACTACACTGCTGACAGGCCACAAAGGTATATTCAAAATACAACTTTTACTTCATCATCAAATGAAAACTAGGGCTCAGATCAATGGAGAATACAAGCAACAATCGTCCTGTGCCTTTACTTGGTGTATTAGGAACACCGGAGTGCCGGAAAAGTACAGAAAGAAAAATCTGAGGGTGCAGTTGCCTGATACTGGAAGCTGATCCGAAATCTTTGATCCGTACTACTCTTCATCATGTTCCTTCCCATTTTTCTACTCTCCATCCGCAACTATATCACCAAGCAATTAAACATGTCAGGAACTGACTATTCTACTAAAATCGGTTCTCTTTCCTTTGTGGATGGCTTTTAATGGGATGAAATCTGTGATTTGGTTGAGAACCATACACTATGTGGAAGTTTTCATCTGGAAGGAAACAGGGAGGTGATCCAGATTTAGCTAGTGAAACCATGTCTCTGACATATTTCACCAAACCACAGCTTGTGGTACTTGCCATGAGTGCTTTGCTGAAGATAAATTGCCCCGAGTACCTTGCTAAAAAGGCACATTGGAAAGCTAGGACTCTAAAAGAGGTGCTAAGAGAGTTTATTTGCCCCGATTTATGACCAGACTAGAATCTGTACCTTATTCCCTGTGCAATAGTTGTCCTAAAGGGGCATTCAGTGAGGCGGACCACTTTATTAGTATATGAGAAAGAAGTTAATGCAGGAAGAGTAATTCTTTCCTGGACAGAAAAATACTTTGAACACACATTTACTAACACCTCCATTGCAGCAGACAGGTACAGTGATTTTGGAGTTATTTTTGTTAGAAATCATAATTTGGCCCAAAACACTTCTTTGAAACATGCTAGAAGATGTGCTAACTTCATGTACGATGTATAAAACAAATATATATTACTACTCATTTGACTGTATTAGTTATTCCTTTATATCTTAATTTATAGTTTTGTGTATATAAATTCTAACACTGCAGTAATAAATCATGGCACTATAAATACACTGACTTGCAAACCCTGACTTTTTAAAAGCACAGTTCTATTCTGAGCTGGAACAATATGCTGTCCTTGGAAGCCTATTTTGAAGCTTTTCTTTCAGTACAGGTTTTCTTCACGCAATGTTTTTTCACCAGTGCTCATATTGACAGTGGCAACAAGAGCAGAGAAGGCTTTTTTGCAGAAGGGCCTTTTTGTTTGTTTATTTTTTTGTTTGTACACATAAACAGCACTGAACACCTTCAATTTGCTTTGAAAGACAGCAAGAGATCTTCAGCTCTTCACATAAAATGCTAGAAAATATTGCGCCTGTCGGCCCACTTATCTCTTACTCATTTTTTCCTGTCTTTATTCAGATTCTGTTGTTACCGAGTAAGTTTTCCATGACAGAGGGGACAAAAGGTAATAAAAAGAAAGGAAAAAAAAGAATCTCTGCAGTGATTTATTAGCTCTTCAGGATTATTAGATAATACTATTTTCTTTTAATTTCATACTACACGTCATTCCCAAAACAATGTAAGGAATAAGAAAGAAAAAGAAAAAAAAGCACAATTTAACAGGAAATCTCCTTCTTATGTACTGCATTTGCGTGAGGGTATCCAGGACTTGTACAGCACAGAGGTCCCACGTGCGTCCAGTCAGCATGCTTCCAGCTGGAGACATCCTGCTAGCCCCTTGGAAATGCCACCTGCATGTTAATGGGGCAGGCAGTCTCTGGAGGTTGCCTTTCCATCTAGGATTTTTACTCAACAAGAAGGGGGAGGGAAGGAAAAGCTCTGAATTATAAAAGCAGAACAGGAAGCCCCCAATGTGACAAAACACTAAATTATTCATTGTGCAATTTCTAATTGTTCTTGAAGTTAGCTGAACCATTTGTAGCTAATTCAGCTCAACATTACTGTTTTCCCTTCCTCTTTTCTTTTCCTCAGGGCTAGAGGAGAGAAAAGGAAAGAAATCCCTGAAAATGCTCCTATCAGCCCTACTGCAGCTACCCTCACATGCTGAGTAAGAACTGAGAACCAAATGCTCACTAAAAGCAAAATGTTGCCAATTATTTATAGGTATAGTATAATCACAATTCTTATACTTTAGAGTTTCTCATTAACTCTCATAGCAATTGCTGCTCTAGATCATACCAATCTAACGCAGTGTCAGGTTTTTCATAGAGGATAGTCAGCAGTAGTGTTTCAGATACAGCAGCAAGAAACCAAGTGCCGAACAATTACAAAGTAAACTGTCCATGAAGAAAATATTTTCCTATTCTTCATGAGTTAGTGGCTTGTCAGTGTCAGCGATACACAGATCTTCACACAGATATGTGTAAAGAAGAAAATTATTATTTACACACACCACTATCCAGATTAACCTGCAGTTCCAGTTTAAATGTGACTGAAGTTACATCAGACAACAGATAATTCTATAAGTATCCAGCGTGTGAGAAAAATTACAATTTAAATTTGTTTTTATTTGTCTGCTGTGTTCTACATAAGTAGAACAGCTAACTACACTCCCTCTAAAGAGACACTCAGTTGACATCAGCTTTGCCTGTCATTAATACATATACGTATTGAAACAAAATTTCTCCATCTAATTTAACTATTACCAGCCTCTGAATTCCACATTTCTGTTTTTTTGTTTGTTTGTTTTTTTAATTATTTCCGTCATCTAGCTCTCAATTCCTTTTGGTTTTACTCCAACCTTTGAGACAGGAAGATTAGAACTCACTGATTCGTGTAATGGCATTATACACGCTAACGTGTTGTTTCCTTTCTGACCACCAATGCGCAATGGCACAATGTGCAAAGGTCAATTAATCTGACACCACTGCTTGTCCTTCCAATCAATATTGCTTCATTGTTTCCTTGTTCTCTCCACATCTGCCTGTCTGTTGTTACACTTGGTTTGCAAGGCCTTTCAGGCTAGAGAGATTTTGCATTCTCTGTGCAACATATGAACATGGTAGAGGCCTAATCAGCATCTACAAGCTCTGTTGCAATACAAACAGTTAATACAGCCATAACAAATAATGAGTTCACATTGGTTCCCCTACTGGTCCCCTGTATATATACACACACACACACTTAGATTACTCCAAATGTAGCACCTCCTATCAATTTCCATGGAAACTACAACACATACTAAGAGCACAATAGTATTATTTGATAAAGCAAATTCTCAGCTATTAGCTAAATACTATTTTTTCACATGGTCACCACCACTAGCTGTGCTTTTTTGCCAGCAATGAACAAGGGCCTGCATGCTGCACTTATAAAAATCTGCACCAGCACAGGTGACCCACTAGTTCACAGCTGCTATGATGGCATAGCTGCTTGGAAAATTTTGCCCACACAGTCCATTCTTCATTGTCGTCTGTCATGTGGCAACTTAATGTAGCGGATATGGACAGGAAGGTTCACCCTCTGCTTCCATCCCTCCAACATCCACCTATGACGTCATGGACCAATATCACAAAGTACATGTGTGCTCGTACATATATGTTATACATATATATTCTTAGCAACTCCTCAGCTGAAGAGTTCTATGGAAGAGCAGGCAAGGTAAATAGCTGTTTAATTTCCTCCATCTCCAAGGCATCTATATCAAAAGCCCACCAATACTCTTTTGGGTCCATAAAGTACCGTCTTGAGATAATCTATACCAAGGATGTACAGGCTTTTCCTCTAATTTCTGGTTAGGCTCACTTCAGCCTCCAGTACAATAACTCTTGGGATCTCTCTGTTACTCCAGAAATATATATGTGTGTGTATATTTCACATTTATTCCCTGATGCTATATATGTAATTTCCCCCAGAGATGCTTCAGTTAATTTAGAACCCACTTATTTGTACAAATCGAATTATTTACAGGAATATGTATTAGATAGCATTTATTGAATTTAATGTGTCATCAAGCTGCACACCCAACTCATTAGATTCCCTGAATTTATTGTATGCATAGGAAGTCTTAATGTCTTCCTTTCGTCTTAGTATGGTCTTTTCCTAAAAGTTTGTTATCAGAATTAAGTTATTGGATGGAGATTATTAATGATCAGATCCATCATAATTGTTCTTATGTCCTTCAGGGTTTTCCCGAGCTGATTAATTTGGGTAACTGCCATACATACAGACCTTAGAATCATAGAATAATAGAATCCTTTGAGTTGGAAGGGACCTCTGAAGGCCATCTAGTCCAACCGCCCTGCAATGAACAAGGACATCAACAGCTAGATAAGGTTGTCCAGGGCCTGATCCAGCCTCACCTTTAAAGTCATCAGGGACGAAGCATCAACTATCTCTATGGGCACCCTTTTCCAGTGTCTCACCACTTACTGTAAAGCCTACTTCCTTCTGTTGAATCTAAATCTCCACTCTTTTCATTTGAAACCATTTGCCCTTGTCCTGCCACCCCTGGCAGACACTGCTCATCACTAATCTCCACCCAGACACTGTCACCTTGTTATTCCTTCCTGTTACATCAATATGTTTAGTTCTATGTAAAAGAAATTAAAAGGTTAGACAACTTAACTTTTTTTTTCTTTTTTCTTTCCCCCTTTCTTGATGAAATTTGCATTTCTTTTCTATCTCTTACCAGAGCTTTAAATTATCACACTTTTCCAGTAAACAGATTGCTACTTAGCTTCCCTAAGCTCTTCCTTTATAGGATCTGAAAACCAGATAAAGTGTTACCAGGCTTGCTTAGCTTAGCTTTTCTTTACTGGCAAACCTTTCAGACCAAAAAGGCAGTGTACTCATGTGTGAAGTCCGTATTTTTCATCTTGCTCATAGCAGGAAATATATAAATATAAATATTATTTCAACCAACATATCTGTTATCTAAAAGATACTTGTCATTGTTCAGTGTCCAAGATTTCCCTCAAAACAATGTTATGTGGACGTATAGATAAATTTCACTGCCTGAAATACTCACACAGGTTTAAAGATTGAAAACTGAAAAAGATTTTAATGAGACATTGCAAATCCTTGTCATAGACTCACTGTCTTCAGTCTTAGGCTCAAGGACTCAGATACTTCTGCTCTTCAGAAGCTGTTGCTTCTCATCAGTTTATCAATTTTTCCAAGTGTATATTTTTCTCATAGTACCTGATCTTTATTAGTTTTTGAGGGGTAATCTTCTATAACAGCAGACATCCTTTATTTCTTTCTGCGGTATTCTTTTTAATTGCTATTCTCTGGTATTCATACAAAGCTACCAATTAACTCCCTAGAAGCCTTCTTGTTTACAGTTTAGCACAAAAGAGTTATTTATTTTTCTCCATTCTATTTGCTGTTCATAAGTCACCTTATCTCTCTGACTTTTTATCTTATGTTTTATGTATGCCATTAATTGAGTTCCATATTATGAGAGATATCTGACTGGAGTAATCTTGAGAGAGTTCCCTATTACCCATGCTATTCAAAACGTAGGCACCCAAATTTTTGACTGCTTGCCAATGCTGTAGACTCTTTGTTGTTTATTATCTGCAGTTACCACACATTCAGCTTGATATTACAGTCTTTCAGGATACCATTACTTTTCTATACACAAAAAAGTATATTGATCATGGAAGAACAATATGTGCAGGCTATGCTTTAGAACCATATTCCAATACAAAATCATAGGTATCTTCATCATTCTCTAACGTATTATTCATGAAAATTCTTTAAAACTGCATCATTTGAAGGGCTACTGTTTCTCAGATTTAAAGAAACAGCTGTTTCCAACACACGCTGCACCAACAATGTTCATTGGTTTCTGTCTGGAAGGGTTGTTCTATTTTATTGGTCCAAATAGTGAATAGCTTGAACAGAATCAGTATATTTCATCAAATCAATGAGAATATCTCTAAATAAGCATATTCTGACTCTGCAGGTTGTCCACTAACTGATTCATTAATTAGAATAATGCAGAGCACTACCTTCTGTTGCAAAGCAGGGTTTATTGTGAGTGAAGATAATTAAATAGATAAGTATAAAATCACTCAGAACACCATAAAAATGCTTCCCTAGGGAGCTTCATTGCTTGGATATCTTAAATCAGAAGGGCAAAGATTATTATTTCTAACCTCAACATTTTATTTTCAAGAAAACAAGCTTTTATGTAAATCTAGAAAAAATACGATTCAGAGTACAGGCGACATTAAGCTGAAAATTTTGACTTCTGAAATTAAATGATCCATGGATCTTTCTGTGGACCTGAGGCCAGCTGGCACTGCACTGCTCATATCAATTGAAAGAACTAAGCTCTCTTCCCTCCTAGAACAGAGTAGAACAGAGCGGTCCAAATGGCCTATTAGGAATTATCTGCTGTCCCTGGTGGCCCTGTAACTATGCCCAAACATAGTTGGCACAGATCAAAACCAAGTTAGGGATCATGCTAACAATTAACAGTAGTCAATCACAGCGAGTGCTTGAACCCATGCCTGAACTGTTCAGTTTCCCAGTACAAACATTAGCATTGTGTTTCCAACAGGAATGAACAAATGATACTTTTAATATATTCACAGTTTCTTAAAAAAAAAAAAAGAAGAAAAGAAATATATATATATATATATATATATTCACTTAAATCTTCCTGGGAAAAAAAGAAAAATCCAAAACGAGAGAAAAAGAACAACTTCTCTGGTATTATATCAAACAGGTAAGCTAGCAGTTTCTCAATAATTATAACGTGCAGGCAAAACACTACAAGAGTGGCAATTGCAAAGCATATATTCTCTGATCCTAACAGTGTATAATTGTATATTTTCTGCTGCTGCTACCTACAACTATGAAGAATCTAAATTCAAATGACATTTCAGCTGGAAACATTTTCAAGAATTTATGGGAATAACGGGTCTACTAGATGTAAAGTAAATTACCAATCAATAGATGATCTGCCAAAAGCCAATGGTTGTGAAGACTAGAGGTGGAGTTTGGTGCATCAAAACCACAAACGTCTCTGCCCAGAATTTGCACGGCTATGATCTGTCCAGTAGGACATTATTCAATAAAGTGAGCTGTGCCTTAGGGCTTCTCCCAATTTCCATGGGGCTCTATATAGGGCTCTCAGGGGTGATCAAAGTACTCCATTTCAGACTGGTAACATACTAAAAACAAGCAGCTATGGATCAGTTCTTACTAGGACATGAAAGAATGGAACAAACAGAAGATTTCTCTAAATTTCATCATGTTTCAAGACCTTCAAGAAAAGAACTTTATATTAAGGATAAATAAAATACTTGATTACAAATGGATCTGGATGGGAAACAGCTTTTCCAGACTGTAAAACACTGAGATGGATCTTTTCTTTTTTCTTTTCTTTTTTTTTTCTTTTTTTCCAGTGTGAACAAAGTGCAGAACACATTACAAAGCTTTAGAGGAGACGAAGCCTATGTATAAAAGTGCTAATGACTGGGGCACTTAGATAAGACAAGATTTAAGAATGTAATATGCTGACAGAAGAAATTTCGGGTATATCATACCTTAGGCATACATCATAACCACCAGACTGCTGACTACCGTTTTTTTCACGTTTAGCCAAAATATGTTTCCCCATTAAAAAAAAAAAAAATCAGATGTAGTGTTGAAAGTACTAAATTTCTGTTGTGAAATTTAATTTATCTGAACTGGTACTTTTCAACCAGTAAAAATCTTGCCTTGTTCTAGTAATGGATCTTCATTATTTCAGGTTGTTTGTAGAATTTCACTATGTGAAGTATGTTGCAGCTTATATTTTCTTCTGAAATGGTGAAAAAATTTGATTAACTATAAATGTCAACACAATCAATTACTAATTTCTCTAATGCTGTGCAGTATGAAAATAATTAGAATAATAAGGGAACTGTTAATTCTCTTAATGTTCGCCATGTGCTAAACGCTATCAAAGCCTGTGAAGAAAGAAGCCACAAAAGACTTAGGCTTTACAGTTCAGTAGAAGAAACATTTTCAAAATTATTCCTGTTCTTCCTTATTCATACTTCAATTTCCTTATACCTTTTTTTACTCACTTCTGCTTGTTAGTATTGTCTTAAATTTCTAACAATTTGAATTAGTTTCTATTGACTATTAATGCTTCATATTCTATCAGTGCTCTGATCTCTCCTTAACCCCACCTTTTTTTCCCTGAATCTATGATAGTCTTTCTCTGCTCATGATAGATGAAATCTTTGCCATCCCCTTCACTAGAGGAAAGGGATAATCCTAAAATAATATCAATTCATAGTGAACTGCAAAGAGTCTTTGTTTCCGAGCTTAATAGTATATATCCTAGTACTTTCCCAGGGCTTGTTTAATAGAAAGCTCTGAATATGCCTTAGAAACTTTGGAAAGTAAAATGAAATTATTTTAACAGTAATTACTTAAACATATCTGTGTCTATCAAACATTAGCTGTCACTTACTTGAGACAAAAAGCATCAGTCCAAAGGAAAACATACATATATATATCTCAAGCATTTACAAGATACAGAGCTGGCTGTACTTGGTTCACTAACACAATAAAAAGGTTAAAAAAAACAGAAAAAGTTTTAGTTTGTAAAGAAAACAGTTTATAAACATCTTCGAGTAAGTGCATTTTTAAACTTTTCCCTAGTCGATGGGACATTTTAATGATATTTAACACGTTAAAAAAAAAATTTCTAACTGAATAAAAAAATGTTTCAGATTTACATTTGAACTTGTGAATTTGAATTTGATAAAATTATTTACTTGGTCATGTCACTTACTTTTTAACAATTTTAATGCTTTTTGTAATAATGAAACAATTTTAGATGCTGAAGATGTGAAAAATAAAATCACTTTCTTTCTGTTGCCAAATTCATTTTTCCATAATGGCTCACTATTTTAAGTTGGAAAGCCTCGGTTGCTGTGTTAAACAATTGCTTTCTTTAAAACGCTTTGTATATGCCAGCCACTAGCATTAAACTGATGTCATTCAATGACAATCAATAACACATTAACAGTTAAATAAGATATTCCATGAAGATTTTACAATTTTATTGTTATTCTTTCAAAACTTACAGCATGTTTGTGGGTTTCCATATATTTTGTCACTATTTAAACCAATAACTTTGACCGATATGTCAGTACTAAATGCATTATATATCATTTCTACTCTATACCTACATTTACACACTGGAACAGGTTGCCCAAGAAGGTTGTGGATGCCCGATCCCTGAAGGCATTCAAGGCCAGCCTGGATGTGACTCTGGGTAGCCTGGTCTAGTTGTTGGCAACCCTGCACATAGCAGGGGCGTTGAAATTCAATGATCGTTGTGGATGTCCTTTTCAACTCAGGACATTCTATGATTCTCTGATTCTATGATTTAGTTCTTAGTGCTGCTGTTTGCAATATTTCCAACATTACCAACGTCATCACATTTTTCACGTGTGTTATGCTGAGAGATAATGACCTCAAACCAGCAAATGAGGAAACATGAAAAGAATGTCATGATTAGCTTAAGTAACAGTAGTAAGTGTGTGAGTGGATGAGTATCCAACAGCTAAACCATAGGTTTGTGACAGAATCAAGCATGAAAGAGCAGCTGTCAATAAATATAACATGCTTAGTGCATAGGCAGGTATGATTTATAAAAAAATACTTGCAGTGTCAATTTTTATCAGTACAAGCTATCTACAAACTATCATTTCTCCAGCAATGTATATTATCATCTGACTGAGAATTTTTAAAAATTGAATTAAATACTAAAAGGGAAATGAGATAAATTTTTGTTAGAATTTTGATTATGCCATGAAAAAGACTTATAACTTCTGTTTGCTTTTTAGCTTTTTTGCTTATAGTTTCAAGATTCTCTTCCCCTAAAATTCATATTTTCTTTTCAAAATTGTGTATCCCTGTAGTTAAGATACATCTAAATAAGCTTTCTAAAATGACATCATAGACCTGAATATTACCCTTCAATGCACATGAAAATGTACTTGTTTTTGGTAGCACTGAATAAGTCTTCAGTCTCACAAGTGTGACATACTAAGCAAGGTCTTTAATATCTGCTGGGCACCTGGCCAGTTTAATTCACTGTAATTACAGTTTAGGCAATTTTTTGGTGCAACTTTGCAACCATGCTTAAATCTGGCATTTAGTAAAGCTTCACATCGGGTAAATTATTATTAGTGATCAGCACTTCAGTAGCTCTTCAAAATCCTTCATAAACATTAAAAGATTAGCATACAGTACTTGCATGGGAGTATAATGTTTTCACAGTAAAATCAGAATGCACTGCTAGAAAGTTGCACCATAATTATGTAGTGCTCTTTCATATTTTTTTATTTAACATGAACATCTGTTTTTCCCAACTGTACCAAAACATAGTCAACACTTACTTGATATATTTGCAAAGCCACAAATAAAGAATAATCATTTTCTTCTATTTAAAGTAATTAATGTTAAATTCTTACAAACAAAAGCAAATGAAAAAAACTGCTACTGACTTTGAACAGAGTCTACATTTTTTCTCTACGATTCCTTCTGGATGTAGTTTTAGAAATAAATCTACTAATTTTTTTGCTTATTTTATTAAAAATTTCAGCCAGAATATATATCAAGTAGATTTTCCTGAAGGAATAAAACACTTTGAAACTGGATGGGTCGACCTATTTCTCTAATTTTCTTTAAGACTTCACATCTAAAACAAGATATTTTCTTCTTCTCTATGATTGTATTCTGTATATTTCTATAGTAATACATGACAATTGCAAGCAAAACAAAAAATGCAAAATCTTACGGACATGTCCATATGCATATAACACCTGCAAAACAGATGCTAAAAAATTAGCCTGACAACTGAAAAGTTACGCTTTCCAATTCTTATCAATGCTATAACTAAGGCTGCTTATGTATTCATAATTCAGTTCTCCTTTGTATGTGTACTATAGTGAACATTTAGCCATGGTTAGTAAAATATTTTTCCATTAAACTAGATAGAGTCACAAAACGGAAAGTGTTCACTTAATGAGTAGCTATTTAATATTTTCTTTTCTTCTTGGCCTTCATGAAGACCTGTGCTCTGTTTATTGCTGGCCATTAAAATTATTCTCAGTAGAAAGGCATCATAAACTTTTCTAGCAATATTACCACTACCATATTTGAATGTTAGTTAATATCTGTACACTTCAACTCAGCATTGTGATCTAAATGGAGGGTTTATCATTATAAATAAGGAACTAAGATAGTGAGAGATCAAACTAAAAGTGTCAGCTAATTCTGCTTGAGAAGTCATGGATGGACAAGGCTATATCTGCTCAAAATCTATTTTCCAATAGTTTTTGAGTAAAATAATGCAGAATAAATGTATTAATACAACTCCTTAGCAATTCAAAGCAATTTTATGGCATTGCCAAGTACTTCTGTAACTCCTATTCTTGAAGATAACATTTAGCTTTATTACTCATAGGACAGTGTTGCAAAGTCCCTGACCACACTTTCTACATATGAATTTCTGCTATGAATGACACAAGATTCTGCAGGCAACAGTATCACTCATTATTCAGCTTTGATTTGTCCATGGATTTCCAGCTCGCACACTGCATGAAAGCCTGGTAGAAACCTAGCTTTATGTCTTTAGAAACTTTGGTTAAGATCCATTTATTTGAAAATTATGTTCTAGGCAAATAAAGGTTATCTGAGTATACAGTTTTACTTCCATTTCTGAATTTGATGGATATTATGAAAATATTTCATTTACAATAATTGTATGTTAAAAAAAAAATAAAATTGTACCTTTGGAATCTTTTTTTTTTTTCTTTTTTTTTTTTTTTGCATTTTGCTTCAATAATCATACATGGAAACCTTGTAGGAGGCCCTGCAGAGGGATCTAGATGAGCTGGATCACTGGGCTGAGGTGAATGGTATGAGGTTTAACAAGGCCAAGTGAGGCTGCACCTCAAGTATTGTGTTCAGTTTTGGGCCCCTCACTACAAGAAAGACACCGAGGCCCTGGAACGAGTCCAGAGAAGGGCAATGAAACTGGTGAGGGGTCTGGAGCACAAGTCTTATGAGGAGTGGCTGAGGGAGCTGGGATTCTTTAGTCTGGAGAAGAGGAGGCTCAGGGGAGACATCATTGCACTCTACAACTTCCTGAAGGGAGCTTGTGATGAAAAAGGTTCTGGCCTCTTCTCCCAGGCAAATAGTAGGACCCAAGGAAATGGCCAGAAGTTGTACCAGAGGAGGTTTAGGTTGGACATCAGGAGAAACTTTTTCGCTCAGAGAGTGGTCAGGCACTGGAATGGCTGCCCAGGGAGGTGGTGGAGTCGCCGTCCCTGGCAGTGATCAAGAGGCGCTTGGATGAGGAGCTGCAAGATCTGGTTTAGTGCTTGTGGTACTAATAGAAATGGGAAGGTGGTTGGACTAGATGATCTTGCAGGTCATTTCCAAACTTGTGATTCTACGATTCTATGATTCTAAAAAACATGCAGCAAATTAATTCAATTTCCTTAAAAATGTATTGATAACTACTCCACAGTATAATCTCTGTACATGATCATACATATAATATAGTCAGCTGGATTATTTGTCAGAACATGAGAAAAGTTTAAGATCTCTTTTCTACAAGCAAAGTATTTCTTAATAGCCTTGCACTCTGTAAAACAATTTCTTTTCAATATAGCCAGTCACCTCGAAGTAAAGAAGAATAAAAATGGAGGAGGGGAAATGTTAAGTCTGTTCAGCTTTCAACAAGGAATTTCAGGCAGCTTATAGTTGGTTGAATAACACTTTTGCATCAACTTTTACTTTCATAAATTATATGTGAATAAAAAAATAATTGAAGTGATCCTAATCATCTTGGCTTTTGTTACTTTCCTCTTTTATATTTCAGCCAAACTGAAAATGAAATCTGTTCTACGATCGGAGATCATATCTCTGCCATAAAGTTAGAGAATGAGTAAAGAAATTCCTCTCAAGTACCCTCACTCTAATAATTATTGTTTTAAATCCTGTGATGTGCACAAAAAAATAAAAAAATAAAAATTAAAAAAATAAAATAAAACAAAATCCCAAAGCTGTTTTTAAACATGCAAATAAAATGTCATACAAGTGAAGTACTGAATGCATTTATATTAAAGCACTCCCAGAAGGAAGAATCTATAAGAATATTGTATGTATTTCATTCAGACAAAAAAATATACTGGCAATTTGAATTAAATTTAGATGATCTTGGGGTTTCATAGTTTTTTTCCTCATTTGACTCCAAGTAGACTACAGGTTGAAACTGCATAATTTCTGAAATATTTCTCCAGTTTAGGATAGGATAAAAAACTATTGAAATCAGTTAAACTTGAAAATAGTTCTTCATATTAAGCAAATGCTTATGAAAACAGTTTCTCTGAGATTTATTTTTTTTACATCCAAACCATCACTTGCAAATAGAATCATATAATCATATGATCATCATCAATCATTTGTGTTAAAGGGAACTCTTAAAGGCCATCTAGTCCAACTCCCTTGAAATGAACAGGGACCCCACAGTGTCCTTGAATGTCTCCAGGGCTGGGTCTTCCACATCTCCGGGCAACCTGCTCCAGTGCTTCACTATCTTTACTGTGAAAAAGCTTTTCTCTTATATCCAATCTAAATCTTCCCTCTTCTCTTTAGAAACCATTTCCCCTTTTCCTATCACAACACATCCTGCAAAAAAAGCCTGTCCCCTTCTTTATTATAACCTCTCTTTAGATACTGAAAGGCCATTCTCAGATCTCCTTGAAGCCTTCTATTCCCCAGTCTGAACAACTCCAGCTCTCTCAGTCTGTCCTCACCAGAGAGGTGTTCCATCCCTTGGATCATTTTTGTGGCCCTCCTCTGGATGCACTCCAACCAGTCCATGTCTCTCTTGTACTGAGGACTCCACATCTGTATTCAGTACTCCAGGTGAGAGGCAGGATCACCTTCCTTGCCCTGCTGGTCATGTTTCTTTTAATGCAGCCTAGCTTACAATTGGCCTTCTGGGCTGTGTGGACACTTCTGGCTCACATCCAGCTTGCCATCTGCCGAAACATGGGGGTGGGAAGAGAACAGATATCAAAAGCTTTGGGGTATTTTCATGAGTTTGGCATCTCATTTTATACAGTGGCAGTAGCTGAGGGTCCCTAAGCTTTTTAAGGTTATGAGTATGGTCTGTATATAGATTGAAGATTCTGTAATTCTATGATAATTGAGAAATCTGTGTAAAAAGACATTGTTAAAAGAACAACCACCTGTTATGGTCTTTACGGTTTCTGTAGTTTGCTCTGTAATGTATTTGCCCTTATGTGCAATATTTTACCCCCTGGGTATACAATAGATTATTAATTTTCTAGGTATTAGCCACAGTCACCAGTAAGACCTATAGAAATAATAAATGAGTCATGAAAAACTCATGAGTCATCATTTTGTGCTATTGAATTTGTAGTGTTAAAAGTTTTCTGCACTATGAACAATGCCAGCTCAGGAATGAGAGCTGTGGTGCAGCTCTGCAGAAAAGGACAAGTAGGGTCTGGTGGATAGAAAGCTGGTCATGAGCCTGCAGTGCCCTGGCATCAAGAAGTGGTAACAATTTCCTGGGCTGCATTAACAGGAGCAGAGCCACTACATTCAAGGAAGGGATTATCCTCCTCCACTCAACCCTTGTCAGACTATCAGACCACATCTAAATTATCATGCTTTGTTTTTTACCTCCTATATGACAAATATGAATAAACTGGAGTAAATTCAGTGGAGGGCTACCAGAATATTCAGGGGCTGGTGAATCTGCTGTGTGATGAGAGGCTGAGTTTGACTTGAAAATTAAGGAAGAGCAGCTTATAACTTTAGGACTTTCTTACTCTTTGGATAGGTAGGGACTAGAATAGATAGCCTAGGAAGTCTGTGGGATTTCTAACTCCTTAAAGGAGCTAGATGAGAAAAGGAGGAGTTTGGGAAAAAAAAATCTGCCAGGAATGAGGTGAATGGTTTAGTGCTGTGACTGGGACATAGACTGCGTGAGTCATATAATTATTATTCTATTTGCCAAGTAGAACCTTGTAAAATTAGGAATTCTATGATGAATATCTTACTAAAATGACATTAAGGACAAAAACTCCATCGATCTAAAGCACATAACGTACAAGTAATTTTCTTCTTCCTTAGAAGCCTGCAGAATCTTTGTGCTTTTTCACAGTTTTTAATCATATTTCAAATAAAATGTACACAACAGTGATTCTCAGCTTCCTATCTTTATGCTGCTCAAAGTGCATAAGATACCAGAAGGTAATCCACAAAAGTTAGCAAAAATGTCTATATCTAAGCACACATATATTTGTGTGCACGCATTCATATATATATGGGCAAACCTACATTCTCTTTTGAAGAATGCACATTGACACTGCCTGGCCCAGCATATCTGAGTGCTTTCTCCAAGCTGCTGTCTCGATCAGCAGACAGGCACAGTAAGATAAACATGCAGGTCACATTAAATGCTTTTCAAAATCAATATTTTCAACTGAAACATTTGCAATAAAAGCAATTATATTTTGACAATAAAAATAATAGAGAAGACATTTTCCTAAATGTTAAGTGCTTTATTCATCATTCCTTCCATATCTGCTGATTCATTAAATAATTCTCAGATGCATTATAGTTTGCAGACGTTTCATAATATTTAGACAAAACTAAGAAAAGTTGATGCATTTCTGTACCATCTTAAGAAATGGCTTTGAGGGCATTATCAATTTTTGATGCACTATATTACCATTACACTTACTAAAAACATTGTGTATCACTGCACAAATTGTTGTGTTTACACTTTCAAACTGAAACAGTTATCAACAGAAGACAAATACATATCTTGAGCTGTCCCTTGCCTTCTTGAATTCTTGAGGAAGCACCAACCGTTTTGGAGTCAGAAAGCACAAGATCTGAGTGAGTAATTTTACTTGCTTTGATTTGCATAAGAGGATGTTTTTTGTTGGTTTTTTTGTTTGTTTGTTTGTTTGAGTAGTGTAAGTATTTACAGTTTTTATAAGGTTTTTTTTGCTTTCTGTTTTTTAATTATTATTCTTTGTTTATTTAAGTGATGAGATTTCTTCTCTTTGCTTTCAAACAGACAGTTTTTCCTTCTGTATGCTTGATACAGAAATAACTGCACTATGCACCAACTTTCTCAGTTGCTTTTATCCTTTGTGAAGGTTACAATCATAAGATTTAGAATTTTAACTGTATTAGGACATAGTATGTTATTCAGCTGCAATTCTTGAAATCAAGTTGTTTACAGTTCTCTTGTGCACTTATAGTCACAGAATCACAGAATGGCCCGGGTTGGAAGGGACCTCAAGGATCATGAATTTCCAAACCCCCTTCCACAGGCACAGCCACCAACCTCCCCATTTAATGCTAGACCAGGCAGCCCAGGGCTGCATCCAGTTTGACATTGAACACCTCCAGGGATGGGGCATCCACAACCTGGGCAGCCTATTCCAGCACCTCACCATTCTCTCTGTAAAGAATTTCCCCCTGACGTCCAAACTAAATCTTCCCTCTGTCAACTTAAAACCATTTCCCTTTGTCCTGCAGTTATCTACCCTTTCAAAGACTTGATTCTCCTACTGTTTGTAGGCTCCCTTTAGGTACTGAAAGGCTGCAATGAGGTCACCCCACAGACTTCTTTTCTCCAGGCTGAACAAGCCCAGGTCCCTCAGCCTGTCTTCGTAGGGGAGGTGCTCCAGTCCCCTGATCATCTCTGTGGCCCTTCTCTGGACCATCTCCAACAGCCCTGTGGGTCCAAGCTCCACACTTGGACATAGTATTCCAGATGGGGCCTCACAAGAGCAAAGCACAGGGGCACAATCACCTCCCTGTCCCTGCTGGCCACCCCTCTTTTGATGGAGCCCAGGATCCCATTTGCCTTTCGAGCTGCCAGAGCGCACTGCTGGCTCATGTTAAGTTTTTCATCCATCAAGATCCCCAGGTCCTTCTCTGCAGGGCTGCTCTCAAGGACTGCTCCTTCCAGTCTGTATGGATGCCTGGGATTCTTCTGGCCCAAGTGCAAAACTCTGTACTTTGCCATGTTGAACCTCATCAGGTTCACCCAGGCCCACCTTTCAAGCCTGTTGAGGTCCCTCTGAATGGCATCCCTTCCTTCAACCGTGTCGACCGCACCACTCAGCTTGGTGTTGTCAGCAAACTTGCTGAGGGTGCACTCAATTCCATCATTGATGTCATTGATAAAGATATTAAAGAGCACCGGTCCCAAGACAGACCCCTGGGGGATGCCACTTGTTACCAGCCTGCACCCGGACATAGAGCCATTGATGACCACCCTCTGTCTGCAGCCTTTCAACCAGTTTCTTATCCATCGAGTGGTCCACCCATCAAATTCACATTCCTCCAATTTGGAGATAAGGATGTGGTGGAGGACCATGTTGAAAGTCTCAGCCTCATAGGTCTGTTTATGTTGTTCTTGCCAAGCTGAAACCAATTCTGTTGCTGCACCATAGGCTTCTACATAAGACTCAGAATTGCAACAAGTTGAGTCAGTGGTATTGGCAATCAGCCAGATGTCATTACTGCCTCAGGATTTCCATCATCTGTGTAGTGTGTAGGTCAGGTTGCTATAAAGGATTTACAAAAGGAAATCTGTCTTCTTTTCAAATATGGTTTATTAACGACAATATTTGCTCAGAATGTTAGATGAATATACTTCTGTAACTAAAGTCATTGCCTACATATTAAAGTTAGAAATCCTTAATTTAGATGCCTCACTGAAAACTCACATGTGGATTTTCTCCTCATTGCTAAAGCTAAGAAAGGAAGAAAAAAAAAGGAAAATGAAAAATGATTCATTTCCAAGCTTCCTAATTATTGATTCCTTCTCTATAGAGTAAAAGTTTGTGGGGAATTTCTAGTTTTGACACTACCACTGACTGTGATAGGATGTCTCTTACAGGTTCATTGTGCCTAAGTTTTTCCCTTAAGTTAATAATGCTCACGCACTTTTATATATTAGTGATTCCTACCAATGATATCAGCACCTTCCACATTCACCTTTCTTGATGTTTCAGTCAGTCTGAAAATTGTGACGTTTCTCCCAGCAAATGAAAAAAAGGTGCTACCACACTTCCCTCTACTGTCTCTCACAGTGGTATTTGAAGCAAAAAGTTCAGGTTTCTGCCATCAAAGATTTTTTAAGCATTTTTAAACTCTTTTAAGTATGTTTTAAACAGCTAGTAGTTCAAGAGTTAAGAGGAAAGCCTTGACATAATCTTCAAGTCTTTAAAATTTGAAAAATAAGACATTTGAAAAACAAGTCAAACTAATTAAAAAAATACATATATAAAAATCACCATTTCTTGGATCAAACCATGTTGGAGAGAGAATTAGATGTTGTCCTGAATCGCTGGTATAGGCCAAATCAATTGAAGTGTACAAACTGTTCATATGCATGTAACAAGAAACCTTCCAACTGTTATGGGGCTGATTGCCTCATAGTACTTTGACTCCTCTACTGACCAAATATCTCTTTTGGGAAATCACAAGATGTGTATTAGGCAAAGTACCACTTGAACTGCAGAGCAACTTATCTCAGTAAATTGAGAGGACAAGTGGGAAGTAGAAGGGGTTACCTAGTTGTCAGTGCTGTTTGAAACACTACAAAACACATAGAAACTTTCATCCTTTCCTACACTTCCTTTCATTTTCCAAATGCTGCATGTTTTCTTACATGAAAGCACACAAATAAAGCACATACTAGCTCTGATGATTTTAAATTAAGAGGCATAATGATGCTAAAAAATAAACACTTGGGGGAAAAAAGTTAAAAAATTAACCCTTAAGAGACAAAGGTATTTACACTTAAGTTATAAGGAGACTCATGCAAAGATGTACTCTTGATAGATTTGAATGTGTTTTTTACCCTCCTATGTGCCTATTTCAGATAAGAGACAAAAAGCATAGTGCTGGCTACTTTTGCTGGGAGAGTCTGTAAAGCATTGTTCCCACTGACATTTCATCACAGACCCATGGTAATAAATAGTTGGGGTGAATTTTTCCAAAAAGGAGTTCTACTGTGTTCTTTCCAGTTATAGCTGTGAAGTACAGTTTCATTTCAGGAATGGCATGTCATCAGCAAAGGAACCCACCACAAACCATGTTAGAAACTACCTAAAACTTGGCAAGCAGAGTGATGTTGACAAAGGTTGACATTGCTAGGATGCAGAGTTGGGAAGCTGGTCAGGATGGGGATAGGAGGAGTATCTCTGTGCTGCACTGTGCTGCTATAGGACAGTGGCATCTGTGAGGCCTTAAAGTGTTCTTAAGGGACATTGTACTCAAGGAAGGTAAGAAATCTTCAAGTCTAGAAGCCATGTGAATTGTAGTGAGCACTCTGATATATTTTTTAGTCAAGAAGTGTGTTCTTTCTGCTTTCTTTCCAATCCATCACTCTTAGCTACTTCAATGTGCTTATTCTTGAATCTAAGAAAGAGGAAAGAAGAACAGGAAAAAAAGAAAAAAAGAAAAAAAAAAAACCACCCTGAATAGACATCCTCAACAGCACACAGCAAGATCTAAAGGCCAAAACACAAAGTGCAGATTAATCCATGCTAATTATTTGCTTTGTGAAAATTTAATTGAGACCAGGACTTTCTGAGAAAGCTATCAACCATGATGCTGCATGGCCTGCTGTTATTGTCAGTGTCATTAATTAAACTTTCTGACACTTTCTTTCTCTATTGGTTGACTACTTCTTTGTGTTTCACATACAGTTTAAGCAGATAATGATGTGAACTGGCTGCTATTCTTTTGCAAAGGGTGACATAATCACGTTCTGCTTACTGAGCCAGTTTTGTTGCCCTGTAGCTAAATTTCAGACACTCTGGAGTATTTGTAACTATCAATCCAGAAAGGCACAGATCTCCATAGGTTCTGTGACAAATCTGTTGTACAGATATTTAATAATATTTCAAATGGCACTGTATACAAGCAGCAGAAACAAGCCCTCTATATCCAAATTTGATAACAAAGTTCCTAAACTGAATCTAATTTTTCAGATTATCTTCTGTTATCTTACCATATACAGTAGGAACTTCTGTACTTCTGAATAGACCTTGTGACATGAATCCCACCCAAATCCTGCTGCTTTATAGCAGCACAGAGAATTTCATTTCTCCAGGCAGCATATTACAAATACCTGAAGGGATTCCCCAAGAAACATGCATCTTTATTCAGATTAGTCATAGAATCAACATAGGTTACTCAGTGTATTCACTGTGATTAGGAATAAATTTGGGTTTGCAGTATATTTGCATGCTTTTGAAAATTAAGAGGTGAATTTGAAGTGGACCAAAATCCTGCAGTTTTAACACATGTAGAAATTCTGTCCAGTTTACATACCAAAATTAAATCAAGACATTTGCCTAAGATTAGCATAATCTAATTTCTACTATGGAAAAAAGTTGTATACCTATATACAGCAGGTCATATAGACTCCCTCTGTTAAATAGAACAGAAAGAAAATGAGTTGGTTTGTATGGAAAGCCATCCATCTCACCCGAGACATTTTATTTGAGAAAAATCACTATCTGAAGAGTCTTTTTAGCTCTTAGCTACAGAGGAAACCTAGACAAATAGTTCAGGTTAGACATCAAACCTCAAGATGGCTGAAGATAGATGAGATGAAACTGCTCCTGTGTGTTTTATATAGATGAGCATAGTTCCACACAAACAACAACTAAAAACCTGCCTCTAGCATAGTTGTTAAAAGGGAGAGAGTGAATATATTAAACTCAGCTAGAAGCTTTTAATCCAGTCTGTGACTGTGGGTGAATTGGTCAGTAAGTGACGTGAATATTCAGCACTGCAGTAAAAACATAATCATCTTTCAAGGTCATGCCACTTCTCCTCTGTAAATATCTGAATCGTTTTATTAAAATAAGGTCATGGAAAGTAAATGACACTGTTTTGAATGCATGATAATACCACACCTATTTCAAAAGTTAGAGAAGCATACACCTTGAATTCACTTTTTATCTATATTAATAAAGTATGAGCCATTATGGGAAAGGCAAAAAAAAATCTATCTAATTAAAACAAAATTCATAATTTGCAAGGAGTCCAAAATATGTCTACTTATAAGGTCAAAGACTTAATAAGATTTATATTTTTCTGGGATATTCAGATTTGAAGCATTTGAACATCCCTCATTTTGAATATGTAGTAAAATTATGTCTGCCTTCAAAGCCATTGAGGTTGAGATTCAAGTGGCCAACCCATAGACCCCTATTGTAAAATAAAATACTTCAAGATATTAGACACATCTGTTTAGAGATAGCACATAATAGGGGAATATGACTTGTCATTCTAGAGGAGCTGGGTACTTCATCACTCAACTCAATTTCAATATAAGCTGTGGAAAAACTACGACTGAAATCTATTTCAGCAAGAGCCCTAGAGAATTCTAATTTCTATTTAAAGATAACCTAAAATCTGTTTTCAATTATACTACAACAGAAGGAAAAATAAAACTTGAATCTGTCTATTTTTCTCTTCTTTTTCTTTTTTTTTTTTTTCTGGAAAAGTAAAAAAAAAGGAAGAAAAAATAAAACTCATTTTCTCAGTTCTTTAAATATGTTGTAGTTTGCCATCTAACAGTTTAGAAAGAGATGTCATAAACCAAAGCGTATAATTTTACAGTTCTTTCTCATAAGGAATGAAGGAGATCATGATCTGTAAAAGAAAGCCTATACAATGCATACTGCCAAAGGGCACAGTGAAGTCAGAATGTAAATAGACTTTACAATTCTGTATGATTTATAAGATGACTGCAGAGAATCATCAAACTGAAAAGGGGACAAAAAAAAGACTTTCTAATCCCACTGGAATAGCCAAACTCTTCTGCCTATACAAAAAACATGTCTAGAATAAGAGGATGCTCTGGAGAAAGATAAAATTTCCATAATTTTTTATCATTATTAAGAGTATCTATGAATGAATGTTGACTGTGTGCTTAAAAAAACATCATTACAGAATTCAAGCAAGAATAATAAAACAATTGCATAGATAAGGAATATACCATCAAACAACAAAGAAATCAAACTTCTTAGATACCAAGCATCACAGAATCACAGAATCACACATAATCACAGAATCGCAGGGGTTGGAAGGGACCTCCAGAGATCATCGAGTCCAACCCCCCTGCCAAAGCAGGTTCCCTACACCAGGTCGCACAAGTAGGCGTCCAGAGATTCACACCTGAATCTCTCCAGAGAAGGAGACTCCACAACCTCCCTGGGCAGCTTGTTCCAGTGCTCCGTCACCTTCACTGTAAAGAAGTTCTTGCGCACATTTGTGCAGAACTTTCTATGCTTCAGTTTCTGGCCATTTCCCATCGTCCTGTCTCCACACAGTGTTGAAAACAGTCTGGCCTTGCCAGTCTGCCCCCCATACCTTAGATATTTATAGACCTGGATCAGGTCTCGTCTCAGCCTTCTTCTCTCAAGGCTAAACAAGACCCAGTTCACTTAGCCTTTCTTCATAGGGCAGATGCTCCAGGCCTTTCACCATCTTTGTGGCCCTGTGCTAGACTCTTTTCAAGAGATCCCTGTCTTTTTTGTACTGGGGAGCCCAGAACTGGACACAGTACTCCAGATGAGGCCTTACCAGGACAGAGTAAAGGGGGAGGATCACCTCCCTCGACCTGCACCCCAGAATGCCATTGGCCCTCTTGGCCACAAGGGCACACTGCTGGCTCATGGACAACCTGTCGTCCACCAGGACACCCAGGTCCCTCTCTGCAGAGCTCCTCTCCAGCAGGTCACCCCCCAACCTGTACCGGTGCATGCAATTATTCCTCCCCAGATGCAAGACTCTACACTTGCTTTTGTTAAACCTCATCTGGTTTCTTAACGCCCAGCTCTCCAGCCTGTCCAGGTCTTGTTGAATGGCAGCATAGCCTTCAGGCATGTCAGCCAATCCTCCCAACTTTGTATCATCAGCAAACTTGTTGAGGGTGGCCACAATCCTCTCATCAAGGTCATTGATGAAAGTGTTGAACAAGACCAGACCCAGCACTGACCCCTGAGGAACACTGCTAGTTACAGATCTCAAATCAGACTCTGCACTGCCAGTGACAACCCTCTGTGCTCTGCCAGTCAGTCAGTTCTCAGCCCACCTCACTGTCCATTCATCTATCCCACACTTCCTCAGCTTTGTTACAAGGATGTTGTGGGAGACAGTATCAAATGCCTTGCTGAAGTCAAGGTAGACTACATCCACTGCTCTCCCCCCATCCACCCAGCCAGTGGCATCATCATAAAAGGCTCCCAGGTTGGTCAAGAATGACCTCCCCCTGGTGAACCCATGCTGACTACTCCTGATAACCTCCTTTTCTTCCAGTTGTCTGGAGATGGCATCCAACACAAGCTGTTCCATCACTTTTCCAGGGACAGAGGTGAGGCTGACTGGCCTGTAATTACCTGGATCTTCCCTCTTGCCCCTTTTGAAGACTGGAGTGATATTCGCTATTCTCCATTCTTCAGGCACCTTCCCCGTTCTGCAAGACCTCTCAAAGATGATAGAGAGCAGTTCAGCAATCACCTCTACCAGCTCCCTCAGCACCTGTGGATGCATCCCACTGGATCCCATGGATTTATGAACATTGGTGTTGCCTAGGCGCACTTGGACCACCTCTTCCTGGGCAAGTCTTCCATTCCCCAGAACCTCTCACTAACCTCCAGGGTCTGGGATTCCCAAGGAAGAGCTTTTCAACTGAAGAAAGAAGCAAAGAAAGCATCCTCCACTACCAGAACACGCCTCTCACTTACTAGGGGAGCCACATTCTCCCTAGTCTTCCTTTTACTGTTAACATACTTTAAAAAGCCTTTTTTATTATCCTTTATCACCTTCGCCAGGTTCAATACCAGGCAGGCTTTAACCTTCCTTGTTGCATCCCTGCAGGCCCTGACAACATTTCTATATTCTTCCCAAGTGGTCAGACCCTTTTTTCCACATTTCGTGGACCTTCTTCTTCCCTTTGAATTTGTTCATGAGCTCCTTATTAATTATACTTAATTATACTATTGCTTTAGTCTTAGCAGTATGGACCTCGTGACAAGACAAAGTATCTACCAGCCTTAGGAAATGAGGGAGGAGAATTTTGAATTTCTGCAAGCTGATTGAAGTGATGGAGAACTACAGCACTGTCATGATTTTATGATTTTTGGTTATCGGTATTCCACAACATAACATCATGTAGTGCACTGGGAGTTAAAGAGTTAATGCTCCATGTCCACATATCTGTCCTGGAAGAGAAGAACTACCTTTCCCAGAGGAGCGTTCACTGTGCTGTTATAATTTCTGCTCAGGGGAAACAGATAAAAGTCACCTTAACTATCCTTTTTTTCTGATCGTCTGGCTCATCTGTTGCAGGTGCTGTCTAGTCTCAGCATTAGAGTAAGGCCTTGAGCCTTCAGGCACTCTCTCTCATTTTATTTATTAGCTCCAATTCTAATTATATTGAATTATATTACATTGTAGTGTGTTGCCTTGCACTGAGGTATCTCATTTAGTAAACTATTTTGTTTCTCCTCAGGTCATTGCCACTGCTTTGTTTTAGGCCCATCTCTCTATCCTGTTCCCTTATCCCTTTCCAGGGCACAGATCCATGGGTCCCTCCACTCCACTAGTCACAGAATCAAGACAAACAAGCCCATAATCCATTGACAGGAACACAGCAATTTCAATGAGACCATGGATTAGAAGTTTAAAAAAATTAAAAAAAAGCTTGGATGAGAAATTGTAGTACTTTCTGTATAAATTTTTCACTCACACGGTGTTTATTTTGGCAAATAAAAAATATTTTAGACAGAATTATTCTGAATCAGATGAGAAACACTGTGAGATTCTGAGACTGATCACAATATTGTGTTACATCACAATAAAAATAAATAAGAAAATGAGAGAGGGGACAAATACTTGGAATAGAAAAGAGATCACTTAGAAGAAAGACAAAGAGGCAGGACTAGAGTTTTTTGGTAGTTAAGGTTAAAAGGTACATAAAGAATAAGGTGTTAGAAAGACAGAATTAAGGAGAGGGAAAAAATGACAAAGTACTGAGAGAGAAAAGGAGATTCTTAGGAAATTCTAGAGGAAGACTTAATGGTGCTTATTTAAACCCTTTTGATGAATCTTACAAAGATCTTTACACTGTAACAGATTGGAGGTCATTCAGGCTATGACAACTTCGTATACTCAAATTATTCCTTGGAATGTTATAGATATAAGAATGATATAAACAGATATAAAAGGAAATAATTTCTGAATCAACAGCTATCATAAGTTACATGGTATGCTGACAATTGGACTGTGAGAATGGACAGACTGATATTTCCCTACCTTGTATACCATCAACTTTTAATGATTCATTTATTTTCTTTTGAGAAATGAAGTGATATGAAATGGAAAAAAATGCCAAGCCTGTAGCAGGGGATAAAAAATATTGTGCTTTGCCCAAGAAACATGGACTATGTTTACACTGCGTATTCAACCCAGGTTCTCAAAACTCAAACTCCCAGCCATATTGCATAGATAGAATTTGCAGTGTCGTGCATGCTTGAGGAAACCTCAGAATACACCAAGACTTGATTTGCAGTGTAAATAGACCTCAAACACCTAACACAATCTATCCCATTTATACTTTGCTACTAATTTGTCCAACATCAGATAAAAAAAGTTCTGATGTTGCTGCAGAAGGCCAAACATCACTACAAAACCAATTGCTCCTAAAGTTTAAAATCAAAGTTAGTTTAGTTGGTTTTTGTATAGGAGGCACGTTTCACCAAGCTACAAGTATGCTGCTTCCTAATAATTAATCTGTATGGTGCTTGGTGACAGGCTGCTCCAGGGCTTAGCCTACCCTTTCACTCACAGAATAAGTCAACTAATAGTTCATACCTAGTTGACTCAGTAAAGGTCACTGATTTTTTTACACTAGGGCTGTCTCCTGACTGAGAAATGACACGTTCCTTTGATTAATGATATTATCTATAATTAGCTGTTGAAAGAACCAAATGTTCCCAAGAATTGATCTTTTATTTAATTTATGAATTCAAGGAGTAAGAAAGCATTCTGTCCACAAGAATCAAAGAATGGCCCGGGTTGAAAAGGATTTAAAAGATCATCTATTTTCAAGCCCCTGCCATGGACAGGGTCACCAACTACTAGAGTAGGCTGCCCAGAGCCACATCCGGACTTAAAAGCTAAAAGTAAATCACTGGAATTAGCCAAAGAAAATTGAAATCAAACACTTGCAATTGTTCATGCCAATTTTACTCTTCAGCACATCTCTATCTGAACCTTTTCACATATATATACACACGCATACATAAACATTCAGATGACAGAATATGAGAGGGACATCAGATAGACAAACAAAACAATAGGCAAGACTGGGTAGTTTGTGAAGCTGCTTTGCACTGGTAGTCCCTAAAATCCGAATTGGAGATGCAGCATATCCAGCTTCAAGAGCACTGTTGAATATTTTAGATCTTATTAAGTAAAATCATCTTCAGTGAGTACAGGAGGAGCTATGGGGAAAACTACAGACTAGTTTTTAAGACAACTGAGATAGATAGGAAATCCATATGGAAGCTATAATTACAAAACTCAGAGATGGCTGGCAGTTGTAGACCTGACCTAAAATTTCAGTAAAAAACACATGTAGAATCTATTAAAAATGAAACTGCATTTATCTACAAAAGGTTTCTATGGAAACCAAACAAGTAAGATAAGTGGTAAGAATAATTACTCCTGTTGCAAGAAGTGCTAGAGCATGACTAGGAACTCTGTTTTCATACGCTATGTTTGCTCAAACGATTATTTATATATGATTAAATTCCAAAAATAGTCCTGTGATATTTTGGTACAAAGAGCCAGTACAGTAATTACAGCTAATGTACATGTATAAGTGTACAGTTTAAGCAGGCAAGAGAGATATATAATGTCTTTGCATAATTAAAAACATGCATAATTTCCTTTTAGCAATTGAAATGCAGTCAAGAAGCGATCATGTACAAACTCCAGTTTAGCATACAATTCAAAGCAAGACAAGTGAACAAAAACACATTAGAACTGTTGTAGCCATGTCTCAACACAAATAGAAGCAATCAAGTTTCTTGGGATATATACTTTTCTATTCAGTGACTGCACGAGGACATATTTAGTACGGGAAAAAAATAGCAATTAAATTGATGGCAGCTTTGAAGAAATAGGATTCACTTCTTTCTAAAGGATAAATAAAATGTTTAAAAATCATCATCTAGAAACTGAAGAGGACAAGATCTGCAGTGCTTAATCTCCCTCAGAAATATCAATTCCCACAGTGATAACTGAACACTTAAAAGTGTTTCAAAGTCCAATTAAAAAGCAGTGCCACATCTATGCTTCTCACCTCTTCCTGAAAATTGAGAGAAGTTTCACATTCCAGAATGCCTCCTATTCAAGATTTTTTCCTCTTGCCGCTCCTTTCAACTCAAAATTTTCCATATTTCCTCTTTAAAAATGAAAAAAAAAAAAAACTATTGTAGATTTTTCTAAAGGAGTATGAGTTTTCTGGTGAGGGTAACTTCTAGTACTGGAGGGCTAGAATTAAGAGGCTGTGCTTAGCACCTAAAAATGAGCCAGAAGGAGAACATCTAACTTTTTCTTCACCTTTGTTCTGAAGAAAAGTGAGAGCAAGTTCACTCATTAGATAAGAAGCATAGTTAATCTTTTCTATATTTTGAAAACAAGAGCATAGATTCCAAGTTTCTTCTCTTGTTCTTTCTCTAGCTGCTGTGTTGCAGCAGGACATGTTAGATGAACAACTTTTCTTCTTCTCTTGTGAACACTGCACACTGAGTAGCCCTTGTTTAGCCAAGGATAGCATTGACATGTTATTACAGCCTTTTCTCACAGCAAAGAATGCGAATATAAAAGCATGTCAGCATGTCAATAGTTTTCTCTGAAGTATATATATCCCTTACGGTTTCAGTATTCTAAGTATGAGTATGCATTAAGAATTTTATATACTAAGCAAAAGAATTCCTGTTCCTAAAAATAGCTTCAGTTAGAGGTTCAAAAATCTTCCTGGCTACCCTCTAGTACTATTTTAAAATGCAGGATTTATTTTCTTCTTCTTTTGTAATTCTTCCCTCCAGCAAAACACAAAAACTTCTGACAATAGAAATATGAGGTCATTTCAAATATTAAACAGCTCCATGGTAATGCTTCTCTAACAACATCTATGCTCTGATTCTAATAAGCTATAGTTAGAGAGGACTGAGAACTGTGAGAAAATTTATGATGCTTAATTTAGAAACAATAATCTTCACTGAGGCCTGTAGGAATTTAAAGCACAGCATTGTATGACAACTCTTATTTATGCAGTGTCCATCCAGACTGAGCGAGCCATTGTACTCACTTTGAGTTCTCAGCAGACAGCCTGCCCCACTGCAGCTTTGACCCATTCACAAATACATGCCAGAAAAAAAGCATGACCATCAGCTGGAGGCTGATTCTCAGGACTCAGTCTCACAAAAGAATTTATATCCTTCTAGATAGAATCAAGATGCCTGAAAAGATGCATATACTCTTCATCTGTGCAGAAGCAAAGGAAATCACAATTATTTCTGCTAACACGTTTTACATAGCATATATGTATAAGAGCAGATACGTCCTGATTTGACTTTCTCCTTGTTTTATTTTTCTAATTCTCAGGTTGTGTTATATTTCTCAAGAAGCAGATGAAGAGTTGCATTCATCTTGTGTGACATATAAAAATAAAGCAGACAGTACAACCAATGCTATTTAAATAGTGAAAACATGAAGAATTTTAATAGAACATTTGAATTATACTTTTCAAATTGATTTTCTGCTTTTTCTAACATATTAAGTTTGAAAAAATAAATGTATTATGATCTGCAATAACTTCAGCTGTTTTCATTTTGTGAAAGAATGTCTCACCAGCTATTTACTCTGCAAATGCAACGGCAAACTGATTATTGGGAATTTTGCGTTTCTTTGTAGAAGATAATACTGTATTGGGCATTATCACATAGGTGAGACATAAAAAAGAACATTCAATTTTCAATTTTCTCTTGTGCCAGCACTGCTAAGATCTCTTGAAACCAGTATATTTGGGATGGCTAAAGGTCAGAAAAGATAAAGCGAAGTCAAGATATATGCAGGAAACAATTATGAGAATGAATGAAGAAAATGGAAAGATACTTGTTGTCAGAAGAGTTGAAGTATTTATGCTTATACAAGCGGGGTACTTAGTGAAAGAACTATATGGCAATTCTATATGCTATACAAATAGATTTAGCAAATGCGAGTAAGAATTTCCAATTCAAAGAAGGGTAGATTTACAGAAAGAACATTAACTATGCACACGTTACATACCACACATATGCATACCTCATTGACCTCAGTCAATTCCCAGATCCCACTGTCTCTCCAGCAGCTGGCTTTTACTTCCAGCAGGCAGTTCCTCCACAGATGCACACATATGGCCCAGCCTTGCAGCTTCAGTACCTGGCTCACAGGCTACTTAACCTTATCACTACCTAGTCCAGTTTGATATTTGCTGGCAATCACACGCTGACTTGTGTGGCTTGATCCTTCCAGGTGCTAGTCCCACACAGACACGAATCAAATGATTCTCATTTTGACTGCAGTTGCCGGTATCTAAATGTCCATTAGCACAGATGCACACAAAACAGAAATCCCCTCACTCACCCAGGAAAATACAAATTGAGTTTAGCGTGAAAGGGCAGACTGCAGTGATCAAACATGTGACATGGAGTCCAGTATTTACCAGTTCCAGTTTACACATCCAGTCCCACGTAACCTCTTTTCCCTTAATTTTCCAGAATTAATCCTCACCAAATTACCTTGACCCCTCCCTTTCCTCACCTTTGGTTCCTCCACATAAACAAATCATGATTAGCTTTTTAACAATTCCTGTGTGTTCTTCCCCATATTCCATAATGCCACTTTGTTTGCACACTCCTCTTGAGATCTGCTCTCATTGATTCATCTTGGCAGGTTTCACACTCACGCAGTGGGACTGATAGTTTCCTGTGACAGCTCTGGAAGGAGCTGGGGCAGGGTGTTCTTACCTGTGATTGGCTTATTATAAAACTTCTGCTTGCCAGTGCATCTGTGTGCTCCTTCAACTTCATGTGGATGAGCCTTTTATGGGCTCACAACCTTCCTGCAATAGCTCAGGGATGCAATAGCTGGGACAGTAATAGATTAGCTTGATGTAAACTTTAGGACAATGTTTAAATTCTCTACTTTAAAAATCATCTCCAAAATAAAAATGCCTATTTCTATTTATTTAATACTTACAGCAAACAGGCTTTTCTGCAAATTTAGAACATTATTCTGATAGAAGTACAGAAAAAGCTATTTAAGTTTTAAGAACAACAAAAAAAAATCATAGGACTCAAAACATGCTGCTGGAAAACTAAAGTGATTAAGAGAGCAGATATGTCAAGTATATGTAATTATTCACTTACTTCCACATAAATACAACTCTACACCTCTTAAAAGTCATTCACATAAGCTTGTAAAGAGGGGCTGGATGCAAGCCCCATAACACCAGTGCACTGCAATCAAAGATACTACACATTTATCAGAAATGTATAGAAATATAAAATCATAGAATCATCAACCTTGATAAAAACATTTATGATCATCCACTTCAACTATTCACCCATCACCAATAGCTCTCATTAAATCACTAAACATCTAAACATTTCTTGAACACCTCCAGGGTTGGTAACTCCTTCGCCTCCCTGGGCAGCCCATTCTCAAAGATACAATTCCAAACACCCAACCTGAATCTCCCCTGGTGCAACTTGAGGCTATTCCCTCTCATCCTATCACAAGTTACATGGGAAAAGAGATCAAACCCACATCACCGCAACCTCCCTTCAGGTAGTTGTAAAAAGCAATAAAGCCTCCCCTGAGCCTCTTCTTCTCCAGACTAAATAATCCCAGCCTTTTCAGCTGCTTCTCATAAGACTTGTGCTCCCTTACGGTTTCAGTGCCATTCTCTGAACATGCTCCAGGGCCTCCATGTCTTCTTGTTGTGAGGGGTGCAAAGCCAAACAATTTACTCAAGGTGCAGCCTCATCAGTGCTGAATATACAAATTCTATTTTTAGATGAATGTCATGTTTGTTGTGCTTCTAACTGACATCTATCTTCCATGAAAACCCTAAATACATTCTGTAGTTCATCTAGCACTTAATATTTGAATCACTTTCCTCAATAAATGCCACACATGATATGGAATCTGAGGAAACAGGTAAACTTTTCAAACTCTACTTCACTTGCCTTACAGTTAGTTTTTTCCTATTGTTGCCTCTTGCCACACTCATATCTTCTTACTTTCACAGTTTTTTTATATAAAGATTTATTCCAAGCATCAGGAAGTGATTGTTATTCTTTTCCAGAATAGAAAGCCAGTAGCTATTATAAATGACAGTAAAATACACACAATTCATAGTAACGTGTAATTACAATAAAAAAGCAAATACCTGAAAAACAAAATCATCTTCAAGCTATGTAAACATTAAGCAAACTGCATACAAAGTTATCCATTACACTATTATATATTGGATTTATTTTCAAATTTCAGTGCTAAAAGAAAGAGTCGTGGTACATCTTTCTCCATAATTTAATACTATAAACAGTCACAGTTTGCTTTGCTAACAAAACAGAGATAAGTTCCAGCCCAGCATAGGTTTTACACTAGTCACACTTAATAAAAAGTTTATTGACTTTACACACAGCGAGATAAATGTACAAGTATCTAATTATGTCACATTTCAGTCTGGAGGATGAAGTACTTCAAGCAAGAACAACTGTTTTTGGCTACTGCTATGAATGCAGTAAGATCTTGTAAAACTGAAAGACCTAGACTATATGATACTAACTTACATAGCACTCATAAATGAGATTATCATCCACACCAAAGGGGCTTGAGCTTATTTGTCTGATATTAAAATTATGATAGATAATATTCAGCATAATAGGCCATGTCAGCAGTGCTCCAGAAGGTTAGTGGCTATCATGCTTCCATTGGAAATTTTTCTTAAAGAAAATCTAAAATTGGTGATGAAGTTCTGAGGAATGTCCTCCTAAATGTGAGAACCACTGCAGGGAAGAGAAAAAAAGAAAAAAAAACAGGAAGTTTGGTTTGTGAATATGTATCTTTTGGAGATAGATACATATTTTTTGCTGGCATAGTTGGAGGGTGTTTTTATTTATTCAGTGCCCAGGAACACACTTGGGTTTATTGAAATTACTAATACAGTATATGTATATATTAAGTGCCCTTCCACGCTCTTAGGAACTTTAGCGTAAAAGTTATCCAACCTGCCATCAGACCATCAGAGTTGGACCTATATACAGAGAATTATGTAAACAAGAGGATAGAACAGGAATTGGCCTAATTGTGATGATACTTCATGGCTGAGGAAAGTGATCATATGTGCGTAGCCTGAATTCAAGAAACTAAACAAAACTACACTCGACACATTCAAAAATCTAACGATCTCAGAATTACAAGAGTTCTGAGGTTTATACATTGACGTTTCTATTTTAGCAAAAGGTCTATCAAAGTCAAGCATCTCCTAAGAATCATAGACCAGATTTATGTTCAGTTTTCTACATCCTTGAAATGCAAGCTTTTTTGCTCTCACAATTCTAATGCAGAATATATAGCTGTTTTCCTTTAACATTTTGGTTATAAAGACAATGAGGAAAACCAGAACTTTTTACTAATGATATTGAGGTAAAAATCTCAAAGAACACATAATAAAATAAAACGGTCTCCTTTCTGTCTGCCCTCAACTCTCTCATATTTGCTAGACTATTCCCACACCTTTCATACTTGTCTTTCTTAACGTGACCTGACTATTCTGGAGAACACTAGAAGTTCTTAAATTCTGTATAATCAAAGAATATTAAGATGTTGTAATTATGAAATAAAAAAGAGAGTTAGGCAAAGCAGATTATAAAAACACAAAGAGAATAGATAGGACGCTTAGCCATATCCTGGGCTTGCTTAGGAAACTCCAGGGGAGTGGATCTCCAGAAGAGATCCTACCCCGCTGGTAGTCAGCTCTAGGAGAGGTGGAGCCAGGCTCCACCCCTTCCTGCAGCACAGGTGAATTGCCTTCACCTGTGCTCCCATGGCTGACTCATTACTCACCTCAGGTGATCAATCAGAGGTTCAGGCTGTGACTCAGCAGTGCAACACTATGTGGTACCACCCAGTGCCTGCTTCCAACTTTTGGAGAGATGAGAACTCATGAGAAGTTCAGATAGCCTCTAATACATCGCTGAATTTTATTTTCAGGAACTTTTAATTTTTTTTCCTTTAATAACATCACAGTTTCCCCAAATTAAGAAATGAAAGGCAAGGATTCTTTCCACATGCCAGCTTTACAATCAGTACAGGCAATGGGAGTTCTGTCATCGTCACCTGATCCAGTGACAGAATAACACTCCAGACTGGAAGCATCTTCAGTTTGCAATTGTCTGAGTCACATATACTAGAGAACATGAACAAAGAAAACAGAATGAAATAACAAGATAAAGTCACAGATGTCAAAATGATCAGGACTGGATCTTTTCTTGTTCAATAGGAAAGCATTCTGAAGTGTTTCAATTTCAGTTAAGAAGTAACTACAAACTATAAAAGCCCTCATTTACAAAGGCTGCACACACAAATTCAAATTCATTTGTTTAGATTTGACACCAAAGCTAAACACAAAGGTAATGTAGCCTGAAGAGAACATTTAGAAAAAAATGAACAGATAAAAACTGTCTACTTTGGAGAGAACTAGGGAAAAATAAAGACAAAAGAACACACTCTATAATTAAATTTCTGTTGTGGGTTAAGTTACTGGTACCTGCACGTCTTGATACCGGTTCCTGGATACTGCCAATCAACACGCCCTGGCTGTTAGATGGTCAAAACAACTTAAAGGTGCTGACACCTGGAGAAAAATTACCACCTAGTTACCATGTGGAGCCTTATGTCAGTTTAAAAGTTATAAAGTGAAATATTCAGATCCCTTCTCCAGTCAGTTACTTTAAGAACAGACCAAAGATAACTTGGGGAAAAAAAAAAAAAGATCAGCAGTGATCAACAGAAATTCTGCATACTTAATATATATACATTTCTCTTTGGAAAGGCCGTATGGATTTGCAAATTCTGAAAAAGAAAAAAAAAGAAATAAAAGAAATAAAAAAAAAAACAACAAGGATGATGAATAAAAATCATTTGTATGTTTTTAACCTTGTGCAGTATACAGGTAATATTTGCCAGTTATTATCATCTCCCCATTAGTGTTCAGATAAGAGTGCCCTAAGATAAGTAAGCTGTTCAAAATACCTGCATTTTTGTGATACATCATATCAAAGTTCCATGGATTAGGATTCTGTTCAAATGGTTTCCCTACTTTCACTGTACCTTAGATGAGAACTCACTGACAGCAATACAAGTAGTCTTTCTTCAATAGGATCAGGTTCCAGCTAGTTGCAAGAAGATCCTGAATTCTGTTTCAGGGTTAAACAATGCACAGGTTTATAACCTTTACTATCTAATTTTATGTTGCCTAACATTCCAACTACAAGGTCTAACAGTGTCTAAATTTTTTTTTTTTTTTTTTTTCTGAAATGTTATGGACTCATTATCAAGACAAATATCTGAACAGCAGACTACATTTAAAAACAAGAAAATAAAAGACTGGTTTTCTAGAAAGTGACCTTTTATTTTAACTCAGCAAAATCACTACTTGTGAGCACTGAACAGTTTGATTTTTTGTTTTGCTCCGTTTTTAAAAGCAAGTTGTTAGAGATGTGAAAAACAGGTTTCACACTCCAGAAATTCTCTACTCAAGAAAACTCTCTGCACATTCATATCAAAGTTGTAATTGATTTATACACATAAGATAATCAACCATCCAGAAGAATATTACAGGAGATATCACTACTGTTCTCTGTGGGGTTGGGAATACTGGCATTTGATAAGAGTATATTTTATTTTCCCACTATTTTTATAGGACTGTTGAAGATTCTGAAACTATTATTTTAAAAGCATTTTTTTCACTCTCTTTAAAGATACTATATGGGTTAAATTTATGAAGTGTATCGTCTCTGAAAACAAAGTTAATCAAGTATTACCATTCCTGGATGCATTTAAAAATTGTTTGGATGTGGTGCTCAGGGACACGATTTTTTGTTTTATTTAGGGTTGTGAGAGTTAGGGTAGTATGGTCAGGTTGCGGTTGAAGTTGATTATCTTTAAGTTCTTCTCCAACCTGAGCAATTCTATGATTCTGTGATTCTATGACTCTATGAAATCACACTTCGTCTGTCACACATAAACCTATTAGGGAGACAGTGATAATGCTGATTATGAACATAATAGTCCTATAAAATATTATTTTAATATTATATAAATCAAAAGAATGCAATTTTAGCTTGTCAGCTACCGACAGCATTACTACAGCTAAGTTAAGCCATAGGAATGCTAGTTCTGCTGCAAATTCTACAGTTCTTAATCAGAAGAGTTTGTAGCTGTATGAAGTAAAAAACTGTTTTTCAGAGGAAACCAACAAAATAAAATGTCCTTTTCAAGTAGTATGACAAACTTTACAAGTCCAAAAATATGATTTAATATAATGGTTATGTTTGGCACTAAGACTTTTTCTACCTTTTCCCTTCATCTCAAAGGCTAATGTTGATCGAGTTTTCCAAGATCATAACGTTTTAAGTGTCTACATTGAAACTAATTTTAAGTCACTTTGAAGTACAATTAATAATGCCCATACAAATGTTCTTTTGCTTGCAATATCTAAGTCCCCCAATGAAGTCTTGATTTTAGGACCCTTCAAGATTCTTTTGCTGCCAACAGAAATTCAAAATAATAAGAGAAAAGTGATAGGTAAACCTCTATAGTTCACTCATCCCTAAGGAAAATGTTTTAACTCTTCTGATACAGAAAATACATTGCCAGACGATTTAATTATGGTGGATTTAGGTTTTGTTTTGTTTTGTTTATTTCTTTATTTTTGTTTCAGCTAGAACCATAAGGGAAAAAATCTGTCAACTATTTGACAATTGTGAGAGATCAAGGATCCTTCTTCTACGGCAGTTTTGAGGTCTGTCAGTCATTGGAAATTTAACAAATGTAAAGGATGAGAAAGAAAGGATATCTGTGTTCAGGAACTACCTTTCTGGGGAGAAAGATCTGTGTACTTTATACCTTAATGACTGTGTAAACAGAATATGCAGTCCTATCTGTCTGGAAGACAGTATTTTGAGCTACAGCAGTTATTGAAGAAAAACTCTTGTCTTCAGATGATATTTTTCTTTTGGGATACGTTATCTACTTGCCTATACTGCTTTTCCTATATCTCAAGAGATGCTGACTAGGACTCCCCAGTGATGTGAATTAAATGCATAGATACATTTTGTTGAATGGGTCAGCCTGACCTTGGATAAGACAGTTATAGGAGAAACCTGAGGACAAATATAGCTGAGAAAATCAAAGAGCACTAAATGAACTCAGAATTGTGAGAAACAGAATGTGTAACAGAGAAAGGAGCAGTGCCAGACAATTGCAATAGTCATTCTCCTACAGGTGAAGGCTGAGCCCAGCTGTTACTAAAAAGCACACCTGCATGGAGAAGGAACAAGCAGACAGCTGAAAAAGTGACAGTAGCAAATTCCTTTCCTTAGAGAGAACAACAAAGTATACCTGAGAGGAAAAAGGTCGTTGTTGTTGAGTTTTAATTCAGTCAAGTGTTCATACATGAATTGTTGCATTAAGAGTTTCAGTAAAGGGCTTTTGGTGAGATGAGATGGCCTGGTTATACTATGCAAAATCTGGCTTCTTCTCTGGCTTGACTCTGGAAGCCAGTTAAGACAATCTTCATTTTGTGATGTGATAGTCGTGTGTGGCTATCTGGAATGTGGTTTGTCTTTCATGCTGCTGATGAAATTGTTGAACTGCACCACCCACCACCTCACTGCTCACATCCATTGCCTTGTCTCCATAAACATTCAGCAAGTGTCAATGAATGTCAGTGGGTGCAATTGTTCCACATGAAGGAACTCAGTGATGCACCTTTCCTTCATACACACTTCTATGTTAGATGCCATTTCATCAGACTGCCCCTCTGCTGCCATCTGTCACAGCAACAAAATGTAATGGAATATTGGTAGGAAGATTCAGTCTCTACTGCTGTACCACCATCATCCACCTCTGATGCTGGGGGCCAACATAATGAAATAGAAGGCAGTACTTTGGGAGCAGCACACATATGTTGCTATGTGTGCAACAAAATCACTCTACCTAATCAACATTATCTTTTCAGATGATGAAATAAAAGGCTAATAACAATATTGAAAGTTGTGATATTTTTGACTGAAAATAGTCATTCTGGGACAGCTTCAGGAACAGTTGTTCACTACTGGTGTTCAGAAAAATACACTTGGCAAGATTACAATTATCAATAGATACTTTTGTATCTTCAAAGGGTAATGAATGATTCCTTATATTACCTCTGCATATTATATTTATTATTGCTGTTTATTCATTTGGATTTTCATATTTTGTTGACAGGAAAACTCTTTATATAAGCTATATAAATATTTTGTAGTTCTAACAACTGTTTGTTTTCTTCTAATTATTTCTGACCACACTGCCTTCAGTATCAAAATGTTCAGTAAGGGTAGAAGAAGCTAATGTTAAAAACATTTTGTAAACAGTTTGTAATTCTATAATTATAATGTAAAATGTAGATCTTTATCTTTTTGCAACTATTTGGCTTATGCAAAGAAAAATATTAGATCTCTCATAGGGAAACTGTTGATTTTGTGTACACTTATACAATGCATTTTATGATTCTATGATTCTATGATTTCTCAGATACATTTTAAGTGCCTGTGGTAACTGTATTGACTGCTTTCCTGATAGTTTACTGATTTATGTGATTTAAAGAATAATATTTCACATGCATTAGATAATTCCAAACAATGAAATGTCCATTTTGTGGACAAAAATCAATGGCTAGAAAAGATCGTCCAGAATATTACAATTCCTTAATCATCATAAAACATATATTGTTGTTGATAGACAAATGGATGTTGCAAGAAGTACAGTGTTAAGTGATTTTAAATCATGTCCTAGAATTTAATTTACAAACAAAGCTTCCTACTTCTTATTATTACTATTCTTAGCAACCTCATGCTTGCTTCCTGCTTCCTGCAGTCTGGCAATGTTTTCTAAAGTAAGCTCATCACAAGCAACATCTAGTTTCTGTAGGATCTTTAACAATTAAGCTACTGCTGGCCTCCAGCTACAGTGTTCTAATTGCAGATACGCTCACATGATGATACTATAATTAAAAACAGAAGGGAGAGAATGTAAAAACAATGTACAGTAACTCCATAAAACATAACTTTGGTAGCAACTGGAGTCACATGGTTATAATCAAAGGAAATTAATAAGAATCTAAAAATAGTTATGTTCATTTCCTGTGCATTGCGCATTGCACATCACTGATAAATTATTTTCACACTATGTTGCAGGTCACTGATAAATTAGCTACAAACATTCTGTCCTTTTGAATAGATCAGTTTATCATTAGCTACATGAATGTTTTCCATGTGATTCTTAATCAGGAGCTAAGAAAACTATACTCAGGAGTTATCACATTTAATACAATGTATTCAATCAGTGTTATAAAATCATTATGAAAGAAGTGCAAGATAGCGAAAGCTTCATTCTTGTAAATCATAATCTGAACAAGGAGTGTAAACAGAATAATGCCAAAAAGAAGTATTTTCTAAATCATTCCTCTTGACACCATTGAAAATCTTAACAATGATAACGCTAACAAAGCTAAAAGCACAAAAGAGCCTTTTCCAAAGAGCAATAAAGTAAATAAAAAGACTTACTATTATTATAATGAGTCATAAACTCAACTAAAATGCAGAAAAGCAATGGTACCTGCTTTTACTGTTTGCCTGCTTTACTGAGGTTCCCAGTAGCAGCTCCAGTGATTAGACACATCATGGCTCCCTTTTTATGACTGAGTAATGACTGTTAACAAAACTATCATTATTATGATATCATCAATGTTAATAATAATTAATAATTAATATATTATAATAAACATTTACATTATAATTATTATCATTAATTATTACCAATTTTCATCATTATTATTGTATATTAATTTAATATATTTGGTAAAAAGAATTGCCTCACAAAGCACGTAAGTGTCGTCCATTAAAATACATTTCTGGCATGGGATCCAATAGAATTCTCCTGACAATTTATCAGTCTTAGAGAATGGAAAGAATCTTCAGCAGAACTATCTGACAACATTTCTCAAAATTTTTCATTAAACTGCAACCTACATACCATCAAGGAATGAAGTTTTTCATTTCCAAGGGACTGGGAAGAGTTAAATTAGTAGCCATTTTCCTTTATCCAAACTCTTACCTGTCCCTTTGTAGCAAGTAGCATGATGACCAGAGCATGACAAAGGATCAGAAGTCCAGCCTTACCTGGATATGTGGTTCCCTAGGTTTGCATGTCTATGCATGAACTCCATCTTCTGGTTGCAAGAGGGCCAGAGTCAGACAACAATTTTGAACTTATAATTATGGGATTAAATTACTCAGTGGTTAGATAAATAATTCATATGTGTTATCTGAGAAAAGAGAAGCAAGTTGGGATTTTCTAAGAATGAGGATGTTAAGGTTTTGATAGCAATTCATAACACTCTTCAGATAATTGTCTCTATGCAAATCACCATACTCTTCTCATAATTAACAAAACTGGCATTTGTTAGATTTTTTTTTTCTATAAGGAACAAGATAAAGATCTCAGAAAAGCTGAGATGAGTGAAAGGAACAGATACTGATAGTTCTGCAGAGACTTAAGCCCACTTAAGTAGCTTATTGCAGTCCAGAAATTAATGAAGCCAGGCCAAAATGACTTGAGAAGAATGTATCCAGAAAGGAAGCCATATTGCTTTGTGCTGTGCAACTGCTAGAATTTATCTTTCATGAAATAAAAAAAAACAGAAGATAGAAAGAAAGGTGAAAATGAATGTGTTTCTTTCTCTAATTTCATTATGTACTGAATTAAAGGGAGGGAGGGAGGGAGAAAGAAACTTCTTCATGCCAACTCAAAGTAATATTTGGCTTTGAAGATGATTTCAAAACCACTTAACCTTTTAGAGTAAAGAATGATAACTGAACACCAAAAATTCCAGCAGACTACTTTTTCAATCTTACCTGCTACCAAAAATAGCTTTAAAGTGGTGAGCTATTTACCTAGCAATTGCAGCAAATGGCTGTGAGTGAATTCCCCATGGTGAGTTTAAAGAATTGCAGACATGGAGCTGGACAAAAGTGGCTTTAGAGTTAATAAAAACAACAAACCTATAGTATGTAATGTATATAGGGCACAAACTATTTTTATTTTTTTTATTTTTTTTTGTGTGTGTGTGGCTTTTTTTTGTGGTAGGCATATCTAGGCTGATAAGGGTCTTTCAATGGACTGTTAAGATTTATACTGACAATAAAGTCTTGCTTTATCGTTCTAATTAAACAAGATTTTGGAAGTGACATTCTACAACCAGGCTCCTTTTGATGCAATATGTATCTCTTCAGATGATGCAACTTGATTCAAGGAAGCACAAAATTAGTCATAGTATAACAATTATAATAAAAAAATAGATTCTACTTCACTGACAGACACAAAGCGCACATATCTTAGAGTAACTATGAAATCTATGAAACTACCTTCAGGATGAGAGCCCTTTTAAAAGAACCAGTTTCACAAAGATTATATTAGTGGTTATAAGGGATTGAGAGATATATACTCTGTAGAGCATATTGTATGAATATGAAGGTAAAACCTCTGGAAGGGGCTCAAATCTTATATGAATAATGCTGCCTGGAAAAAAAAAACTATTAGTCTCCATCTTCCCAATACAAGAAATGTCATGGTTTTATGATTTTTGGTTATCAGTATTCCACATCATAACATCATGTAATGCACTGGGAGTTTGACTGTTGATGCTCAAGTTTCGGGTGCCTGTCCGGAGGAGACATTCCCCAGACTACATTCCCCAGGGGGCTTTGCGGTCAGCGAGGAGATGTAACTTCTGGCAAGGTCATCTGATGTTCCCTTCTTTGCCTGCTCTTCTTCACCTGCGCTTCTCCGTCTGCTCTTCTCCATCTATTTTTCTTCATCGACTCAACTGGACTGCATTTCTCACCTCAGCGTTGTGGTGAGGCCTATCCACCACACTCTCTCATTATATTTTGCTGATACTATATTTAGTAAATTAGTTTGTTTCACCCCAGATTGTTGCCGCTGTTTTCAATTATTTTGGGGTCCCCTGTTTCCCTTTTCCGGAGGTGCGGATCTGCGGATCCCTCTGCTCTGCCAGTTATGGAACCGGGCTGAACCAACCCGTAAACTGTTGACAAGAAAAAGAAAGTACGCTTTTGAGATAAATTCTGTGAGAACACAGGAAAAAAGAGGAGTAAGATTTATTTCCGACTGGTACTAGCTTAATATCAAGTAGTCAGATCCATGGAGTTCATGGCAATCATATAATGTTCAGCAAACCACTGCATTATTTGGATATGACTGGAACAAAGGTCTTGAACAATCCCTTATGTGCAGTAAGTGAGAGGTCAGCTGTTTTATTTGGAAATTAAGAATTTCCATACCAAACAATGAGCAAGAATGGTAACATAGGGCGAGTTTCTACTCCTCCTGAAAAATATGTGTATATATTTTCAGTATGATTTCTGTTCCACAAATTGTGTTGGATTTAAATGTAAATCCCATGAGCCTTTAACCCCCATAATGAACTTTATCATGCAGTAAAATGAAGTGTAAGAATTTGTCTCACTCAGGAAGCCAGACACCCATCTGGACTCCTACTTTCTTTATCAGTAAGAAGCACATTGTTAGTCTTTATCAAAGTCCCCAGTGATGTCTTCTGTAGAGTGTCTCAAAATTTCACTTCATCTGAGGAAGTGAAACAGTCTAGAGATTTAACCACTTCCCAATTTAAGAAAAAAAATAAAATGTTTTCCAAGAGTTTCTGCTCTGAGTGCAGCAAAGTCTGTAACAGAACAAGAAAAAAGTCTCTACAATGAGATTAAGCCCAGTATTTGAATCATAAAACATCTTTATATATTACAGACTAAAAAAGAACAAAGAGAGAAAAAATCAGATTTTTGTGTGTGTGCATGTATTCAACTTCTTTTGCCTGGACCACAGTGACTCTAAAAGTATATGCTCAGTAAAATTTCTGTCTGAATTAACATTTTTATTTTGAAAAGTTAGAGTACTCTGGTACTTGTGCTTCTCAAGACAGTGTGAAAATTAAATATTATGCAAAAAAAAAAATGCTTGGAAAATGTTGTTGAATGAGATTGCTGACCTTATTGCATAGAGCCGTCAAGATTCATTTTCTTGAATTCCCAAACAATCCAACATAACTATTCAATTAATTCAGTTCTGTAAAGAAAACAGTTCTTCATTAAAAAAAAAAGGCAAAAATCATAGTTCATAATTTTTTTAATTAACTGAAGAAACTTTACTTTAGAAATCCAACAAACATGCAATTTAGTGGCACATTTTCTTATCAGTTATAGAACTTTTCTACAGTGATACCTTACTTGATATTTTAAATAGGGAATAATTTAAGTCTAATTTTATATTGTTCTGTAGTTATACTAGCTATAGAAGAAAGTCTCATTTTAAAGAATTCCCATTATTTTCTTCAAGCATAGTTAATACAGACTTTATATGAATGCCAGGAAATAATCTTACAGAATAGAATCAAAACATTACATTTTGATCAGTTGCTTTTCTCTCTGGTTTCATAATCGTTTATGTTTCAAAGACATAAAATACATTATTAAAATCTACAATTTATGCAGAAGTATATAAAAGTCAAATTTCAAGTATGTTTTAATGCAGATCTAGTTTTGCTTTGCAAAACATAAATACGGAGGATTTAGGGACACATTTTCTCCCTACCAGCACCAAAACTAGATATCCCCACTGACAGCACCCTTGTTTGCAGAAGAACACTAAAGATTTTGATATCTAGACCAAAACTGTGTAAGTGGATCCAATTTTCTTCTTTTCCATGTAGAAATACTTCTCAATATTCTTCCTATACTTTCATTTCATGTTTAGAAATACATGCACTAGCCAAAGATTTTCAAAGCAAGAGTACATAAGTATGTCCACAAGCATGCTTTTCCTACTTGTATTGAAAAAAATGACCCTTTTGAATAGCACTTACTAAAATATGTGGCAGTATGGAAGATGAAAAACTTCTTTGAACTCTAAACCAGACAATGTTTGCCTTATAGACTATCCTGAGAAAGAATAAGATCCTTCAATTTCTCTAGGATTAGGCATTTTGAATTCTGTTTAATTTTTCTGAAGAGTAGATAAATGGGAGAACAAATTAATAAGGAAAAATTTAAGGCTTGAATATTCTGATTCATGTACTCCATTAAAAAATATGCTAAAAACTTTTCTAATCAAACTCCCTTGTCAAAAGTAGCTTTAACAGCATCAAAGAAGTCATCAAGAGCAGCAGAAATTACCATCAATAATTCATCCTTAGTACTAAAATACTTCATTTTTGTAATAGTTCAGTTCCCATTAGCAGACTATATTCATTTCTCAATTAGATGCATTAAAATAGGTAAGTTTGGGTTAAAGCAACTGTTCTTTCTAACAACTCATTCATATTCATACAAAGATACAAGTATGCAGCAGCTCTTCCTCCTCTTGGAAAAAAAAGTGAAATAATGACCTCCTTTTTCTCACTTCTTAACCTCTATAGATGAGAATACTGCAGGGGTCAAAGTAAAAAATTGAAGGTTTGAAGTGGTAAAGAATGACAGCTGACCACCACTCCTGACAGGTGGTGGAAATGCACAAGACTGAGACAAAAGCCTATATTCTAAGTATCACCAAGTGATGATCCTGAAGGGAGTTAGAATGACAAAGTTATGATCTAATTAAGAACATTTCCTATATGTCACTCAAAATACTTCTTTCTTGGTAATAGTAGTATAAATTTTAAACTTTCAGTTCGGAAAAGTCCTACAGCAAAGAGGTACTACCTCTAAACCCTTTAAGATGACTAACTGGAATACTAAGACTATCACTTTAAGGTATGATTTCTACAGTTTAAGGGAAGAAATAGTTGTTAATCTTGGCAGTAAGACTGGAGACAATATATATTGTTATACAGTGTCATGACTCTAAAGTCTATGTGTATTAAATAAAAAAACAATTCCCGAAGCAGCCTTGCATTGACTACATTTCAAAACCAAAATCTATTTAAACTTTGCAAACTACAATGCTAGTTGTTTTGTTCCCACTCCTCAAATTTGAATGAAGTAGTAAACATCCTCTTTTTCTTCAAAGCTATGTGAAAATGTCATACTATGGTTACTTTTACCAAGTGACTATTTAGTAACATGGATATTAAGGATTTCCAGTGAAATGAAGGTAAACAGTGGAGCTGTAGTTCCATAGTCATCATAACTCAATGCAATTTGGCACTGCAAACAAAACTACATCTCTCTCATAAAGCAAAACTATTTGCCTAGGTGCAGCGTGGACCATAGAAGAACCAGATCATGCTAATCCCGGCAAAAAGGTTCTGCTAATGATAAAGTAATTTGTACTAGCTGACAAATAACTTTTCAGAGAAGGAAAATGTAAGCATTTCAATCTTATCAAATGCAGTTAGTGTACTCAAACTGCTAATTAAGATAAGCTTTATGTGGTGTGGACTCTGCCGTGTAGCTCATCATTACATCTGTAATTTTTGATCTAATTTGTTTCATTAGCACTGTACAGTCACATTAAGTAATATAGATTGATTGGGACTTTTCCCTTTTTCTACTTCTCCCCCTCTGAATATTTCTCTGAATTTTTTTTAAGCACTGGAGAAATTAATGCATAGATTCTGAAAGGCTGTTCTCCCAGAACTCTTGGATATGTTGTAAATAATGCACACAGTCAATGAAATGTAAAAGACTTACACTACTTGTAACAGTAAAGTGAGCTCAAAAAGAATTTTGGCTAATCAATGGAATTGAAAATTAGATGTCATATATAATTTTTATTGCTAAATTTTAAAATAAATAAATTTTATTGCTAAAAAGCAAACAAACAACTCTCTTGCCAGCCAACTGCAGAGCAATCTTTCATTTATTATCACTGGTCTTGCTAATTTAGACTCCAAATTTCCACTAAATTAGAATATCATTACATTCCAACATGAAACAACTGTGTGACTTACATCATAGAGTGAGGACTCGTGTATGAGGAAAGGTGGAAGACTTCACTGATTTTCTAGATAAAAGCAGAGTCACACTTTGGGGTGAATGTGGATACCAACAGTGGAGAGAAGGTCTGAAAATCAGCTAGGTAAAATTTGAAAAAGAATCTTCATCACACCATTCTTGGAGTTTACACAGTATGTTTCATAGGACGAGACACAAGGGATAAAAATAGAATTAAAAAAGGCAAGAATAAAAATGGCTTCCACCAGAAATTTTCCAACTACTACATTTAATTGCAAGAAACATAAGCCTGCTTTCAACTACAAGTCTGAAGTGCCAGCTTTGAGACTGATACTCAGTTCATTGGATCAATGGGGAAAATAATAAAAAAAAACAACTTTGCAAACAAACCAAATTGCAATCTATGACAAAGAATATTTATTATCTTCCAAGAATGATGCTGTGATGTATTATTTCTGAAGGAGTCAGTAACTGCAGGTCTTGTACCTACATATGTAATATCCGTTAGCTCAACCTACAGAAATAAACAGGTAAATAACTGGACCAAGAGAAAAAGAAGGAAGAAAACAAAATAAACACTTTAAATGTCATAAATTGCTTGTTTTGTCATTTTTCTGTTTAGTATACAGTGCTTAAGCAAGTACTGGACAAAGGAAGGGAAAGTAAAATTTTCCCAAACACTGACATTGTGATTTATTGGTGTTTTGTCCTTATTTGATATTTATTTGATATTTTATAATGTTGCAAATATGTCATTCATAAGTAGAATATATTTTTTTCACACACATTCTTCACCTTGTTTTCTTGTTGTACACTTTTCACGTTTGATTTTTTACACATTTCCAAAGGGAGATTCCTATCCATCAATACAATGAAAGTTTCAATTAGGCAATTGCACAAAATTACAAAATTTTAGAGTAGTGGGAGTTGGAAGATCATCGAACCATCACTGCTCTGATTCCACTGGCTCTGATTTTCATTTAATAAATATCTCTGCCCACTTGTCTGAGCTACAGTTTCTTTTAAGGAGTTTCTTAGAATAAGCATACTCAAATATTTACACTTTCTCACCATATAAGGCAGTTTAAAAAGAAAACAGATAACAGATCAGCTGATCTATCAGAGAAGAGCAGAAAAAGAGATCTTCACACTAGATTTGTTAGATATTTCCCTTTTTACTCCTAGGCAGGTTGATTATAGTTCTTAAAATGAGCCCTTTTTCTTTATCTCATTGGTTCTTTTTACCTTAACAAATGACTAAATATACGGAAGTCATTGGACTAAGTTAAAAAATGACATTTTTTCATCTCACTTCTTAGCCATTTTCAATAATCTTGTAGTTATTAAATGATAGAAGTGTTGATGTATATGTACTGTATGGCTCAGAGACATGAGTGAGCCACCATTCAGCGGACTCTTGGATGAAACATGCCTAGTTCACACTTTTAAGAGATAATTTTTTGCCTTCTCATTCTCTGCTCATTTGTAATGCTGTGCAAACTTTATCATCAGCTTCCCTTTCTAGAAGGTGATTGTCCCATTTGCCAGGTTATAGAAAACCTTCACAAGCCAGGAAACCAAATAACCCCACTGCAGAAATGTCCTCAAAATTCCAATGTTTTTTTTGACACTTTTTACAGAGCAAATATAGAAAGTCTATACTGTTTGCCTATTTTGTCTTGTCTTGGACCTCACACTGAAAGACTGTAACTCCTTTTGATTTGTAAGTTGTCACCAACTAACAGTGATAAAGTTGAAGTGAAAATTCTTGCTCTGTGTTCACTTTTGTGTCTGTATTAAAGCCTTTGAGAAGAATGCAGATTTTTGTTTTGCTTGTTTTTGCTGACACAAGATTCTCTTGTCACTAATTTTTATGAGGCTCAAGGTTTCTTTTTGCTCCACTACACATGGAAGAACAAGTTAATCCTCTTGACTCAGTGTGGTGAGACATGCTTTGCACAGAAAAAAAGTTACTTGTGGCCCAGTACATAGAGGCTTTGTCCAGCTTAGGTCTCCGGGGCTACACTTAAATTTTCCTTATTCAAGCATACTGGGACCACACAGATGTCCAATTAAAAAAAAGAGATCTATTTTAATAGCAGTAGAACTGACCTTAGCCTGTGGTTATATGCTGGCAAATATTCTAGTCTGTAGCTAAATATCACACTGGTTAAATATCAGCATAGACCCCAGCATAGTTTTGACTCAACTACTACTCTTTCAGATTATTCTTGGGAGTCACTTGAATGTGTTGTACAGGTCAGGAACTATTCCTAGAGATATATGATCACTATATTTGGAAAAAGGAGAAGTTTGGGTATGTGAGAAACAACACAGTCTGGGAGCCAAAGAA
>JAPSGF010000006.1:14468095-14492842 GCA_035772895.1 Perdix hodgsoniae | reverse complement strand
AAAGAAAAGAAAAGAAAAGAAAAGAAAAGAAAAGAAAAGAAAAGAAAAGAAAAGAAAAGAAAAGAAAAGAAAAGAAAAGAAAAGAAAAGAAAAGAAAAGAAAAGAAAAGAAAAGAAAAGAAAAGAAAAGAAAAGAAAAGAAAAGAAAAGAAAAGAAAAGAAAAGAAAAGAAAAGAAAAGAAAAGAAAAGAAAAGAAAAGAAAAGAAAAGAAAAGAAAAGAAAAGAAAAGAAAAAGGAAACCAGCACCAAGCAGTCCCTGCTCTGCTTTATTTAGGAATAATCAGTACTTCAACTTACTCAGATTTAAAAGTGCCTGTTGGGTTCATGATATATAAGGTACTCAAGATCCTTATCCTATGACCACGATGATGTGGATAAGGTCACTAGAAAACTCAGCAGTGCTCATCCTACTCATTATCTCTTCTAGAATATGGACCCATAGAGAGACAGAGTGAACAGCAACTCCTAAGACACAAGCTGACACAGAAAGATAAAAAAGAGCTTCAGCTTGTGCAGTCAAGAAATCTGGGTCAGATCAAGGTTCATGTCCTCTATGCACTTACTTTCACACAACTTATGGAGTCTGGCACCATGGCTTTAGTAGGTGACAGTGAGGTTCTCACAGTAATATCTTACAAGAGACACAAATTGCCCCCAAGAGGTAATGGTTTACATCAACAGTGTTCTTGTTTGCTGACACTTTGCAGAGACAAGACATTCCTTAGTATAACAGATTCAAACTTAAATAGCTTTTACGTTACTGCTATAAGACAGTCACAGGAAAAATGTTATTCCACTGCTACTTTTGTTCTAATTCACATGAGACTTATGATGTCTTGATAAAGGGAAGATTTAGATTAAATGTCTCCAGGAGAAATTTTTCACTGATAGAGTGTTGAGTGCTGGAACAGGTTGCCCAGAGAGGTTGTGGATTCCCCATCCCTGGAGATGCTTAAAGCCAGGCTGGGTGGACCCCTGGGCAATCTGGTCTAGTACTTGATCTAGCGGATTGCAGCCCTGCCTGGAGGGCAAGGAGACTAGAATTTGATCCTTGAGGTCTCTTCTAACCCAAGCTATTCTATGATTTTATTAATCTATTATAATAAAACAAAGCATGTTTCAGTCCATGCTACAATGATGAACTAAATGCGTCTGTCAGGGGCACATATTTATATGCCAGATCCATTGCCACTTGCAAAAACATTAAATTAACATTCTGATTTAAAACACCCACTGTAGATATATAAGCATTCAGACGTTATGAGTAGATTTTTTTAAAAGAAAAAGAGTAACACTTGAAGTAGCATGAACATTCTAATACAAAAAAAAAAATGTAATTGCTTTTCTCTGTTACTTGGGTGGGTTTCTAGTTGACGCTGAAAATACAAAAATCCTTTTGGATGTACTGTTCAAACATACTTTATTGTCCTGAAGATTTGAGCATATAAGCTGCGTATGCTAGCATTTTCCCTAATTAAAAACAATCCAGTATTTCATCTAGGGACATCTCCTTAGAAAATTCTCACACAACACTGCAAACGTCAGTCCATGTTTAGCTTCAGCTAATTTGCATTCTACTAACAACTAAAAAAAAAAAAGATCCAGTACAAATATAATGACATTTAGGACATGAATAAAGGGCAGTGAAATGCAATGATATGCAATAGACTAAATGAAGTGTTCCTTACTCATGTTTTTCATTGTGGGTACAAAAAATATACCTGCTGCTTTGCCTGTGCTCGTGTTCTTAGGAACTAGACTCTGGAGCTCTTCAAAGACAATAAGTACAAGAGAAAGAAAAAATATCTTTATACCTACATATTATTGAATTTTTTAGCTCATAATCATAATCTCATGTTTCTTAGTCTTATAGACAAGTTTCCTAGTCATAATCACATTTATTGGTGATCTATACTGTGTAGTCATAATAACAACCACAAAGAGCTTTCATCAATGTTCATTGGTTACAGAACATTATACTAAGTGCATCTTATTCTTGCATATATTTCATCTTGGAGTTTTTCTACAGTTGAATGTCTGTCTTCCAAATAATATTCTAAAACTGCAAACATACAAAAGGCTAAGACTGCAAAATTTTGTGTATGTAGACATGGATTTCAAAAAGAACATTTTGAACAGTAACAAAAAATTTGCTATGCGTCATGATTTTTAGTTCTGAAACATAACTTCCAAGAAGGATGATTTATTTATTGGTAAATGCTAATCTAGTTTCACCTTTTTTTTTTTTTTTTTTTTTTTTTTAAGGCTGGCTGTTAATTCTATCAAATTATATCACCATTTCCTTTATTAATATGCTTTATGCCTTCTATGCCTTCATTTGGGATGTCTTCATCTATTTGGCTTATACTGACCATAAGTGAGGCAATCTTCCAAATCTTTGCCAGGCTAGAATTCTAAATTGTTCAACCAGAGATTTCTAAGAAAATTCACTTTGCATTTCATGCACATAGAAATGTGAGAGAACATAAGGGGCAAAGCTGCAGCTGATAATGTGTATTCAGAAAGAACTTACTGAATTACATATAGCATGTTACCCCCTCCTTTAGCAGGAAAGTATCTAGTTTTTTTCACAAACTCTTCTTAGTTCCATCTAAAAATCTGTCATATTTCTTTAGAACACTACTATTACTTGAGAGTAAGTTTCCTTTCCTAGCAGGAAAAAAACCTGTCATCATTTTAAGTTCAATTTTACTTGCTCTTAAAACCACATTTCCTTCACTCACATTTTTTCTCCAGAATAGTAATAACCTACCAATGTTTTAATCTTATCAACATGTCTTACTGTTCATTTTTTTAGCTGAACTCTTAATCTCACCTCATAGGGGAAAGGCTGTACCTTCTCCAGTCATTTCTCCTCAACATCACTGTAGCTGTTTACAGTTCCTTTCTTTTTTTGGAGGTGAATGATAGGATGATCAGGGTGGTCTTATGTGAAGTCTACATAACGCCAATTTTCACTTCATCTCTCTGACAGAATACCTTCTCTTTATACATATGAGAATTTCAGTTTCCTACAGATTTATTATACTCACATGTTACTCACAAGAGATCTATGCTTTTTACCTTGTTTAGAGATCTCTCATCTGCAGAGATCTTCAGCCTCTGTCCAGAATCATGGAGTTATTTGAGTTCGAAAGGGATTTGACTTTACAAGACCATCTAGACCAGCTTCCCTGCAATGAAGAGGGACATGTGCAGGTAGATCAGGCCGATCAGAGCCCAGACCAGCCTGAACTTGAATAAAAAATCTACACCTAGACAGTGTGCCTTAGTCTCCCTCTAAAAGTGTATATCTTCAGATGATTTGAGATCCTCTTCAGGAAAAGGCAATACAAAAACATTGAGATTTTAGACCCACAGGTGGGCAGAATAACCTATTCTGAGACTTTATGAATGGAACTGTTTAATTTAAAACTTCCCACAGTAATTAGGGTCATGTTTTTATTTAGCATGACAGCCTCAAGTCTTTACAGAAATGTCAGGCATGCAGTTCAACAACTGAAAATCCTAAAGGTACTCCAGAAAGAACACTTATTTCAGAACAGTAAAATTGAGTGTCTTGTGCTAGTTTTTGCCTATATGCAAGGAGAAAAGCTTGTTTCTATTACTGATAACAGAAAAATGAAAATGATTCTTGGAGAAGAGCAAGTATTAACTGTTGTTTGATGGCAGAAGTTCAAACTTATCTCTTTTTCTTACTCAAGAAAAGCACCTGTAGAACAATTGACAAAATGCAGTGCACTATCATAGAATCACATAATCATAGAATCTCCAATGTTGTAAAAGACCCACAGGATCACTCAGTCCAAACATCCACCCATCACCAATAGCTCTCACTAAACCATGTCACTCAACACACTGTCCAAACCTTCCTTGAACACCTCCAGTGTCAGTGACTCCAACTGGAGCTGGTAGCTCCCTGGTACCTCTGACCATTCTTACAGAGAAGTAGTATTTCCTAATGTCCAGTCTGAATCTCCTCTGGTGCAGCTTGAAGCCATTCCCTCTGGTCCTATCACTAGATACGTGAGAGAAGAAACTGACCCCCAGCTCACTACAACCTCCCTTCAGGTAGTTATGGAGAGCAATAACGTCTCCCCTGAGCCTCCTCTTCTCCAGACTGAACAATCCCAGCTCCTTCAGCCTATGCTCCTCATAAAGTCTGTGCTCCAGACCCCTCACCAGCTTTGTTGCCCTTCTTTGAACCCGCTCCAGGGCCTCAGTGTCTTTCTTGCAGTGAGAGGCCCAAAACTGGACACAGTGACTGAGGTGCAGCCTCACCAGTACTGAGTACAGGGGGGACAAAAACTTCCCTGTTCCTGCTGGCAACACTGTTTCTGATGCAAGCCAGGATGCCATTGGCCTTCTTGGCCACCTGGGCATAATGCTGGCTCATGTTCAGCCCAGCATCAATCAAGACCCCCAGGTCCATTTTCTCTACACAGTCTTCCAGCCACTCTGCCCCAAGCCTGTAGCGTTGCCTGGTGTTGTGGCCAAAGTTCGGGACTTGGCACTTGGCCCTATTGAAACTCATACAGTACATAGTCAGATATTACTAGTTCCTTAATAAATGAAAGTAAATGGAAGTAATCCTGCTCCTGTACTTGGCACTGGTGAGGTCCGGCCTTGAATATTGTGTTCAGGGCATCTCTGTACAGAAAGGACACTGAGGTCCAAAGAAGCACAGCAAGGCTTATGAAGGGTTTGGAGAATATGCCCTACAAGGAGAGATGGAAGGAAGTGGGGCTGTTTAGTCTGGGGAAGAGGAGGCTGAGGAGAGATGCTATTGCTCTCTTCAAATAGTTGCAAGGTGCTTACAGCAAGAGCAGGGTTGGTCTCTTCTCACTGGTGACAGATGACAGGATGAGGGTGAATGGCCTGAAGTTGCACCAGGGGAGGTTTATGTTAGATATCAGGAAAAACTTTACGGAAAGGGTTGTTAAGCACTGGAATAGGCAGTGTGGGAACTAGAACCTCCTTAATTTTCGTAGGTTATAAACACCATTCTCCCCACAGGCCTGGAGAGAATCTAAATTCCAATAGGGTGTGTACATATTTTTGTGATCACCAAGTCTACATATTTTGCAGTTTTTTTTTTTAAATTGTATCTTGAGAATTTCAGCTAAAAAGACAAGTGCACACACACAAGCATAACAAAACCAAAAAACCCACCAAACTGTAGCATTGCCAAGCGGTTTTTGCATTCTGCATCTTTTGCATACTATTTATGGTATATCAGGTCCCTGTACTTTGCTTTCTTGATCAAAAATCAAGAGCAGATAATTCCTTTTTCAACAGTCATTCCTCTTTTTCTAACTATTTCAGCTGACAGCAAGGATTGTCTAAAATCTCAAAGACAGTACTGAAAGATTAAAACATATTTTCTTTACAAAAATCACAAACTTATGACCTATATGAGCTTTAATGTGAACAGTTTCAACTGAAAAAAATTAAATTTAGCATGAAATCTTAGTACATTTGAAGCAGCTAAGATTTTTTAATGAGCAATTCAAGTGGCAATAAGATTCATGCTCATTCTTATTTCATCGTTGAATCTGCCTAAGGTCAAGAATACCTTCCAAATATAGTCATGACTTGTATTACATCTCTGCTTAGCTCTGTTGTGCTAGCTGTTGTGTGATGATATCTTTTACCTTTATTGCTTTTTTAAATGGGTGTACATCTTGCTAGGAAATAATTTTGATGGGGATATTATCATTTTCATTAGATGGCATTTCTCAACTTTTTACTGAAAAAAAGACCATCTAATCATCTTGAAAACAAAAATTCACCAGGTATTTTGTATTCCACTGTTGCCTGGAATCTTGTGGAACCTGTAAAATTTACTTAAATTTGTTCACGTCTTTCTAGCTGCAGAAGCTGCATTTTCAATAGCAGTTTGGTTATAATTACTCCTCAGAGAAGCTAATAACCAGTGTGTGCTGTATGCCTAGGATTTTGAAGAGTTTAGCTAACATTTTTGCTAACATGTAAAACACCACTTTCTATGAACAGCTGACTAAATCAATAACTCTTCTATAGAAGGAACACTTTACTCTTTGGGTTCTGAAATTAGAGATTCTGAAGGTGTAGCTGCCAGGGCAGACTGTGGCTTCAGAGTTCATCGTGAGGAGACAAGTCAAGTAAGATAATTAGTAAATCACATTTAGTTGTTCGAGGTACAGATGTAGAGGAAGCCTCTGAATAAGACAGGGAGATGAAAGGGATGGTCTGGTACCTGAAAGCTACAATTTCATTCTTCATTAGCATAAGTGCCTCATGACTCTCAGAACTGAATATGTGCGGTCCAGAATAAAAAATGTGTGCGGGGGTGTCCTCCTTCTCTTTGTAAGCAGAGATGCTGTAGAGGTGTTGTTCTCTCAGTGGAAACAACTCATGGGTTTGTTTTTTTTCTCACTATCTAAGAAGTTCTCATAATAAGTTCACAAATTCAGTTTTTGAGGCATAGCATTGAACTGTGACCACTGAATTAGAAAATTAAGTTTAGGTAGGATTAAAAGCTTTTGTGGCATTCACCCAATTTTCAAAGCTATGCACATGTGAACACTCATATAGATACATGAGTGTAGAAAACCTTTTGATAGATTCACTAAATTCAAACTGCCTCATTTTATGCAAGCACACAAACACTGAATAAACTCAGTGTTGAATCCTTACTAGAGAGTTTATGTAGCAACTTAATGACAAAGCCAATAGCAGTAAATGTACATCCCCAGTCAAAAGGTTCCTTAAAAGCAACCAGTACTGTATATCGGAAGGATAAATTATGGTTCTTTTCCTCTGGCCTCTACCAAATACAGGATGACAGGGCAATGTACTGCCTCAAGTAGAAAGCATCAATACAGTCACCGACCTTTAGTAGCAGAGAAGGAAATATCAAGACAAATTTTCTTCAAGAATTTCAGAAGAGTATATGTCCAGACCACCCTTGCTATACATGTCAAAGTATCAAAGCACTGAGTTCCCAGAAAGATTAAAAGAAAATCAAGCATCAGATTATGTTTGGGATCTTGGTTCCTTTTATTGGATTACTTTAAAGGACTTTGAGCTTTATAAGTATAATTTCTTTGTTTAGTCACTACAAGTACAAATGTCTGGTTTCTTGAAGATTTGGCATACATCATACAAGCAGGTATGTAAACTAGATATTGGAGTTTCAACGTCGGTTGCATTTTCTGGTCCAAATACCAGCTTCCATTTTGCTTTCCTGTGGTTTATTCATTTCAGGCTAATACACAATGTGTGACAGACCAAATGGCCACAGGAGAACATCGACATCAAAGAGTGTGCTTTGCTTTTTCACATATAGGTAGTGTGAAAGACAGTTTTTCTTCTTTGTCTCAAAGCTTGCTTAGTGAGGCTTTTTGGTGATAAGACTCTAACCGACAACTGCTAATCATCTAGGACGGTGAATGGTGGATGTCACCATGCCACTGTACCTCTGCTTATGATTGCAAAGATATGCAGAAGCAGGACAAGCAATCTTTTTCAGGGATGCTGCTTGAAGGACCTGACCACTGCAAAAGGCAATAATGCTTGTGCATGGCAACGAAGGCACCCCTCCCTGCTGGCTTATCTGTTGGGCCAGGTATGTCACACCTAAACTGAGAGAAAAGAAGAAGAAAAAAACCCACAGAAATAGGGGATAAAAGGCCCTCAGTAAACTAGGGACTTTGGAGACAAACTCCCAAAGACACCTTTGACGGAGAATTCCCCGAGGAGAAAACCTCTTCGAAAGAATCCCGAGTCCTGCTTGCTGTGGAACTCCCTGGCTTTCTCCCATCCCCCGTGGTGATCAGATGAGTTCCTGAGATCAACGGACCTGCCACGTACCTCGCTGGACCCACAGTGGTGACTATCTCTTTTGCTCTCTACAGAGACTCCTTGCTTATATTTCCTATCTTTCCTATCGCTCACCTTCCCTTCCCCATTTCCCTAAAATGGCTAGGACTTGTAATAAACTGGTCGGACCAACATTTGAACCGTTGTTTCTTAATCTCCCGCCGGGTATACATATTTCAAACAACCTCTTCTCCCTCCTGTATATTGGAGCGAGACAGGTAGGTAAGACCAGAAGGGGTCACAACAGCAATTCAGCCTAATCTTTCACAATTACTTTCAGACAGTTATTCCTACCTCTACATAGTAACTGCAGCAACCTTTAAAAGAATTGTTGCCCAGTTTTAAAGGCTGCATGCCTAAGAATCACTCTACACTGTGGGAGATGTGCCTGATGACTGTTTACAAGAGACATGAAATGTCTCACAAGAGACATGAAATTTTAATAATTTTACACGTTTGTTTTTTTTTAAATACAGAGGGAAAAAAAAAAACAACTATTCCCCAAAAATAACACTAAAATATTATTTTAATAAAATACCATTTTACTAAAATATTTTTGTACACTCATATAGTTATGAGAAATTTAGATGTTAGGAAAAAATAAGAAGAACTGTAGCAGATTTGAAAGCTGTGTGTATTCTAATATGAATTTAACAGTGTCAAATGAGTCAGATTTGGCTGTCAACAACAAAGAGTGTATCATCACATAATTTAATAGAGTAAGAGCATATTTACTGGTTACATTTAATGGGCAAGCACAGTTGAAAAAATAAACACAGATAGCAGATAAGCAAATACTGAAGAGAGTGTAGGGAGCTTAATGGTTTCTGCATTCCTCAGAACAAAACACATCGGAGCCATGAGATGTGACTGAGAAGCTTTGAATATAATACATAGACATTTGAACACAAGAAGCATAGCAATGTTGTCTGTGTCAATGACAGAGATGTTCTTCATACTGACAAATAAAATGCAATTGAATGAGAATACGTGGATTAGTTCCTTCGGCTAAATTCATATTAAATCATACACACAGGCAGTGATAATACATTCAGTATGTATTAAAAAGCCCTCTTAAATAGAGAGTGACTATGAGGTGGTAAGGTAAGAAGTGAAAGACGAGTATAAAAATTAACAGATGGCAAATGAGAATAAGCACATGGCTATTGGACAGACTTTAACATATGATTACTTATTGATTCTGGAAATTGACTGGATACTGTAATAAAAGTGTTGTCTGTCTTGAATGGCCTTGTTTTAGTACAGTGAGAGATACACCTGCTTAGCATTTCAGAAAAATTCTCACAAGCTATAATTTCTACAAATACACGCATATGTGTTTGTGTGTGTGTTTTCTATCCAATATGCATTATGAAGGCAGTTGTCAACTTCTGTTAGTAAGTACAAGTAGTTAGAGCAAATTTTGTAGAAAGTGACAAAACTCCACAAATTCTGACACACTGATTTCGGGTGTAATTCTCTGTTTTGCAAGAGACAAGTAAAAACATGTTAGGCCCTCAAAATATCTTCCACTGTTGTGGCAAGAGGGCACAAAAAATAAAAAACTGACTTATTAATATGAAGACAAAAAAGGTCAGTGGGGAACATTATTGCTGATTCAGAAGTCTAGTAAAGGGAACTGTTTGTCATCCAAAGTATTTCTGTACTTGGGAGAGTTTACAGAAATAAATCCTGCCTCAAGTTGCACGCAACAGCTTAAAAAGTCAAGAATAAAAAACTAATTTTTTTAGAATATTCTTTAGAATATTCTGCATTACCATTTAAAAGTTCACTAGCATAACCAAGGTTAAAAACATACAAACAATACACCAAGAAAAAAAATTAGAATTAAACAACTATTTGCAAACCATGGACAGCAAGAGCAAGACAAAGGTCCATTATTCACAATTTATTTCTTTGAATCCTTTAGCATATTATGTGTTCCACCAAAACTGAGGGATCAGTTGAGCAGTCTGTGTTCTGTTCCAAGATTGGAGCTGGTGGATAGGAACATTTCCTTTGAAAGTGCCTCGTGCTTCCAAGCAGAATTATACCTGGTTCTGTTGGCAAGATTTAATCTTGGACTGTATGAGAGAGGTGTTGCAGGAAAAGAGCTTGACTAAAATTCCACTAAAAGTCATTGTTTTTATGAAATATTAACAGAGCTCAGTAATAACAGAGGATTTTTTAAAATTATTATTATTTTCTTTTTTTGCAAAGATTGTCTGTTTTTCCCCCCTTTTCCTTGGACACAATGTTCAAGCTCACATGTTATGATTTCATGCATACCATCCTAAAGGTTTAGTTCCATCACTGTTATCTCAAAGCTCTGCAATTTTTTTACTTTTAATATCTGTTAATCAAGACAGCTGTCAAACTAGCAGGAAGTAAATAAGCCTCAAGTCTCAAGCTACAGAGCTCATCATTAAGTTATTAGTGCTTATTTACAAATAATATCTGAAGGTCTTATATAGAGTTCTTTCCCTCGCCTAAAACAAAGTGAAGGATATACAAGCCATCAAGGTTGATGTTGTCCTCGTGGATTTTTGTGATGCAAAATATTTGCAGACCAGAGTAAGTCCAAATATATTTCAACACTTGATTTATAAACTAATATTCTATGTACTATGTGCACTTTTGAGGTTGCTTTTCTTTCTTCATATCAGAAAACGTTTGAGATTTTCCTTAGCTTCAAAAACCCTTAATCAATTTCTGTGGTATATTAAAGAGATAATGATTGCTTCAGCTGTCTCCTAACAAGCTGACTGAATGTTTAGTTAGGTGCTTTTTACTTAACAGCTTTATTTGAGGACTGAACAATCAGATTTGAATTTCAGAAATAATAGTAATAATAAACACAGCAGTTATTCCGGCCTTTTTTTCAAGTTCTGAAATGACTTCCTACTCTGAGATAAAAGAATGAGTTGATATGGTCTATACTAGTACATATTTTATGTAAGTATGCTCCTATGTATTCTTGGCTGTCAAAACAATTTATTTACATCCGTGTCATAATTTGCTGTTTAAAGAGAAATATAATTCTAAAGGAGAGCTAAGAATTTTAAATGCCTTACATTTCATTTCTTAAAGTTCTGATTCTTTCACATCCACTCAGTAACCAGTGATATAATTCAGCAAAAAGAACAGAACCAGCTATTCCCAATGAGCACATCAGTGTATATCACCAGCACATGTTACATGATTTTAATTCTGTATGTGTTACAAGGAAACATTTTGATCATTCATGAGTTCCCTCTTCATCTATGTGAAAGAGTAAAAATTCACTCCTGTGGAGTTTTCTGTGCTTTCTGTTCTTTCTTAATGATTCCCTTCTACATAGGGAAAACAGGATAATTTACAGAGGAAAAGAAACTGACCACAGACCATTGGTTGAATGTCAACTTGTTACCTGCTATATAATATTTATACTTACCACCACACTTTCAAATAAAAGCCATGCACAGATTGAACAAATGTGGAAGGATTGATGGGATCTCTGAAGCAGTAGGAAATAATTCATGTTAATTTTATTCCTTTCCATCTCCCCAGTCTCCATTTTCACCTGTACAATTCTGAGAAAATGAGATTTGGGGTCGGAAAATATGCTGTTTTACAAATCACACACGGCAATGACTGGGGTGCAAGTAACTATCCTGGGTCAAATCATACAGTTTCAGCAGCCTGATCAGATATTACTGGTTATTGTCAAATTTTCCAAGCAGTAAAGTCTATTCTATTTCACAAGAAGGTTGAACTAAAGGCTGACATAAGTAGTACTGCTGCACTTTAAGGTTTTATAGACCCTGCAATGTCTCTGTTCCATTTATCAGAGTACTGTAACAAAATAAATCCTGTCTCCAAGTGGAGGAACATCTGATACCATAGAAACACTCTCAGTGAACAAGGGATATGTTCCTACTACTTTTACTCACGAAGGGCTTTACTCCTTTAATAGAAATCATTTTGCCAAGCTCCAACTTGTAGGAGTAAATGAGGCAGCATCTGGACTGTTATAAACTATTTGTTACCTCTGAAACTACACTTACATTTTCCAGGATATGATTAAAAACTAAACATTCTGGCAGAGACATTTGAAGTTTAAATACTTGTTATTCCAGTTTGTTATTTGTGGGGATTACTTGGGTGTATAACCTTTAAAAGTGGAAAAAAGCCAACATTTTCAAGTTGTTTGGATCGTAAATATTTAGAGATTACACGCTCGCCTAACAGAAAAAGAACTTTGTTCCGTTTACATAATCAGTCACTAAACATGCTATAAAGAAATCTCAATACTGTGCAGGCTTAAAAATAACTGCAGTGTTACACACACTGTGTTGGTTTTTACAACAAATGCTAAATGCCTTCAGGCACTGCATTGCATAGGAAGGTCCAAGTAGCAGCACCTCCACAAGGAAAACCCAGAGGACAAATAAATGGCTATAAAAGTTGTTACTATTTCTTCTCTGTTCCTTTTATTCACGAGTATATAAACAGCAGTAGGAATTAGCTGACATTGGAGTCCCCAAAATATCTCATTATTGTGCCACTTATTGGGCCACTTCTCAGATTCCTGCTGTCTGAGAATGCAAGAATACAAATCACAGAGGCAGTGAAACACATAAACTAGGCACTAGATTTCTGTAAGGAAAAAAGTTATTCACAATATACCTTAGAATAATTTCCACTGGAAGCTAGGTAAAGAAAGTCTGGAAAGGATTTAGAATTATAGAGCATACGTTGTCTTTAATGGATTAAGATTAACAGTTTCAATGAACGTGTGCCTTACATGGTAAAGCATCATGCTCCAAGAAGGAGCTTTATATGTTCAATCTACCAGATGTTCTCATCTGTGTTACTAGGACAAATTAAAACCTGCTGGATCTGAGTATTAGACAAGTTAAAAATCTGATAGCATTTCAGAAAAGAACTGTTCATTTGTTGTTTAAATATTTTTATTGCAAAAAGTTAAAGTTAACCATAGATTGAACCTGTGTTCAATACTGCAAGCACAAATCCAGTAAATAGATCATTATAAACCTAAAGGCACTTATCTGTTTCCAAAGTTATGGGTTAACTCAGTCAAGCTGACCAGAACATACAGGGATGTATTTTGCTCTTTATGTTCTGCTCAACTCAATGCCATGTGGTCAGGGAATACCTATTACAAACATTCTGATTTAGACTTGCAAGGCTCTGTGATATGATCCTTCTATTTGTGTTCCAGCTGTTTCATTTATTTGTATTTTTAAATCAACCCTGAAAACGGGCATTTTTCAACTCTCCTGTTTCAAGTTCTGCTTTCTTTGGCAATGCATCTGGTCACAGAGTGTACCCCCATTTAGCACTCACTGACGCACTGACGGCAGAAATATATGACTTGCACGCTTGCTTATTACTGTGGACATTCTAGCACCTCCCACCGGCTTCACATAGATATTAAAGAGGATGCAACAGGGAATTAATTGCATGGATATATAATTTGGAAAAAAAAAGCAATCTTTCCTACACAATCGTCTTCTTTCCCCTTTTTAACCCACATTTTTTTCCTTAATTTTTTTGTTAAAATCTCCCTTTGCTTGTCTGCTTCTCTTTTTTGCCTTACTGGGGATATATTGTATTTTCAGGAAGGCCAGTCATCTTGAAGAGAAAATAAAATTAAACTGCACAAAAGAGCTATGGAGCAAGACCAAGGTAGACTACAATTTTATTTCTTTATTTATTTTCTTCCAAATGAAATCTATCTTAATTGATGCTGAGCTTTTATTTTTGGAAAGTACTGAGCTTTCTTTTCTTCTTTGCAAATTGGACTATTCTATTTAAAATAGCACATATTCATTCTAAGGAAAGGGCATTACATTAGAATCTTCCCTGAAAAATTAAAAGGGTGCACAGCTGAGATGGTGCAAAAGTATGGGCACCCAGTAAAAAGCAAGATCACTGCAGTGCAAGCTGCTGGAACAAAGAGTGTGAGTATGCATGTGTGCATCTGACCGCATTTGCATGAGTACATAGCCTCACTGTTGTACTGGCTCAGAGCACAAAGGGCTGATCCCTCCGCACAGCGTGCATAGCATCAATTAGGTTTATGATACGTAGGGAAATATCAATTCATTCATTTACACATTTAAAGACTTGAAAGAGCATCTTTTTCATTTTCATCAAGGGAATTTTACCCAAGATGGAGGGATGCTGTAACTTTAGACATATTACCACATACTGTATCACATTATCAATTAAACTTTTCATATAGACTGTTAATATTTCACAATATTAACATGAATTGTAATTAACATGCTGGGTTCTGTCAGTTAGATACATATTGTGAGTATGAATGTCATTTGCCCCAGGAGTTAGTTATGAATTGGAGTCAAACTGCAGAACAGTAAATTTACAGCACACAGTAGGACTGTAACGTCTGGAATTCTCCATCAAGAGAAGAATCACTGAAATTATTTAACTTAAGGAAACTGGGCATGCAACATGATCCTGGGGAGCTATGCAATTAATGTTCTGTCTGCCACATTAAAGATTTACCACTGAGATGGTTCATTTGCATACAACATACCACCAATGCCAGGAAAAGCTTCACTCACTTTTACCACCCAGTAAGGCACCAGACAGCAATAGCAAGATGCTGTTTTGATTCAGTTACTGCTCAGCTGTATATCAAACATGTTATAGAAACAGGCCTTGACTTCAACATGTTTGGTTTGGATCAGTGAATTGAGCACTTGCTGAGCTCTGGAATACAAATGATCAACCTATCTGTCTGAGAAGTTCCCATGTTGGTGCCATCCTCTAGCTGCCTATTGCTAATGCAGTAATATGTATGCAGCGCACAGCATCCTGTGTGACTGCCACTTGACAAAATGTGCCAGCTCATCATTGTCTCCAGACGAGACAGATTTATTATAATTCAATATGTTCCTCGTGAGCACTTTTTTCTGTCTTATGTTACAGTCTGTATAGCATTCAGAATAATAACTACATGCTCTTATGACATTGCAGCACTGAATTCTTGCAGCTGAAAAAATCATTTCCTTGGCTCTGACAGAAATTCACCCACAGCAATACCTTCTTTTTGGAAAGTAACAAGGGATTTCCCTGTCCAATCCTAAAATAAGCAGTATGTGAGGTAAAACTAAGTGGAGTGATTTTTACAATAAAATTTGTTCCATATTCAAAAACCAAAATGACATCGACTTGATTGTGTTGTGATGAAAAAAGCACTGCAGATAAAAAAACATTGCAAAAATTGATGAAATTCTGAGATTCTAAATGCACCTCTTCCCATTCTCCAAGTCAAATAAGGTATAGCAAGAATCAGTGAGATCTGGGCAAGTCCAACACCTGTTCTCACTCAGTTAAAGCAACACTATGTATTGGGACTGTTACCTGGTAATGGAAACAGAAATGTTTAAAAGTGATGGATTCACACTACTCGAAAATGCACAGGTTTCACACTTTCTAAGAAAAAGTTCTTTTACAGTGAATCAGTTATTTTGTTGACTTCAGCTGCCAAGACGACCTTTACAAAGTGGTAAAGATAATAGCACTGAATACACAATTCGCCAAACATTAATATTGGCACATTTTGGATCATGAATATTTACCACCAAGACTGCTGCTGGCAGCATCTCAGAAGTCCTAATCTTCAGCCTAACAGCTATCCAGTTTTCCCAGTTTCCCAGACACAAGGAAATTCCAACCCTCCTGGACAAGAGGCCAAAAAAGATCCTGGTGGCCCAATTTCATTTGTACTTTATCTGTAATAATAATAAATTAATAATAATAATAATAATAATGTCAATATTGAGAAGTAATAATGCAACTAGATTTCTAGCAGACACCACACCCAGGATCACCTGCGAAGCGTGCAAGTGCTGTAGCAAACATTACAATATGAGGCAAAAAGGGACTTTGCATTCTCTGCAAACATCAACCATACCTTGAATGGACCATACAGCATTTTTAAAGGGAATGATCAAATATATACTCTGTATGCCAGATCTATACATTTACTGTATACACATCTGCCTGAAGGTCACGCTTGACTGTTGTGCTGATACTTGATTTTAGTTTCCTGTGTCCACCACATGCAACATTCAGTTTCTTACTAACCACGGTTCTTAGTCTGGACCTGATGAGACTCCTACTCCAATAGACATTAAGGCAAATAAAACCCGCGATTAGTTAATTAGATAATTAATAGCCCTTATATGCAAAGCCCTTGACCTCTTCTGATTTTTATTTATATTTTTTTTTAATTTTTAGGAGTTTGTGTTCTTCTTTTTGTTTATCACGAGATTATTGGTTAGTTTGCCTTTGTTTTACTCTGCTGTCTTACCTTTCTTTCCCTACACCCTTCTCACTATTTTAACCTTTCTTCATGTGCTATGTTTCTTCTGTTCTTTTTGCATTCTTCTCTTATGTCCAAACCTTGATATATCACTTGAAGCTACACTTATTTAGTGGGAAAATTACCTGCTGGTAATTTTTTATTGATTTATTCCAGCAAGGTATTTGACTTTTTGAGAGAATACTGCATTAATTTGAAGCTGTGAGCTCAAGCCTAAAGATAATTTAGCACAGCTAAATAACTAGTTATTCTCTATTTTGTTAGATTTTACCAAAAAAAAGGAATAATTCCACATTGTTCTTTGTTGTAATCCCACTTACTACAAACCCTTCCTCAGATTTATCAGGAACTTTTTGAAATCTAAACTTGTATCTGTCTACTCTCAGATTATTGTAACAATATTTAACTTCAAATTAAAATTTAAAGTAGAATTACTTTTACATCATTCATATTACCATCATGATCAAGTAAAATACTAACTAGCAATAAATACATCCAAGACCTCACAAACTTCCTTCTCATTTTTTGGCAAAAATTAATCATGCCGCACCTGTTTTTCAAACAATCTCTCTGCACTAATTTCACCCAATCATGTCTTCTTCATTTATATATTCCAGATCACATCTGCATTCCTACTAAGGCCAAAATAAATTTCATCCCTTGTTTTCTTCTACTCACCATGCTGATTAACCGGTTGGGAAGGAAATGAGTGTGTTTAACTGACTAGTTTTAACTATTTATCACCAAATTACTTCTTAGATGCTCACAGAGAGATCATATCATTTTATTGTTGTTTTTCTGGTCAGTGATAAATTACTGTCTTATAAGTTAAACAGTTGTCCTCTGCTATCTAAACACTGAAAAAGGTGTCCCCTAAGGCAGACAATACACCATCTATTTCCTCTGATACCTTAAGGTGAATACCAGTAGTTTAGATAAAATTATATGATTAATTCATATTCATACAGATATAATTCAGATTTTCAAATCACTTAATTTGGAGATCTGTATTTTATCTCTATTACTTTCTTACTGAAATTATCTTATACCAGTAGTCAAAATTGATACTTTCAAAAGTTTGAAGCACTGAATATTTTACTTTCCTGTCATTCATTATCTGTTTTTCCTACCTGTTTAATAGTGCATATTAATTACTGAATTCTTTCTGCAATAACCTGATTAACATCATCAAAGGCCAAGTTAACATTTAAAAACATCACTACAAGCGTGCCTTCATTGGTCCAGAATACTGGGAAAATTATTTCAACATTCTGATGCTCCACAATCTAGTGTTTTCAAAAGCTAACATGTATTCTTAAAAAATTATGTTTTAAAACATGGTTCAAAAGTGAAATTTTCATTAAAAGACAAAAAGAAATACATCCCACATAACAGAGTGTCATGTAGTGGCTAAAGTACCATTATACTGCTTTTAAATCATTAGTCTTTGCTACATGCAATCATGTAGGCCAGCTGCTCGTTCTTCTTCAGCAGCATTACATCCACCCAGGAAGTGGTAAGTCCCAATCCATAGCAAGATCTGATTTATACTACCAATGACCTTGCAATAAGTCATGCTTCCACAACTCCCCAATTCCTCATAAATCTGTTTCTAGTTCTACTCTCACCAGCTGTACTTCTCCTTGCCTGACCTGTGAGTCTTTTTTGCCTTGCTGCCACCTGCTCCACCAAGGCCTGGATTTTGCATTTGTTTTCTGGTGTTTCTCCTGCTTGACCACATGCATGAAGTTGATCAGAGGAGGTTCCTACCTCAAATATTTAGTAGGAGAAATATGCATGGCAGTAAAGATTGCCCTGGCAAATATCTGCACAAAGCATCATTTCACATTATTTCTTCATTTTCTGTATAAACATTCTGCTTTGAGGGGGCATACATTGCCCTTCTTTGCTTTCGGTTATCAAAAAGGAATGCTGCTGGCAGCAAGGTCAACACTTTACCTTGCCCTCTGGCAACTCTGGTGTGCTACTGCAGATGAATGGCTGGCCACTTTTTAATGGAAAATCTACACTTTCCTAACAAAGCATAGATAGGTTATTTCCCTTCCCATCTGTAACAGCCCTTACCCTCCTCTTTCTATTTCAATTCAGTGAACAATTTTTTTCATTAGTGTCACAATATAATTTTTTTCTAGGTTTATATTACTGAAGATGAAATGGTATTCCCTTGTTCACTCTTTACAAACTAGAAAGTAGATTTTATTTTTATATGAAGAGGCACTGACACCCAACTCATAGATTAATGAAAAAGCAGTTGGGATTTCCATTCCGTAGGAAGTGCCAGTACTTCAAAAACATCTGTTAAATTCCAATTAGGAAAAAAAAACCCTCAAAATTTCAGTATGTGATTGTCAAAACTTGTTTTTTACTTCAACAAGAACTTTCAGGGCGTTGTTATGAAAAGAAAACACACACAAAAAAGCCTTTAGAAAGAAAAAAAAAGAGAGAGAGAGAGTGAGAGAAGAGAGATTCAACATACAAAATATACAAAGAGCCAGTCACAGAAAAACAAGCCTTTGAGTGAAGACTTCAGGAGTTATCAGCTTATGAAAAGAAATAGTTGAAAGCAACTATAACTCTGGAAAAGTCTTTAACATCAGATAGAAAAAAAACAAACCCATGACAGAAGAAGGAACTGACTTGCTAACAAGGGTATAACAGGATTAAATAGAAGGGAGAACGACAAATCTGAATAAGTTCAGCCTTGAAATCTCACCTACATGGACACAGTATCAGCAAAGGAAGGAATGCAAATGCATCCCCAGGATTTGGAGTATTTGAGCACAGACAGTAGTTTCAATGACAACAAAATAGATTTTAATCCAGTTTCTGATATAATATTCTGGACTAAGTACTCCACTCTCTGCTCCTTCTATTTATATCTAATTGTTATTTCTTATTCCTGCAGCTCAAGAGAGGAGAAAGATTCACCTGCTAACTTAAAGCTGAGGTCTGTCTCTAGCCATCAGGCCACTGCAACAGGGAAAACTGCAAAGCTTTAGTTCTCTGTGAGGCAGACTACTCCCAGTGAGCTCAGAATAACTGCCTGGACAGCCTGTAAGAGATTATTCTTTTATATCATTGACTCAAAGTTTGCTGAGGAACAAGTCCAGGCAAAGTCCTGGGCAAAGGTAGAGAAATCTTCTGTCTGGAAGACACTGATAGACAGGTCCTGCCTAAGAGTTGTGAAATCCTTTAAGGAGCACAGATGGACAAGGCCAGGGGCTACGAGAGAGGGATAAACTGCTGATAATGGCCGGGAAACGGTCTTTTGTGTGGACTTATCTTGAGAAAGATGACCATCTCAGGAGGTACGCACATGGCTTTTGCTCGAGCACCCAGGGATGTCACGTAGGCAGGAAAAAAGGAGGATAAAAGAGGGTCCAACCACCATGAGGTTGGGGTGTCTGACATCAGATCCCTCACTATGGACTGCATGCTGACGGACTTCCCTGGGCTTCCCATCTAAGACCTGCTGCTTCCTCCCGGACTTACTCTGCGGCTTCCTCCTGGACCCACTCGGTACCTGCACCCTCTCGTTGCCCAAGACCGGCCTCGCTGCTCCCGCCCTTCGGCCTCGGACCATCGGAACGGCATGTAACGGGACTACTGCCGGATCCTGGTGGTGACTATCCCCGCTTCACGCAATTCTTGCTTCTTCCTATCTTTTCTATCACTCGCCTTCCCTTCCCCATCACCCCATTCCATAATAGTGTCCGTCCTCCCCTTTTCCCATCTCCCTTATTAACATTTGTAATAAACAGGTTGGACCAACATTTGAACCTACTTGTTGTTTCTTAACCTCACGCCGGGTACACATATTTCAAAGAACCTCTTCTCCCTCCTATAAATTGGAGCGAGACACAGCCCAACCATCTTCATCAAGGAATTTCTTTTCACTGAAGGAATCTCAACCTCTTGTTCATTTTTATGACATATTACACTACAGTTTCAATTAAAACAGCAGAAATATGATTACCCATTCTAAGCTTTTTTGGCACAGTGTCAGGAAGACTAACCGAGGAGTATTCTACAGCAAATTTGACTGAAATAGTGCAATAGTGTTTTCTGGCCTTTTATCATGATGTAAAACAATTTCATATTCCAAACAAAAAATTATTTCCTGATTGATTCAGTATTAACTCATCCCTGATAACTGTAGTTTGAAGTGTTTTCCACATCTTCATTCTCTTAGGGAGTTTGCATGGCCAGGATGTTGAGTTCGTGGAGGATACAAGAAACGTGGATCATCATGAGTTGTATTGATCAGGAGGTGCTAAAGCCTTCCTTAGTAAGATCAGATAAACTCAGAATGCTTTAATTTGTTTCTCTATTTGCAGCAATCTGCATAATGTCATACAGTCCATAAATAATCTTTTTGATTCTTTCTGTTTTCCAACAAATAGAAAAAAAACAACAAAAACACATTTCAGTGAAGTGAAACAATGTTGAGAAAATATATTTTCTGTTTAAAAAGATAATCTAAGATGAGTAGAGCATGTTTATATTTCTGTCAGCTTTGCAGGGGAAGAAGTGAATTAATCTTGATTTTGTAAATTTGAAACAAATAAAAAAGGGGAATCTCATTTTCTTGAGCAGACACATTCTATCCAGTCTATTCAGTGCCATAAAAACAGAAACCACAATCACAGGAGTATATTTTAGTCCCTGTAATTTATAAAAACGATTAAGTCTTTAAAAATAAAAAATTTTAAAAAATGCTAATCTAAAGATAAATGGATTTCCTTCAGTGAGCCACTCCAGTCAGCATATATTTTGGGCATCAGGCATCTGCTACTAAGACATTACCTTGTGAGTCAGGATGATCTGACCACTAAAGAAGGAGCAGGAAAGAACAAGGTCATGGGAGAGCATATGCTATTTTTTTCCTCTACATTTAAGCTGTATGGAATGCAAGCCTAAAGTTCTCTTATTTCATTCAAATATCCTCGACAAATTTAATGCTTTTATTCTGAACAAACTGTCACTTAGAAGCAGAGTTCAGTCTCTGACACTTTCCCAGAGTAGAACAGGACTCATCAGTGAACAAGGCAAGCTGCTTCTCATTCACTGTAGTTTATTACTCAGTGGGGCCTCTGCAGCACATGCCACCTCCCACCTGGCAATATTCCAAAATCTTTGCATTCAGGTCAGTCTGTAGTCAATTCCAAGATTCCTGACCAAATGGAGTTTCCTATTCCAGCCTGCTAAGCGATCAGCCCAACCTGCTTACTCCACATAGCAACAGTTGCTTGATCTGTAGGGTGAACCCTCCCTCTCAACATCCAGCCCAGCTTAGGCAGGGTGCCAAGAGGAACCGTTCTTCAGAATCAATCACCTCTGAAGCACATCGAACCACTTAATGTGCTACCAATGTCTCTTTTTCTGTTGAAGTGTAGTGGTTCTTGGATCCTCTGTATGCTCGGCTCCAAAACCCTAAGGGTTGACCTCAAGTCTTCCCTGAGGCTCTCTGCCAGAGGCTACAAGTGAGACCACCCTCTCCCTCTGTAGTGTAGATCATGTTTTTTACATCTTAACCTGTCAGGACTGGCCCAAGGGCTGCTATATGATTTCCTGTTTAATTTGTTCAAAAGCTTGCTGTTGCTTGGGGCTCTATGTAAAATCATTCTTATTCCAGGTCAATTGATAGTAAAGGTTTAAAATTAGACTGTAATTCAGAATTTTTGCTAATTGGTAAAGGAAGAGCAAGAATTTTGTTGATCACATTCATAGGGACCTGATGACATCCATCTTGCTGTTTTATTCCTAAAAACTGGATCTGCTGTGCAGACCACTTGACCTTCCTTCGTCTTCATGCAAAATTAGCTTTCCAGAGGATTTCTATTATTTTCTAAAATTACCTCTGCTATGTTGCCTCACACAATGATGTCATCTACATGTTGCAGGTAATCAGGAGTTTTCAGTGCATTCTGGATCAGCTCATGAAAAATGGTAGGGCTGTGTTTCCGCCCCAGGGGCAGTCAATTTCACATGTACTGGACACTACTCCAAGTGAAAGCAAAGTGTGGCCTGAACTATGTTGCTAAAGGGATTGAGAAAAAAAGCATTAGCGATATCAGCTGTGGGATACCATTTAGATGCCTTTGGCTCCAATTCTTACTGAATTTCTGTCTGGTCTGACACAGCAACACTCAGCAGTGGCATGACTTCCTTGGACTTTTGCACTGGCCGTATGGGAGTGTTAAAGGGTATAGAGTCTTGCTGATTACACTTTGGATCTCCAGTTGACACATCAGCTTATAGATGGGAATCTGGGAGTCTCAACTGTTTCAATATTGCTGCTGATGCACTGCTGTGGTAGTAATCAGTACCTGATGTTCTATTCTTAGCAACCTCACAACTGAACAGTCCCTGAGAGAGAACAAGGTAGAAAGCTGTTTTATGTTTTCCATCTCCAATGCAGCTATAGCAAAATCTTACCAGTACTTTTTTGGGTATTAAATACCCAAAATACTTTGAATACTTTGAAATACCCCCCTTGAGGTAGTCTATACCAAGGATGTACGGAACCTCCAAGCCAGACAGAGTGGGCATGCTTTTCTCACTCGTTTTCTGTTCGGCCTCCACCACAGTACTTTACATCCTCCTGTCATTTCAGAAATACAAATGGGTTCTGCCCCTTTGGGCCAGGCCATTGACACCCAATAAACTAGGTTATCCCCTCTCTTCCACCTGACTGGAGATGGGACTCATCTAGTCCTAGTTATTGTACTCATCATACACTTGCCATGAATTCAAACTAAAGTAAACTTCTTTTCAACCTCACAAATGGGATCAGACTGTGTTCTCGGAGAATTCTGGGAGATTTCTTTTAATTACTGAAACTCCCAGGACATTTTCTCCACAGCTGAGACATAAGCCCATATGGAGGAAGAGATTTTCTTCATATTGTGGGAGAAGTTCATCCACCATTGGATTTTCTTCAACTTTCCAGGTCACTGCTGCCAGTATGCTGGCATATGGTGATGGTGTGCTCTGTACAAATTTCTGGCACATAGGTCTTAGATACCTGTCATAATCTGAATCTTGGCTTGACTGATCATTGTCCAGGTCAATACTGTATATCACCTCCAGCACAGTTAGTGTGGAGGTGATATACTCCCTCAGGTACCTTTCTCCATGGGGTCCAATTACCTGGCTATCATACCAGATCTTTGTTGAAAGGATACCTTTTCTTCACTGCTGATAAGAGTCACCTTTCATAAGGTAAAGACTCATAATCTTTTTCCAATTTGTTTAGTCAATTCCCCCTTCTCTCAAAAGGGATCCCCGCTGCCAGGCTTTGCTGCACACTAAGTCCAGACTACTGGCCCCATTCTTCCAGCATCAGAGCAGCCAGAAGAAAACATGCTCATATGGATGATGGCTGAAGAAGTTTTACATATATATCTCAGATCACCCATGATTAAGGATCAGACAATTATAAGGAGTTATTATCTCCTTTATGAGTTCTATCTCTTCTTTCTTCCCTCTCCTGTTCTCAAGACAGCACCTGTGTATTCTCATCTGCTTCTTCCATCTCCATCTCTTTGTTTCCTTATCAAATGTACTGATTTTTGCAGGTTTTTTTTTGTTGTTTTGTTTGTTTGGTTGTTTTGTTGTTTTTGTTTTTGTTTGTTTGTTTGTTTGTTTGTTTGTTTTTGTCTAGTATATAGGGGCATCTGTTATTTATTGTTGTATGGGAGCTGCTGAATCACAGCCTGAACCTTTGATTAGTTATCTGAGGCAAGCAGTATGTCAGCCCTGGGAGCACAGGTGAAAGCAATTCACCTGTGCTGCAGAAAGGGGTGGAGCCAGGCTCCACATCTCCAGACCCATTTAAGTGCTGACTGCCAGGGAGGAAGGATCTCTTCTGAGAGATCCACTCCTTTGGAGCCCTTTGTAGCGAGCCCTCTGCACGGGTAAGCATTCCACCTATTTTCTCTTTGTTCCCCTTGTGCCTAGCTCTTTTGTTGGTTTATTTCCACACCTTGACTATACATCTATTTTTGATTGTACTTTTCAATTATATTATTTTTCCTTGATTGTACACTTGGTAAGCCAGGCAGGCTAGCTAAATACATCTAAATTTATATCATGTCTTTCCTCTGGAATTTTTGTAAAAGGATCAAGGGGGAGAACATTCTCCCCTTAGATAAAATGATACCGGGACTGATCCCAGGATTTGTGGGATCTCCCTATTATGAATTAGCGAGTGTCATCGAAAAATGGGGTCCCTTAAGGGATATGGGACACATCTCCCCACATCACTTAGCTGAGTACTTTCAAGGACTCAGCAAAGATATATTAATTACAAAAGAAAGGCAACTAGCTGCCTCTATAGTAGTATGGCCTCTACTAAAGGCTCTAAATACTTCTGAAGTGAATAATAATACGTTAATAAGTGAGAAACAACTTCTTAAAGACCGTATTGAAAAATTAGAACAGGAACTTAGCCTGTTAATGGGGAAAAAATCAACTCTACT
>JAPSGF010000006.1:14437976-14456469 GCA_035772895.1 Perdix hodgsoniae | reverse complement strand
CTGCCCCCCTGTCACGGGCACAGGTAGATCTTGCTTAACCCGCGACACTGTCAACAAAACTATAGCTTCAGCAAGCATATGCCAACAATTTGCTTTCAGATGAAAAAAAAAGCCACTTTAGATTGTGAGTTTATAGCGTTAACCCCTCTTGTCAAGAAGACCTTTGCTGTTGATGTGTGACATGTAACCACTGAGTGCTCAATGAGATCTCTGATTACTTTAATCAGTTGAATTATGCAGGAAAAAAAGAATTCTAGAAAATAGAGAAAAAATATTTTTTTCAATGAACTCTATCTGTGTGAAACTATCCAGTGTGAAATCACCAGTGGAGACTTTGTATATGTGAGGTAGGAAGAGGTAAAGGAATCTCAGTTTATGGTTGGAACATATCTCCTGAACTTTCTACAGATAAGCAATTTGCAACTAGTTACATTTTTCTCCTAGTTAAATTTCTTCATTTTAACAAGCCATGGACTTCAGGTCAAAATACATGGAAAAAGATGGCACGATAAACAGACAGTACATTAACTATTTCTTGATATTTTGCTAATTTGTTTTCCTTTGACATTTTAGATTCTTTCTGAATCTCAATCCATTATCTCTCTTTCTGTCAGCTAAATAGCTGAAACAAAAACACACTTTTAACTCAATTTCTCTTGTAAGTTGTAAATAAAGATTAATCGAATTAGTTTCAGGAGAAAAACTTGTAACCCAATAATACAAATTAATGGACTTTGGTATTATTTAGCCTGTCTTCTCCCCTTCTGATTTTGAAATAAATAGATGGATATATTGTTTTTCAGTATTCTACCTTAAGTCTTGTTTAACTCCATGTGCATTTTAAAAATGTGTTAATCACACTGGCTTGTTATGCCTGAGCCTCAACTACATTTTGCATTATATTTCTGTGAGCTTCTTATATTCAATTCAATATGCCTAAGTTACAGCTGGTTGGAGTTATTTTTGTATTTTTATTTGTTTGTTTTTAACAGTAACTAACCAAACTGACTGAACAGGAGTGGAAAATACATCTGTGCTAGACTGATCTATTTGCCAAGAAAGATCAGCCAATAGGAGGCAAAAAATAAACCTTCCATATTTGCATTTAGAGATTTTTTTCTTTGTGGGACTCCAGTTAGGGATGAGCCCTTAGCTGACTTGGCAGCATAAAGAAGACACAACTAAAACATCAGTGTATTATCACCACTGTTTTTATCCAAAATCCAAAACACAATGTCATACAAGCAGAAAAAATAATGAATCTGAAGAGGAATTTCAGGGATTTTTTAAATTTCAGTTCTCTTACAATCTCTTGCAGTATTTTGTGATTTCTAATCCATACAAACTACATAGTGTACATACATTGCATAAGTAATTGGTGTAATTTTTAATGGATACAGCATGGAAATATTGTCTACTTTTCATCTAAGGAGTTTAAAAAAAAAGTTGAAAAAGTTCAGTTGAGTAGGACAGAAAGTTGAAAAGTTTGAATGATTAGACAAAGAATTGAAGAAAATATCTAGGGAAGAGAAACTTGCTTTCCACATGAGGAACTTTTATTTGTACGTATTGTTCCTGGACACAGCTGCCAACACTGCAATTTTGTTAGAGTACACTTGGCTGCCTTTGTGCCTTTGTGAAGTCAGCACATTTTACAGCTATAAATATGTGGGCACCCCCGCATCACTCAATATTGTCGCCTTTTTTGCTTGTATATTTTGCATCTCCCTTGAAATGACAGAATAAATGTCCTTTTTTTCTTTTTTTCTTTTTTTTTTTTTTTTTGGCAGCTATTCCACTGCTGAATTTTCTCAGGGAAATCCAGGATATCTTCCATGGCCTTGGAGGTAGGAAAGGGGAAATCAAAAAGCTAGCTGTGGGTTTTTCATTGAACCACACTTGTGTTAGCACAGAGATGGACTTTCTAGAATAGTTTAAAACAGATTTGATAATCAGTCTCTAACTAATTAATCTAGCTAGTCCAGAACAATAGGTATAATGATCAGTTTCATCAGTTTCAAAGCTACTCTAGCATTGTTGCTGTAGGATAAATGGTGATTTCTCACAGTGAAAAGCATTTTAACTCATGCCTTTTACATGAAGTCATATGTTTCCTACATTGTTTCTCAAGATTACTCTTATCTCAAGTTTTAACTGATATTCTACCTACTGTTTAATTCCACTAACAGTCAGTTTTAGCAAAGTTTATCTTTGTTAATCACTTTTGAGCATTATCAGTTTTGGGGCAAAGACCTTAACAGAACAAGTAGCTTAGAGTTCTCCATTCTGGTGCACACAAATAGCATTTACATCCACTCTTCTTATCCAGGCTGTGTTATCAAAAGGAGGCCACAGATATGTTATTGTATCAGTTCAGGTAGACTAGTCAGACTTGCTTTTTCTCCAGGCCAAATTTGAAATAAAGAAGCATAGAGTCGTATTTTCTGCATGCTTCCAAAACATGGATGCAATCACATATGTGCTTTTAGGAAGGAAAAACTGCCAGAAAAAACTGAGTGCACACCAGCTCAAAGTCATGACATGAATTCATTTCCAATCCCCTGGTAAAAATAGATGAAGTTTAACATTTTTTGAGTTATTTTTGGCACTGTAGCCTGAATTTCTATTAGGCCATTGAACAGATGCAAAGCTTTGTCTTGTGGTTGGATATCAACCTGGGACTCAACATTTTGAACATTACACAGTTATCTCCATTGCACAGCATCTGCCTTGTCCAATTGCCTACATTATTAACTCAAGAATGGAAATAAAGTGATGAATTTAGTCTCCTTCAGATTGATTTCAAGTCAGTGTAACAATGGCAGTATGCATCAGATGAAGATTTGCTCCACAATGTTAACTCCTTCTCTTTATTGCTCTTTAATGAATAAAGGAAAGATCGTTACTAATAGGCAATAAATGGCATTAATCTTTCTTACGCTGTCTGTTTTGCTTTTGAAAGTAATTGATAAGTGAACTCCCTGTTGTTCTCTCAATTCACAAGCTTTTTTTAGTGTTTTCTAACTCAGTTAGAGTTTTTAACTCCCGTTAAAAAGAGCTGTGAGACACTGCTGGAACTTAGTTACCCATTGATTTGAAACTACCCACAAGGTGCTTTTGAAATATTTAAGGCATTTAAATTTATTAAAAGTACTGCAGTATTTAATAGAGCATTCTAAATAATGGGTGGATGCAGACATCATATCCAGTCTCTTTGACTACAGACTTCCTCAGCAATCAAAGCAGTGCCATCACCAGGAAAAGTGCTCACTGATATAATTACAAAAGGTTACAAACCATTTGCCTGACATAAAAACTAATTGTAACCGTCAGCATCCAGTGAAATAGTATGAACTAATGCTCACAGGAATTTTACTGCTCCCACTTCAGTGAGTAAAACTATCCTGTTCTTGAAATATTACAATTTTTCAAGTTGGAGTATTCAGTCAGAATTGTAGTATTGTGTCAGATAGCCATTTCTCACAGCCAAAATGAGAAGTATTTGCTTCCTTTCTCTCTTTTTCCATACTCCCGCAATATAGGAGCACATAGTAGAGACGATGCCATGGAGAAAATGATCTGCCTGGCTGGATAGCTTCTTATTCTGTCTAGAAGCATACTGCAGGAGAAAGCAGAGTACTGTGCTCAGAGAGATGCCAGCTCCTTTGATTTGTATCCTTCTTATACAGCAGTACAGCTGAGGGCAGTAGGGTGTCTGACTTCTTTTTGTAGTGACAGGACCACTGAATACAGAGGATGAAAGGGAAAAAAGTAGAGCAGCTGCTGTGGGAGGGGAATGTGACCTCTCCACATGGCTATGACATAAGTGTGACCAACAGACAGATCCTGCAAAGGAAAGAAACTATCACAGCAGAAGTCATCACAACACTGTGCAAAGACATATTCTTCCCTTCACTTGCCACATGAGAAAAGCAAAAAGAAAGGTTTTATCAGCTGCTTTAGCTGACTGTATTTAAGCATGATTTTGTATGTGGGGTATATTTAAGCACAAAAAAAACAACAGGAAGAAGCACTTAGTTTGATTGCTCTCTAGCCATTTGTTGATAATGTGCTTGAAAGAAATTCTGTCTGATGACTTGTGTTTTTTAAAGCCTGATTTGCAGTAACAACTTTAAAAACTAAGAACGAGACTAAAAGAAAAATGTGAGGATTAGAAAACTAAGTCTGCAAATGGAATTTAGAATTGGTAACATGACATTCAGTGGGATGAAATTACAGCATATTACTTTATATGCTAAAACTGAGTGTGAAAACTAAGATTTTGTTTCTCATTCTAGTCTCAAAAAGTGATGCCTTTTCACAAAAACAGGTGAAAGCCTGCATGTCAGCTCATCAAGATATCTGAAGACAATGAAGTCATATTCTCTTTGACTACATTCTCCAGAAGTCATGGTTCAAACAGTTTGCAGCAAAGGGATAGACAGCAGTTTTCTTAGTTACAGGGTCAAGTTAATATACTGGCTCTCACTGTACAAAACCAAAATTTCTTCAAAAGGCATAAACAGAGAAGAAATTCCCCCAAGAGTGGGAATGAACAAATGTCTTTTCTTAACACAGCATCAAGGATAACTAATTCTCCTAGAAACCCTACCTCCTCAAATGTTGTCAGGATTTATTTTCCAATAAATACAAATGTAACTCTATTGCCATACATGCTGTAATCTCAAGTATGGGCTACAGGATGGCAATCAGCAGAAAGATTCAAATCTGCAAATTTCTCATGGAAACCTTACCTCAAAAAATGGAGCTCCTAGGTAAAAGCAGTCTGAACAAACATCCTGAGGCTACATCTTCTAGTTAAGATTTGTGATTTAAATAAGCAACTTAATGTCTGCAAGTTTTTCTTTAAAAAAATAGGCAAAGTAGCTGATTAGAATTAAGTAAATTTTTAATGTAAAAACATTTTTTTACTCAGCTCCTTCTCTGTGTTCAAAAATAGCAGCAATATTTGAGGTCTGTTTATACTGTTATCATTCTACAAGATCAAAATATGTAACAAATTATGTCTGAAATTTAGTATGGTTTGAATCCCTCAAAAAACTTTAATGTTTGAACTTTTAAGTTACCATGTTATAAAGTTTGAAGTAATAAGATGCATTTTGTTTTAGGAAATTAAAAAAAAAAAAAAAAAAAAAAAAGGAAAGAAGGAAAAGAAAGAGGAAAAAAAAAGAGATAAGTTGAATTATAAGGAAAATAATGTAAAGAATGGAAAATAAAAAGAAAGTAAATGATTTCCTCCTGTTAAGTCATGCAGTGCTCGTGGCTATTGAAATGCACAGCTCCTTCCATTAAATAAAAAAAAAAAAAAAGTAAAAGTAAAAATTGAGTTGTAAAAGGCCCAGATAGTTATAGGATACTTATAAAATGTCAGATAATTGTATTTTGTAGATCTTTATATTATTAAGTCATTTAAACTACATTTTGTCCTTAATTTTTTTTTAATTGAAAGCACCGAGAAAATCAAAACCCACAAGGAACAGCCTTTGCCTTGATCAACAGCTCAGCAGTATTTCATTCATATTTTAAAAAGAGCTTCGAAATTCCCTTAAGACCTCATAATTCCAAAACATTCTTAAAAGGATTTGCCTGAGCTATGGTTTTCCTGTGAAGAAAAGCCTGAGAGGTAAGTCTGCATCACACTGATTCTTCTGCCTCAGATGCGACAGGAGGGTCCTTTTCCTGTGTGAAATGGGTGCAGTTCTCAAAGTCCACTGCTAATGCCATTTTTGTCTTGTGCATTCTCCTTGAGATGGATCAATGACAAGATGAATACAGACATTTCTCTTATCTTCCAGGTGTTTTTTTCTGGTGCATCCCTGTGGTAATCCTGCAGCCTGGCCACAGTTTTAGGGAAAACCCAATAGTTTAACCAATGTTACATTTAAGAATGTACGTATGTACATATCTAAGCAACATCATGAACTTCTGCATGTGTCTTCAAGACAGAACTTCGACAAGAGAAGATTTTGTTTAGTGGAAAATTGTTGAGCTTCAAATACTCTCAGCTACAGCAGTGAGGTCTTGTACCTACCTGTGTTACAGCATCATATGGTTGTCTGCCAGCTGAGGAATTACACATGGCTAGCCCTTTTCTGAACAAGGAAGGAGACTAGATCAATTCATTACATGAAGAAAAATAAACAAAGAAGTTGTTTTTCATAGGAAATATGGTTTTTATGGGTGAAAGAAATATTTAAGAGAGAAAGAAAAAGACTCATCTCATTGATGAGGAGTCATCAGTAATTTGAACTAGACCTTGGAAAACAGACTGGGCTTTTTTTGTGACACACATTACTCTAGATGAACTTTCTATGTATAGAAGTATTATTATTACATAATAAAGATATTTAATGATATATTCTCACTTTTTTCAATCTATGAATATAAGCAAAACTTGTTAATGTTTATTTTATAGTGGGAGAGATAGTTTAAAGATAGTCTAAAATCCCTTACTTTCTGACATACTCTGCCGTGCATTTGATACATTATAGGTCAAACCTGTATTTTCTCATTACGATCACTACAGTAGGATACATTTTAAATCCATGTTATACTGGACAGTAAGTGGCAAGAATACAGCATTTTATTCTGGATGCAGTTTAGCTATTGAACACTCTAACATAACTTGGAAGTAAGTCAAATTCTGTTCCTTTTCTCCTCCCCAAGATTATTAGATAGCATTGTTATTACAATGCTTATATGCATTACTCGCTGTTTCTCTTAGTACTGTGAAAAAGTGTTCTGCACTTACAGTCAGATTCTTATAACCTACACATACAACAGGGCTCAGTACTAAAAGCTTCCTCTGCTGCAATATAGAGCAAAGCATTTCATGTATACATTTAAACTCATTCCTACCAACTTTTTCAGAGCAATGCAAGGCATACTATCATAAATACATTTATTTTATATTTATGATCTGAAGATCACAGGTTATCCTCTATACCTCACATTCCCACAGCTGCTGCAGTCATCCTGCACAAGCCTTCAAAGTTTCTGAAAGCTATGGTCATTTTCGGAAGACTCAGCTTGCAGCTGTGAAATTCTGTCTGTCTCTGAAATCCTTTCAAACTCCAGAAATCAGACAATACCCCAGTGCAGAGGCAAAAATTTATTTAATGGATCATGTGTGAGATCTGGTTAGATATCCCAATTGTCAAGAAAACCACGGCAATGGATGCAGTTCTTTAGTTCAGATGACCAGTCCATCCTTAGGTGATCAGAGTTCAGAGAATTTACTATTTAATTCTCTCTCGCTTTTAAATGACATCTCACATGGAATTGCATATGAAGCAAAGGTGTGTCAATAAATTCCTCCATGTGGAAAAAATGGCAACCAATGACATTCACTGATGCTTGCTGAACGTTGCTGAAGACAAACAGTGAATGTGAGCACAGTGAGGTGGTGGGTGGTGCATTTCAGCAGTGGTGACAGCAACTGTGGGATACCTCTGCTGGTGCAAATTTTTACAAGCACAGCATGCAGGATCTTGTTTATCTCTGGCAAAAATGCACAGCTAATGGTGGTGACTGTGTTGAAAAAGAGTGCTTTGTAGCTGAGAATTTGCTCCATCAAGTAGTGTTATTGAGCCCTTTCTATTTTGGAAGCATTACTTTCAGAACACCCTACGTATAAAATTTAAGCTGTTATTATTTAGTAACAATAAAAAAAATAGACCACAAAAAAAGGAAACAAAATAAAAATAAATGATATAAAATAAACTAAAAATAAAAACAATGTATAAAAATAAATATATTAGTTTAATTCCATCTCTATTTCATATATAGAGGGAGAAAGCATACCACATCTCTCCACTTCACATAGATGTAATATCTCTCTATTGTTTTTCAGTTTCAGAGATTCAGTGATTGTACAGAAATATACGTTGATGAGTGGGAGGTCTGGATTATTATCAGTGTAAAAATATTAGAATTCTATTCTAACTTCTCTCTTTACTGGGGAGGACACCATAGTTTGCAGATGATTTTCAGTGACTGGGAAAAGAATACATGTAACATAAATGCTCTGCTGTTGTGACTCCAGATTTCTTGGTACTCTCTCAGCAGATGGTGCATTGTGACAACTATCGCTCTGACCAATGCTGCCTATTTATTGCCTTCTGTTCTCTCATTGGCATGTCATCTCCACCTGTTGCCTGCTTTTATGTGCTCAGGACTTGTCTGCGGGAGTGTACTAAGTGGATTCAGCAGGTGTTGGCATTATGCACTCGGTGTAAATCTGCCTTTGACAGTAAGAGCAACTTCATGCTTGTTTAGAAAATCAAAGTAGATTATTCCTAGCATACATGAGTGTCTTTCCTGAAGAATTTGGATAGTTACAGAAGGTACTAGAAAATAGCTGCTTATACAGTTTGCAATGAGAAAGGATGTTTCCTGACTGCATTTGCACAACAGTGAGAGGGTGGGAAGGAACTCTTTAATAACTGTAATCCTTCATTTCACTTAAAAGTAAAGGTATATTTGCAATGGATAATTTATAAAGGACGAAGGTTTATTGACATGTCAAGAGACACCACTGGTACATATTTTTCCCTGAAGAAATTGTGGATATTGTTATACACTATATAAAGATTTAGCTTAATCTTTTCATCACTTGAGCTGTATGTATATGTATCTATCTAGAGAGCAGTCAGACTACTGACCATATTAATGACACTTCATCAAGTGTCATGGTGTGCTGAGAGAAAATTTATCTCCTAATACTATTGCAGTGAGAAGTCTGTAATCACTTTTTGCTGTCAATAGTGTAATAGCAGAGGTGTTTACCATGTAGATGATCTACTACATTTTTATGGGGCTGTCTGGGAAATTTTATAGGACTGAATATAATCCAGGTTGCTAAATTATATGAAGCTGTTATCAATGGACAATTGTATGTTCAAATAAACGTAAAGAAAACCTATTATTAACAGACATATTAAAACAACTTTGATAAGTTGAGGCATCAATAACAAATATAAATTGCCCTTTTTTTTCTTTAAAATAACAAATTATATTTAAAATATAAATTAAAAATATCATATTACACTTAGAAAGCTGAATTATTCATGACCATTTTGTATGTGAAAAGATATTAAAACATATGGAAGAATATATAAACATGATACAGTGAAGAAAAAGATTTATCCTACACAAAAAAAAGAAAAAAGTATGGATTTTTGTGCATGTACTGTGCATTTTTATGTATATGGCATATATGAATATAATGTATGCATTAATCAGAGCACAGTATGTCTCAGGATTATAATCCAAATTAAAAAAAAAAAAAAAAACAGCCTTTAACAAACAGATGCAATTTATGCTAAAACAATACAAAAATTAAAAATTAAAAAAGATATAGCCCATGATACAACAGTTCTGTCAATACTGTTGTCAGCTGGAATAAGATCAGCAAATTTATTACGTCCTATTATTGTAAGGCACCAGTGTGATTATGTTTGTGTGTTTTTTATTCAATTTAATATAAATTGAAGCGAGTCCTCCACACATTTTCAAAGCAACAATAGTGAGCATTGAAATTATATTCCAAATAAATAGCCAGGACATATTCAGGCTCTGTTATTTACAATGCACGCTAAAGATAAGTCTATTATGCTATGCCATGAAAGGTCTGGCATGGCATAGATCATATCCCAGTGTAATATAGATGTCTAACAATGAGCTTTGCTTAAAGGTCCTCATTTCAGTTGCCCTGCCCCCATGTAAAGTGGTCTAGTGTAGGCACAATAATGCCACTGAACCAGAGGCAGTGATAATCAGAGTAACTGTGTGTGTACTGTTCTCCGAACAAAATAAAAATGCAGGCATTCTACAATCAGCTTATAAGTTTAATATGCTCCATTTATTTATTTATTTATTTATTTTACCCTATTCCATGTAAAAGTGGCCTCAACACCTCCTAATCAAAATTGTAGATGACTTACAAATGGATGAAGTTTGATAAAGACTATTAGTTGTGATATGGAAAAATCCTGTCACACAGAAACAGAAAGGGAAAAGGTAACATATTTTGGGCCATTTCTATAACATTGAAATCCAGAACAAATTGTTTTACTGACCTTGATAGGGTTACACCAGACTGACTAAAAATAGAGATTTACCATTCAGTGCAACAAATGCAGCTGAGGTTTAGGCTGTCTAGAAGAGTGGCAGCACAGTCAGAACAGTGAGTCTGAACATGCTGCCAAACCACCAGGAATCTCAGTTCATTGCATGCCCGTTTACTTTAAAGTGTTTTTGTGGAATCCAAGGTCTTGCATGCACTACACACATAACACGGGTTGACTGTGCAGGCACAGTAAGACCAGTACGCTTCACATGTGTTGAATTTGCTACATATGGGCCAAGTGGTGTCCATGAATGTATTCCCAGGAAATACCAGAAATAACTGGGAACCCTAACCTGAGATTATGTTAATATTCAGTCTACTTTTCTACAGTAACTTTATAATCAAAGACAGTCTTCACTGAAGGCAGACAGCCTGACCTATATCCACTGAAGAAAAAGTTGGACTTGAGTGAGGAAATAATAATATGGAGGAAGCTAATCATTCATTTACTGAAGTCCTTGCTAAACATACCACCTATGATCTCCTTATCAGTTACTCAATGTAACAGCATAGAGTTCTGAGGGCTTCAATAATAAAAGAAAATTGAACTCTGTGCTAATTTCAGAATTCTCCAATTTAGGTATCCATCTATGCCATATTTTATTTCTTAATGAAGAGCTACTTAAATTAGTGTACGTTTACATGTTTCATGGACTGTTTGATGAAGTTGAGGTACAGCGTAAAGTTTTTCTTAAATAGTTAAAGCAAAATTTGCTGTATTTCCACTAAGTCAGTTTCTCAACAATTATAAATGGCAATTTTTATTTCTATGATCTCGTTCTGATTTATATCAAAAAGAGTACTGGCTCTGTTGTAAACTTAGGAGTTCTTTCAAATGCATATTTTTATGTCAGCCAAACAGTTAACACATTATGCAGAGCTAGTTGTTTACAGCTGGCATGCGTTGCAAGTATCAATCAACTTAGGGTATCTTGAAGTTGGATTTCTAATCTAAACTAATCATTCAAACCTCCAATAGCCAATGTCTACTTTTTCATATACTAAGGTTCAGTCCACCTCTTTGAACATTTTTTCATATAGTTTATTTTAGATGTTTACTTTAAGAAAGATGAGTCTTACCCTAAAACTACCTTTCTTTCTCTATTGACATTTACAGGCTTCTGAAACTATTAATCCCACCTCTAGATTTAAAATCAGTTGTGTCTATCTTTTGAGGCTTTTCTGGCTTTTACTGTGAGGGAATTCTAGGATACTAATAAAATGAATAATATCTAGACATGTAATTTTGGGACAGATTAACCCTTGCCACAATTCCAGGATCTTTCAAAAACTCAAGGGGAACCAACACTTCATCAGTTCAATGAATAATTTTTTCTGCTCAAAAACCTACATGTCTCCCAAGAGGATACCAGACTCCTTAACAATACAGAAAAGTGCTAAAAGCTTTACTTATAGATAGTGTTAGAAGAAAAAAATGCAATATCCAGAACTCCAAATATAAAGGAACATATGGGACACCAAATGAATGTCCTAAAGGAGAAATACTGTTTCCCATTTCACCCTCACTGCTCAATTTAAAACAGATTAAAAATCTTCAATATGTGTTCATTCTCATGAATTGCAGAGATTCTGATGCAGTCACTTCAGCCACTTCAGCTCATTACTTTGTGTTACATTGAACACATCAGAAATTAGTGTGAACAGTGATAGAAAAAATTGGTATGACAGTTAAGCCTAAAAAGATTCATTTTTTTCCTCTAAGTTGCTGATACTAAAAAAAACATATTAAAAAATGTAATACGTTTATTGTTATGTGAACAGCATATAAAGTTATTGCATATATTTGAATACTTTAAGGGAGAGAATGTATATTTTAAAGAAAAATATTAACAATTATTGAAAAAAAAAAAGCCTGACACCCAGTGTAACAAAAATGTTCACTGTTTGAAGAAACATATTTCTCCTATTCATCCTGCAGAAAGTGATGTGTAGGGTTTACACTGTATATTATTGATAGTAATCATCACCATTAGGAATGCAGTACTGACTATTTTATGAACAGCTCTCAGTTGTTGCTTCCTGTAAAAGCTTCCAACAGTTTTACATTAAATATTTTTGTGTTTGTTATAATTATTTATGGGAGCCTCCTTAGATATTGAGAAAGGAGGAAAAGAGATTTAAGTGGTCCATGTCAGAACAAAGAATGGGTATTTTATGAGTTTACTGCTCAGATTATTATTCTGCACTGGCATTTTTCTCACCACCTTGACAGACTGAAGTAATTTAGTAGATTGTATTCCATCATTTCTTTAATTACAATGCTTCACTGAGCAGTCACTTGTGCTCTTGCTAAGAATTTTCAGCTAAGGAATTATGCTGTCCATTGTCATCAAGGCATAACTTGAGGACTTAATAACAGAGGTTCATATAGCCAAAAGTTAGTCGTGTGGAGAGAATGACAATCAGCAATTCACAAAAAACACGATAGTCAGATACAAAAGTGGAGTGTCGGGCACCAAGTCGATCTATCAGCATTCTGCTAACTGGCCATGTTAGACATTGGTACTGCAATGATCCAGGTATCCTCTTTCCCCTGTGTGGCTTTACTGAAGTTCATACAAGAGCTGACCTGCCTAATAACAAGCCCCCAGTTTTCTCTGTAAATATACAAATTGCCTATCACCATCCAGAATCCTCTTTTTCTTGGATGTTAAAAAAATGAATCAGGTATGAGAAGCAAAAAAAGCTCATAATGAGAATCCCAGTAACATTTCATGTTGATAATATCTTTCTTAGGAGAACCAGAAAAAAATCCTTTAAAAATTAATGAATAATTTGTTATCAGTCCTAGAAAAGAAGAGAGGGGTTGGTATTTGTCCCAGGTTTACAGAAGGAAAGACTGAAGCTGCTCAGCATTTTGTTTCACATTACACAATCTGTGGTACTTACACTACCTCATATTCATATGAAAAAAAATACTGTTACTTCCTAACATCTGGGAAGAGAAGTTGGGACTTCTGACTCCGTAGAGTGATCCTTTGCTCATGGAAACAAAATCTGATTATTCTCAAAATCAGAGGCTTACATTTTCAGCATGGAGATATGTAGCCATAAACCTCTCTGAGGCTTTTTGGATGACAGTTCAGTTCAGTTTGGAAACAATTCAAGGAATCTGACACAGTATTATAAAGAAAATTTCTAAAACATCATAACATAGGAAAAGAAATCTCTCTCTCTGGTAAACAGTTGCATCTATGTTATCAGGTTTGGGACTGGGACTTTGTTTTCTGGTTCTTTTAAGAAAGAGACCAGAAGAGGGGAAGTTTAAGCCTTGTGAAGTAGGGCAATCTCCTTAACCCTAGAATATGTACTGAGAACACACCACTCTCATTTTAAGAAAATATATCTAACTAAATACAATTAAATTAAAGATGAATGATAGGATATTATGTGCCAAGGAACCTGGAAACAAGAATACAAACAAGAATCCCATGAAAAATATGTTTTAAGACTGAACTGAATCTTCCTTTGCACAAGGATATTGACACTGCAGTGCATAGTGGTTTCTGCACTGGGGTGATGGGAAACAAAATTCAAACAGCCTGAGCGTGTTATCAGATTATAAGTCAAGCAGTGTTGCTTAAGGTCAGAAATAACATAATTTTTCTCCCCACATCAATTTGGTTTTCACCTCTGTATATCAATGTCAGTTTGTTATCTATTTTTCTACATGTAGACATAAATGTATTTTAATTTTTTTCTCAGAGCTCTTCCAAAAATATCCTATTTCTGAGATGGTTTATTTTTCTCAACTCATATTACTTTAATGATAGTGTTCATTTTCTTCTTAAGAAAACACAGTTTATTTACAGGAATTAAATACCAAATGCGGGTGAAAATGAAAGAGCCTACATAAAAACCATGGAAATTAACAGTACTTGTCTCAAAGCTTTCAATTAATTTTTTCTTTCCAGCCGGTATCCAAATTTTTAGTGACTCATGCCATCTATGCTAAGTGTTTTTAAGATTTTCTTTGCTAATTAACAATTCAAACGATGAAATATTTTTGCACAGATAAAAACAAACAGTTATACCTTATTCACTTTTTCCCACAGAATAATCCAGGAAAAGCTGAGGAACTGTCACATCAAAGAAACACAATTCTTACAGTAGATTCCTCAAATATGATGCAAGTTTAGTATCTAAATCAAAAGGGGAGATTTAGGTTAAGTAATATGCAGAAATTTTTTACTCAGCAGGGAGTGAGGCCCTGGCACAGCTGCCCAGAGAATATGTGGGTGCCCCATCCCTGGAGGTGCTCAAGGCCAGGCTGGATGGGGCAGTCTGAGCTGGGGGACAGCAGCCTGCCATGGCAGGGGGTTGGAGCTAGGTGGGCTTTAAGGTTCCCTCCTACCTCAGCCTTTCTATGATGTTATGATACTAAAGGCAACCACGTTATGAAAGGCAATAATCAAGAAATGAGAGAAATCTTAAAATACTTACTGCTAACATTTTATTCACCAAATTAGACACACAAATCACTTCCATGTAAAAACGGAACAAAGCACTGTTGAAGATTCCTGCGGCAATATTATTACAAACATGCTTAATGCTTGGAAATATTCCAATAGTTCACTGAGATATAATGCAATTCAAGCAATGTTGTCATTAATACAAAGATTCTACAGAGTATTTCTTTACACAGACGATGATTTTGTGAGGGGAAGCCTGGAACTGCTATCTTGCTTTTCAGTATATTCTAACAGATCAGTTGTATTAAGTAAGGCCATACACTTCATGTAGTCAATTCTCAGTAGTATTTCAGGAAAGATTGGAAAGATTTATCGAACCAGTAGATTGTTTCCTCTCAGACACTGCTGAGACGTGTTCATGGAATTCCAAGATGCTTACTGTAAATTAGAAGCTAATTAGTTGAACTCAAATGCCAGCACCTGCTTCCATATTAATAAATAAATAAATAAGTAGATAAATAAAGGGAAAGAAAGAAAGAAGAAAAAAAAAAACACTTAGAGTTTCACAGATTGAATTAATTCCTCAGGCCCTTAATTTCTCCAAGCCTATTTAATCATTTGAAAAGGCTGTCAGAGTTATTGGGTTATGAAACTGAATCAGTGCATCTTAGATATTTTTCCTTCCTGCAGCTTTATAGTCATTATCGTATTAAGATTCTGGCAAACAAGGCCAACAATATTTATGGTTCCTGCCATAACATTAAAAATGTATATTCCATTCAGATATTATGAATTTTGAATTGCAGCAGGAAACAAGCAGTTTAGATGGTAATTGACTTGTAGGGATTAGAATGGTTCAGGTTTCCTCTGTGCAAGGAGAAGGTTCGTCTGAGGTCTTACAGATAGATAACAATTCCTTTAAAGCATCACAACTCTCTCTACTGAAAAAGTGCAATAAACTCTTTTGTTCTGGTAATTCTGCATTGTGTCAATATCAGTTTTAAGATTTAAAAAAAAAAAAAAAGAAAGAACAGGTAGTGCTAGACAAATTGTGATAGGAAAATGAGGGTGAAATACAAATCAGGTGTCATAGAATGGCTTGGCTTGTGGAAGGGACCCCAAGGATCATAAAGTTCCCACCCCCCTGACACAGGCAGAGCCACCAACCTCCAGAAATTGTATGAGATGTATAAGATACATTTGGTATTTTATATAACGCATAGCTGAATAACCTGCCAACTCTAATGGGACCGTAATATAATCAAGAGAGTATAGTTCACAAGCAACTCTGGATGGGAACATGCACTGCCAAAGAGAGGACCAAAAGTAATAAGAATGCTCTGAGAAGGGTCTCAAGTGGGGAAGAGGAGAGAGTTTCATACTGTAGTAATTAAGATTTTCATATCATATCCTACAAAGGAAAATATTGGGACTGTAAGTATGAAAAAATTAAAAAAAGGAGAGTAATAGGGAGAGGATGTCACTGAGTAGGAAAAGCTGCAATTAGCAAGCTAGGAGCAAGACTGTAGGAACAGGTGGAGTTGAAGAGACAGAGGAACTATCTGAAATGATATGATGAGGAGGACAGCAGCATAGAAGTATAAACTTGAAATGACATCAATCACTATGCTCTTATTACAACAGAGTGCCATTTGACAGAATTTTTTACTACTATATTTTCAAGATGTTCTCTTCCCTCTTAGGGGAAAGAAACATGGAGAGATGTAAACAGTTGATCATAAATTAGAAGCTAATTAGTTGAACTGAAATTATTTTTGTCTATTTGTGCTTCTGGTACTATTTACAAGAAACAGCACTGAAATCAGTCTGGGCTGGGCTTTTTTTTTTTTTTGCTTAACCTGATATTTATACTCACAAGTTTTCCAGAGGGCTGTAATTGATTCTTGGTGATTGCTACCATCAGTGCCCTAATTTCATAGACCAGAAGCCAAACTTCCATTCAAAAACACTTGAGGAAACACTGTCCTTTTTTTCTTACTAGCAACCTTCAAGAACACAATGAGGCAGCAAATTGTATGAAGAGCGTCCTTCTGCAGAGGTCCTTGCTGCTGTTCTATTTTGCTTTGACTTATTTATGATACATAATGATAACATATTATGATCATGAACTCAACCAGGGCGTGGTCACCACAGCTCAGGCTGCCTCCAACCTTAACGCCTTTAATGATTTCCTCTGCATTGGTGAGCAGCAAGTCAAGCAACACTTTATCTCTGGCTGGTCTGTCAAATACCTAGACCAGAAAGTTATTATCAACGCATTCCAGGAGCCTCCCTGACCTCTTGCAGCTCACTGTGTGGTCTTTCCAAGAGATATCCAGATGGTTGAAGTCCAGGATAGGACAAGAGCACATGAGCACAAAGCCTCACGCATCTGAAGCAAGAAAGCCTCTTCAACAGTCTCCCCTTGATCAGGTGGCCTGTAGTATACTCCTATCACCAGCTGGACTTTGTTAGACCCATCCCTAATTCTAACCCACAGGCTCTCAGCCTGTTCCTGACTGTTTCTCAGAGGGAGCTCCTCACAGTCTATCCACTCTTTGACATAGAGGGCAACTCCCCCACCCTACCTACCTCACCTATCCCTTCTAAGGAGCTAATATCCCTCAGTGGTGGTATTCCAGTTATGGGAGTCATCCCACCATGTTTCCGTGATAGCAACAAGGTCATGACTTTCCAAGCGCATCACGGTTTCCAACTCGTCCTGCTTATTTCCCAGGCTGTGTGCATTGGTATAAAGGCACTTCAGCTGGGCATGCCATCCCACTGCCTTTATAGAGGATCTAGGATCCCCTAGAACATCAGCATCCCCAGCATCCCCCTGCTCTAGTCCATTCCTTTGTACTCCACCGTCTTCACCCATCAAGTTTGGTACCAGCCTTCGAATGATCAGCTCAACCCCAGCAGCCCTGATTTTGTCCCCTTCCCCCTTCATACCTAGTTTAAAGACCTTTCAATGAGCCAGTTCCTCGGCTAAGATCCTCTTATCCTTCAGAGACAGGCTACTTCCATTTGCAGTCATCATGCCAAGTGCCAAGTAATTGTCCATGGTCAAAAAAACCAAAATTCCTGTGTTTGCACCAACTTCTATGCCATTTATTTATGAGGTGGGTTTTTTTGATCCTATCAGTATCCTGTCATGCCACTGAAGGTATAGAAGAAAACACCACCTGCACGCCCTCTCCATCAACTACCCGCCCTAGTCTCCTGAAGTATTTCTTGATAGTCCTGAGGCTTTTCCCAGTTTCTTAGTTTACATGTATGTCTTCTTAACTTGTTAGCCACCTTAATTGTTTAACTCAGCAATCAATCAAGTCTCCACATCTAATCTGTCATTCTACAAAAACGTCATATCTTTGATATCTTCAAGTATTGCCTTATTTATATCTTTTTTTTCTCTCTTTTTACAAGGAAAATGACAGCCAGAGAAATATGTAAGGAACTTACTTTTGGACTACTATTTATTTTCTCAATTTCATATGAACTCTTAGATGAACAGCATTCTTATTCAGGAGCATGACATTGATGTGAAAGATTAGACTATTCAGATATACTGTAAATCATATTTTTCTTTTGTATACAGTGCAAAAGCTGTGCTTGTTAAAGTCTCTAAGGCACAACAGATATTAATACTCGACCAAAGTTTTCAAAATAGTTATATGACTATGAAAGGTCATTCTTAGATCTGTATATCCTGAGCAATTAAACAAGACATTAACAGAATTTTCATGCTGATCTGCAGACATTTTCAGAATGTGAAAATATATCATTAGTTAAAGAAAAAAAAAGACTTTTTTCACCACATCTAGTCCTGTAGTATGCTCAGAAGTCCCCCTCTTCCCCCTCCCCCCCCCAAAAAAAAAAAAAAAAGAAAAAAAAAGAAAATGGTCTT
>JAPSGF010000006.1:14398025-14437576 GCA_035772895.1 Perdix hodgsoniae | reverse complement strand
CACCACATCTAGTCCTGTAGTATGCTCAGAAGTCCCCCTCTTCCCCCCCCCCCCCCCAAAAAAAAAAAAAAAAGAAAAAAAAAGAAAATGGTCTTTGTATGCCTTGGTGATTGTAAATTATTCTGTGTTTTTGTTTCAGAATTTGCATTTTAAATCAGACTTGAACTTACTATACATGGTAATTATTCTTCATGTAAAAAATGAATCTGTTTTGCATCAGTGTAGTATTAAACTGGTTATAGTATGATATCTCTTGGTATTCGTACACACCAGGACCCAATTCCTTCCCATCAACTAGTCTAAGAAACACACACTGTGCAGAGTTGCACCATGTTCTCCTTACACACTGTGGTGCTTCATGGAAACACAACAGGAAATGGAGACTGCAGATCAGAGAAGGCCTGAGTTTTCCTCTAGCACTGTATTTTAATTTCAAACATAAATATTCCATTTTTTAAAAAGTATAAATATTTCAACACTATGGGAGGAGGGAAAAATTTCTTCATCTCTCAAAGGACAGGAATTCCAAATTTCACTCATTATGTATCCCACGATTCTTGTAATATGTGGACATGTGTGGCACCTGTTTAGACATGTTTCATGCTCTGTGTAATTGCTGAATTACTTGGGTCAGAAGGGACTTCAAATATCATCTAGCTCCAACCTCCTGACAGTGACAGGGTTCCCATCATGACCTTGAAAACCTGCAGGGATGGAACATCCACAACTTCTCTGGACAGCCTGTTCCAGTGCCTCAAAACCCTCTAAGTTAAAAACTTTCAAGCATTACTTAACTGACCAAGCACTGACATCTTCTCAGGAAGACCTTTTCTACTCTTCTGTCTGCATCTCTTGGGATTTTCTTTCCCTAATCCCTCTCTCACCACATGCATGGCCAAAAGCTGTATTAAACGCCAACTCTTTTGTATTACTTTTATTATTTGTTACAATTCTGCAAACACTGGCATAGATGAACTATTTGGATTTTTTACTGCTTCAAACAAGAGGGATCTTTGATTTCTATTCTCCTGCCCGTAAACGGCTGCCAAAACAAAGCCAAGCCCTCTCCTTACTTCATCAGACTCTAGCAATCTCATTGCTGTGGCTTAGCCTGCCTGAATGCAAGCACATGTATGCATTGATGTCTCTCTGTGTATGTTTGTATTCTGGAAAGAATTTAGTCAGGGAAGTAGGCTGAGAGGGTGGCAGGGGCAGGCAGAAAGGATTAAGTTTCTAACCCTGTTTCACAGAGCCGTGGAACTACGTTTATTCCAAATTCAACATAACCCTGCACCTTGCTGCAGCCACCACAGTACTGCATGCTGACATCAGTGAGCTACAAAGAGTCCGAGATTTCTCCTTCGTGGGAAATGCTGCCCATTGAGAGAGGGTAAGGAATCACTCCTCGGTTGAAGCTTCTGTGGCATCCCCAGCCATACTACATAGCCCTTTTGAAATTAGAATCCTGTAATGTGTAACCAGTTCTGGGCTGACTGACTATATGAAAACACATTATTGTTTTGATCCCTAATGAAAGCAACATCAACTTGCAAATAAAAATGTTTGAGTTCCATTTCCCAAAACAAATATAATCTCATTATTAATCTCTCTAACAGGAGCTACCACAAATAATACAGATTTTTGGCTAAACGCTTGAGAAGCAAATCAGAAAACTGCATAATACTTCATCAGCAGATAAATAATAAAGAAAAAAATAACTTCTGCATTTAGCAGAGTTTAATAAATTTGGAACTGGAGCAAACAATTTAAAACAAACCTTTTATACTTGTGCAAACCATTATGAGTGTATTGTATTAATTGCTACTTAAAACATAACTGTTCTATTTTGTTGCGCGTTAAGTAATGTAGAAAATTTGCATGACAATTTGAAATCTGTCATTTTCAAAATCCCACTGTTACATTTTTTATGTGTGGATTAACTGTTCTATGACTATCCTTGGGCATTTCTCATTCTGAATATATATGCTTCTTTCCAACTGGAGTCAATGCATTAGCCAATTTATCACCACTGTAAACAAATATAATCTATTTCATTCATTGATTAAACAAACAGAGCCTGAAGAAACATTTCACCATCCTGGAAACCAAATAGGTATTTATAACTTCTGTTCATGTTCATATATAGATTCTGATATTATATAGAAAGCAAGCTGTTTTAGAGATAACATGTTCAAAAAGATGAGTCAGTCAATTTTGCTAAGCAAGTTTATCGTAAAATTTAAACAAATGTTGCAAAGTCTATGAGTAAACCTCCCAGTAACACAAGTTCCATCCTGAAACTTGAATTTCATCTGCTTTAAAGATTTTGCATTATCTTTCTATAAATAATTTTCTTGAAGAGAACATAAATGTCAAAAACGTTGTTCAAATAATTAAATTCTGGAAATAAGTAAAAGAAAACCTTCAAACAAACAAACAAAAAAAATAACCTAAAACTGTAAGAAAACATTGATAAAAATGCAGAATTTTTTAGAGATAAAGAGAACCAGAGGCACATTTTTGGTTATTAAGCAGAAATGTACATTTTATTGTTTAATTTAATTTTAAAACATGGATTTGTGTTACTTTGTAAAATAATTGAATAAGATAATAAATTTACACGCTAGCTCATTTCTCAAAATAAAGGTCAAATATCCCACTAATTTTCTGTTTTTGTTGCCCTCTTTTCTTTATATTTTAATTTTAAAAAATATAAAAAGAGAAAATGAATTTTGTTACTTGTATATGTTAACTATATTATATATCTCATATGCAGCCCAGGCAAGTCAAGAGGTTGGACACTCATGATCTAGACCAGAATGAATTGCAAATTTCCACGTCCAGACAGCTCTCAGATGAGTCCACAGATGGAGACTCCTGATTTCTCTGGACAACCTATGACAGCGCTCAATCACCCTCACAATAAATAAGAGTCTCCTGATGTTCAGAGGAAAACTCCCATGCTACAGTTGATCTTCATCACCTCTTTTCCTGCTGTTGAGCATACCTGAACGGTCTGTTTTTCTCTTAACTGACCATCATTAAGCTCCCTTTTTTTTCCCAAGAATGAGCAGCTCTCAGCCTCTAAGCCAAAGCCTCTATTTCCTTAATTCTGTGGCCATTACTTGGACCATCTCCAGTAGCCCTACATCTTCCCTGTGTGTCTTGTTTGCCGATCGTATTCACATTTGTGTATCCTATATGCTCCATAAGCACTTTGAAAGACTCAAATTCATGAAGACATTGCTAATAAAAATAGAAATATGCTTAAAAAAATTAAATATTTCAGTTCTGCTTTATTCTAGCTTTTAGGTACATTTATTTACACAAATATTATGATCCTTAGAAATTATATTAATGTTTTACTTTTGTGTAGCCTGTGTTCTTTATAGTTTAGATATTATAGTTTGCCAGGAAACTTATGTGAAATACAGGTTTGTGTGGAGAAAGTCAAACCTCTGTTTTTTATGCTTCCAAAGCAAAGTATATTATTTGTACATCAAGGATATAATAATATAGATTTCTTTAAAAATCTTTTACCTTCTTTTACATATATATATATATATATACCTATATATATGTGTGTGTGTATGTATGCATAGGTAGAGAAATACAGCATGAATCCTTTTTCCTTGAGGACTGCACTGTATTTATTTTTACCATCTCAGTAAGGTATAGAATTAAATACTAGATAACTAGCATTTTTCTAAATGTGCTATATTATATCTAGTATTAATACATCTATGACACTTTTATATTGAGATATGAGAATTTTCAACAGAAAGGAGAAAGATATTTTAGTGGTGAAATATTTCAAGACAATTTGGAATTACAGTCTTTCATGTGAGCTTTCTGGGAAATGTATTACAAATGATTAAAACAAGTGCATTCTTCAATGAATTGCTTATTCATGCATGGGAACACCGTAGATCTAGTGCAATCATGTTGAGAGAAAAACAAAACTACAGACAAATGAGTAAATAAATAACTGCAGTAGAACTTTTCATGCATTTCTTGTCTTTATTCAATCTTTGAATAACGTATTCTTGCCTGCATGAACTAATGAAAGTACTAAGCATTTGTTTGTGCAACTGGCACATGCTTAATATTCCATCAGTAATTACTGTTTTAGTGTGAGCAACATATACAGTATCTCTCATAGTTTAGACATCAAATGATTTGCTGAAAAATTTGACCAGTTAATCTGTTTCGCTGGTATTGATTTAGACCAAAGCAGCTAGCATTGCATTTTTCAAAACCTAGACTCCATAAATTCACAGCTACACCATTGAGCTGACAAACCAGAAGCTATACAATGCATTTACATTCACAGCTGGCATGCCTTCTCTGATCTTTCTCTCTCAGACATGAGGCTGTAATATGATTTATTCTACTCTATTATTGCTTTCTATGTCCCAGTCCATGTTTGTGCTTAGGGACGCATGATGAATCAACTGCCAGGGGCCAACACACTGCAAAAATGAGAATATGAAGACACGATGAGGTGAAAATGTGATTACAGTTCCAAACTTGCCCCCAAAGAAAGTTCCCATCACCAGCAATAGCACACTACAATTCAGAAGATCAATATGAACTAAGAAAGAAAAGTCAACAATACTTTTACTGAAGTAAAGTCATAGGGTACTGCTAAAAATGAGCCAAAATGAGAGAGAAAGGTGAAAATCCCAGGTCTTGCTACACAAAGTGATAAAGGCTAGCCAGTAATCCATAGAATTTATCACACAGTTTTCATCAGCTTGGACAGAACTGTTATCACATTTGCATTTCTAGGGACTGCCTGGTAGAGTAGCTGTGAAACAAAAATTTAGAAACAGAGCTATGATAATCATACTCCTGCTTAGCACTCTTCACCGTACTGGAGCTCTTGTTGCCATTTCCACGGTTGGCACTAGCTGTCCCCCTTAGGCTCACCCTGCCACATTGCCTCAGTGCTTCCACTTCTCCACTGTGGAGGAGACACTTGGGAAAAGGTGGTTGAACACTGTTGGTAGTAGGAGGTGCATTGTGAACAATGAGGCAGTACTGCTGCCGCCAACATGCTGTCATTATGACCACATTTTATTAAGAAAAATAAGAACATTCTACAGTAAAGTAGAAATACCTTGCAGACATCTGGAAGACATCTGGAAGGCTTTGTCACTGCAGCAATAGACTTCTGAACTTTGATGGAATTTCAGTCACTTCTGACTGAAGATAGTGCAAGATTAAATAGGGCAAAAGCTAACCGGATCCAAATTGTACCAGCTCATACAATGAAGAATGACTTCTGAGGAAGCTCCTTACCCTTGTGTCAATTCAAAGTTGATTCCATTGTTGTCCCTGAGCACCAACCAATAAAAGTAAGATACAGTGTGCTCTGGGGACAAGAAGCAAGGATAGAGTTAGCTGTCTAAGCAAAAGGATGGAAATCACCTTGAGGCAGTTCAGACAACGATATGGAGAATTTCTAAATCAGAGGCTTTCTATAAAGGAAAAAAAAAAAAATCTTCAAAGGGTAATTCAGCTCATACATTTTTTATATGAGTCCTCAACTGAGATGAGTCATTCCATGTAAAAATTGGGTGTATTTTCTGTCTGTAAAGGAGAGGTGGTGACAACATTGTCTGGGAGACGAGGTAAGGGCAGGAGAATCCCAAAAGCAAGCAGAGGAGTATCCCTACCAGACAAATCACCTGAAGGCACAAGCTGTACTTAGTTCTTCTGATCCTTTGGTTTATCTGAAAAACTGAAGGGCTTCTGTACGCTTGAGAATAGATACCAGAACAGTGAACACACATTCCCTACATATGTTGCTAAAACAAGAGCCACTCTGCGTCATAGACTGCGTAAAGAATCAGATCTGACGAAGATCATTTCTGCATCTGACTGTGACTTGATACTGAAAGTAAACCAATATTCAAATAGAGATAGGGGGATTAGAGAAGGGTTGCTGTGTGGCTTTGTTCCCCAGATGTCTTTATTGGTATGTCAGACACTGTTGTTTTCCCTCCATTTGCTGGCAAACTTTAATCTGACTCTACTGTATGGATGTTGGGAGTGATGTGCATATTTGCATATGTATAGGGAACTTCCAGAAAAATCCTGGTGTAATATCTTTTCCTGTCCAGCAGAATTGATTACTTTCTTACTTTCTCCAGCTGTATTTCTCTAGAATGAGCATTTTCTTTCTACTTATTTTTTAAAATGAATTTTTCTTTGAGGTTGTCCTGAAAATTTTCAATATTTTTTTTTCAAAAAAACAGACATTTCATCTCCAAAATTCACATATTTTTGGCTGAAACTCTAAATTTCTGGAAAACAGCAAAGAAAAGTATCTAAGGAAATTATAAACATCCAAACTTTCTCAGCAAAAAATGTGATTTTCTGGTCAGCTCATTTCACTCCTCATTATGTCAGATTTTATGAAAAATATAGTTATTTTTCAATAAAAAATAGTTACCTCAAGTCAATATAAAGCAATTCCCAAACAATTGAAACAATAAATGCTCATATAACTGGATATAATCTTAAATATTTATACAGTACTCCACATTGATATAAAGTGTTTCATATTAATGTGTCAAGCATTAGAGGGTGAAAGCAGAAGTGATGGAAGACAGAAAACTGACAGAATAGGGTATGTTATGGCCTACCATGAGACTTTTATTATGTTTTATAAGTTGAGAAATGTGACTTTTTCATGGCATACTCCCAAATCTTGAGACCCAGGAGCAATAATGAAAAAGGAGAAAAGAACAGAACATATACAAAAATGCTCTTATTAAAATGAATGCTTCATTCCTGCACTTGACAGGCATATGGAAAAATCCTGAGCTAGACTCTAGTCCACTTGATTTACTGCAGTTAATCAAATTACATCACTTGTAACAGCACAGAAATTTTCCCATCAACGTATGTCTGTGCTAGTGTGTGTTTATAATATGCATACTATTATGCACATAATATGATAGTACATCTGAAGAGTATTTTCAGCCCAATCTCACCATTTGTTGTTAATCTGTGAGTTGATTTTAGTCCTTGGAGTCCTAGATAATAAAAGGAACTAGGTGCAAAGTTCTCTTAAAGCAAATAAAATATCTTTGACTATAATCAAAAAGTATATTCTGAACCAAAATGTTAAGATATTTGACCAATCCTGGAGAGCCTCATCTGAAAAAAAATGCCTCGGGGAAAATATTTCACTCCTGTGTTCTCTCTTCTTCTTCCTTTTTCAAGGAGGATTGGGTGACCCTGAAGAGTGAGTGACAGATTGCATGCATGCGCTTATCATATTTTTTCTATGATGCAAATACAGTGCATGCATAATTTTTGCTGAGCTCAAGCATTTGGCTATTAATTTTAACCTAACAGGTCTGGTTTTATTATTTCAATCATTAAAACATAGAGGAGAACTTTTGCAGTCTAAATTCATCTTTTAAATAACTTACAACCAAGGCAAAGGTTTGTGTTTAATAACTTTTGGTAGGCACCAGCACAAAGATTTACAGATATAAGTGGAAAGGTCTCTTGTTCAGTTGCAGAGTAAATCCACTAAAGTTGAATGGCTGGTAAATATTTAATGAAACAATAAGCTCCTTGAATTTTTTTAATGTAATATTTCTTTTCATCTGTTGTGCCTCAAGAAGAATTTCATACATCAAAATGCATGAAGTAACTTGAAGCAATTTTCAAGTGTCACATAGATTTAAAATATTGCCTCTCACAAGTTCCATTCTTCAAATTGTGTCATGATTAAGCAATAATTGGAAGATTCTCTTCACTTCCCTAATTTTGCCTTTTAAGATATAGGATGATACGTATAGAAGGTATTAAAATCCTTCCGTAATATACACTTTTCTGAAATTAATCACTGATAAAAAATATGCATAATGAAATTTCTGATTTAGCAGAGGCTAAAGTTACTAAAGAGAAAATTGGATAGAAGGACATCTTGAAACTACCATACGATAGTAATTCAATCAGCATTTCTGCTTTCTTTATTCTACAATTTCTAATGATTAAATATTCATATGGCAATCGCTCACCAGCAACAGAGAATGACCTAAAAGCAACAATAAGGACTTCAACGGAAAAAAACATTTGACTGTGACATACTTATTAGTCTGTTCTATTCTTGCACTTGATTTCTGGTTTTCTTTGCTCATAATTGCCCTTTTACTTAGATTATTTCCTCTACCAAGAAAAGAACTGATAATTAAGTGTACACTTAGCATAGCCTAATGCTCTTATTTTGTCTGGAACTACGTTTCTTATTAAAATTTTCAGTGGGTATCTTTCCCCCAACAGTTTATAGTGCAATTGTTCAATATTTTAATATTTTTTGCAGCACATCATAACAGGATATGCAAAAACAGTGTCCACTGGAAATTTCACAAATTTTAGGGAAATATGATAAACCCACCTTGCTGGTCCCATTTCTCATTTCAAGGACAATCGCACATAATGTCAGATCTAATTAAGAATTCAAGCTCTAGAAGATGTGGCAAGGGATTACTCATCCTCCCTATTTCTTCAACTACAAAGAGTTTGCACATGCCTAAAAAACAAACAAAAAAGAAACAATATATGTATAAATGTGATTTTTTTTACCTATCTTTTCATATATAAATACCCAGCCTCAATCAGACTAAGTTCAGAAATGCTAATACATTCTTAGTGAAAGAACTGAACAGTAACTTTTGATCTTGAGCTTAATTTTCAATAACTCACATTAGGAATATGGGTTCTGCATCCTGTCTAAGAAATCTGGAGCTTACTGATGTCTCTGCATCCATTCTTAAACATCAAACAAAAATGATGACAAAAGCAAGATTGTCCTAAAGAAAGATCCTTTTTTTGTTTGCTTCTGATGATGCTCAGTAACTTCAAAAGACAACACAGTCATTAAATGAGTACATTCAATTTTGGACAATATTTTTTCTGCTTAGAGGAACACACAATGTCACTGGAATGACTCCAGCATTGCTTCGCTGTCATAAAGATGAGACCACAGAGCCCAAGAAATGTGCATGGCCAAGGTATCAAAATATTGCCATATTGCCAACTCAGTTGGTTAAGTGATCTAGGACACGACCCTGCTACTATATATTAAAGACATAAATGTAATAATTTATTTTTGTACCGATCCTCTATTTTTCTCCGATGCCTTGAACTGCAGCAAACATAGTTCGGTCATTCTGAGCTTGACAGGAATATGCTCATGAAAAATATACCGTAAAAGGTAAGATACTCAAAGGGTGAGTGCTATTACTGGGATAGCCGTTCCAAGAAGCTGATGCATTCACTGGCAGTGGAAGTCAGCCTAGTGATTAAAAATGCCATCTCACATCTTGTCTCTATTCTGCTCACTTAAAAGCCTCAGATAGCTGAAATGAATCTAGTCCCAAGTGACTTGTGAATCCTGAACAGAAATGAGTGCTTTGCACCTCTCAAAAGTGGGATTTTGAATTTTACAGCATAGTACAGCTGGCTTGGTCTGAGCACTTTTGGCTTCTGCTTTTGATATTGCCTGTAATACAACCAACCTTAAAAAAATGTTTAGATTTTATACCCAGTTTGACTCACACAATGTATTTGCATCCTGGTGCGTGATCACTGTCTACTCCGCTGGGATGGTCATTGTCTCACAGCAATCTCCTTATCTCAGTATTGAAGAGGATTTGTCTGCTGTTCATTAGCCAAGGTCAAATAGGACTAATGCATGGAAGATTTGTACCTCATTAACATTGTCTTTATTGCCATTATTTCACAAGCTAACAAAACAAAAAAGAATTATTCCCCTGTTACTCCCAAACGTTCCTACCCTTCTCATTAGTACTGGCACAAACCTTTTCTCTAGGGCAGCTCAGAGCTTACTGCTTGAAGGAAAGGCTGACAGCAGCAAAATTATAGTACCAAGAGGGACAGGCAGAAAACACTCTCCTGATTTATAATCAGATTCTCTTATTGTAATGAGCATTTCCTCATTGCTGGGCTACTTAGATCTGCTTGTGTAATTTGTACTTTGCTAGAAACTACTTCTCATTCTAGCTGACAAACAAGGGCATTTTTCCTCCCTATATTTAGTTAAGAATTTTAACTGCCAAATTCTGTGAAGGATATTTTGGGGTGGTATTTAAATTCACCTCTTAATAAAAAAGAAGTACGTTTCTGAAGGTTGCCATTGACCTCTGCAGGACTGATCTATCTTGCATCTCTGAAAGGCAAGCAAAAAAGAATGATTTCAGGGACAAAATGTGACACAGAAATTCAGATGCTCTATATTCTTGGTGTACTTTCCATATGAACTTTGGACATATTTACAATTCAATCCTATTGAAATTATCCAAGGAATAAATCTAAGGTATTGTCAGATGTAGTGCAGGCAAACCTTGAATTAATGGATGTCAAATAGAGCTTTTTAGAGAAATGGAGCTGGGCAAAACTGCCTGGCCATAAGAGGATTTGTTAGTTTTCTTTGATTTTTAGATTCCCACAAGCAAAATATAACTAGATAGTAGATCAAGCTAACAGAACAAGCTATACAGGCACAAATACGGGTTCCTGTTACCTAACTGTGATACCTGTGAGTGTTCAGATAATGGAGATATTGAATATTCAGCTACAATTAGCTGAAGCCAAATGTGTTTCTTTCAGGTAAAGTCAGAAGCAATTTGGGACTCGTCTCACTGCTTTAATCAGTTAAACAGTCATCTCCAGAGAGTGATTCTTCCAACTGAACTTAGCACAACATGTTGTAAGATAAGATAAATAGCCCTCTTTAGGTGCCTATCTCATTGACTGTGAGAGGAACTTCATGATTTGCCTCCCCATATTAGATTTCCCTGACAGAAACCTAAATCTCTACCTTTGGCACTAGAGAGGGTTTTCACATGACCAGATTTCAGGTGCCAGAGGGTCTAGTTTCCCTTGGTCTTTTCATGGCAAGGGAAGGAAATGCAGAACACCTATCTTAGATGCCAGCTTTGCACACACTGTTGCTTCCTTCTTTTTCCTCCTTACCTACAAGCATAAAATGAAGTAATTCAGGGGAGCATTTTGTGGGCAAACATTTGTATGAGACATTCGTACAGTACAGTGAAGACATCTAATAAGGCTTCTCTCTAGCGAAAACATCCTCAAGATGTTTTCAACATGTTCAAGATGTTTACAACAATATTCCAGCTCAGCAGTGTACTTAACTTTGATAACTCAGAAAACCTAGTGTATAAATCCACTGCTCTCCTGCCAAGGCCTCAGCATGTACTTGAATCTCTTCAATAAGAAAGCATAAGAAGGAATATATACATCATTTATACAAAGTCATATGTGAGATCTGTTCATAGAGTGAGAGATGATCTATTTCTATGTCCTGTTTCACTAAGCAAGATAGCTGAGGATAAAACCATATCCCACTGGCTCATCTCCTGATGCAAATAAACAAAATGATTTCTGAGCACAGTGGAGGTTTCATTGAATCAGGTACAACATGGCCCTACTCAGTAACTTCCACAGATCTGACAGATAACAGCCCTCTGATAACCTCATTCTCCTGCAGTAAGCCTTTCAACCCCAGAGAGCACATACAACTGCAGGGTTTGGGCTTGTCATTGTGTAATTATCTTGCTGTCACACATAAATAAATGGGCAAATGTTATAAATAAAGGTCAACTGGAATGCAAAGCTGTAGCTGCCTAGCCAGCATTTTATAAAAGCCTTATCCCATTTACCCTCCAGCTTGTTTTTCTTATGAGAGGGTTCAACAGATTATGTGACTCCTGAGTACATTCAGTTATAACTTGGGGATGATTATTCTGCCCTTTTATCATTGTCATTTGTGAGAATTCAAAGGCAGAAGATGGCAAAATAAATTTTAACACATAATATTTATTTTTCATAACATAAAAAGCAGTCTATGAAAGTAGTAACGAGCCTACAGCTGATGTGAATAACTGACTCAGTTTCCACACTGCTTTCTTAATTAGAAAGCAGACAATTGGCAAGGGAAAGAAAAGGAGTGTATAACAGAACCCAGTGAGGACAACAATTCATCTGATTTTTTGTTTATTTGTTGTTGTTTTTTCCATCTTGACTGACTTAAGGTCACCTAACTGATTGGTAATTTAACTATAGAGCTGACTGAAATAACTTTTATTTGACTCTCCTCCTAGCTCCTTCAAGAAGCACTCAGAAATGGCAATGTTTCCTTGCAGCTATAAAAATTGTATTAATCCACTCAGGAGAAATGGTTTATCCAGCACTGACAGCCTGTCATGTCCTTATCTGACCTCATCAACTGCTGTTGTAGGGGACTGCCAGAGGAATCAATCAGTGCCTCTCTGATTGATTATAGTATTGATTTTATTCTTCCTCTTCCTATTATTAAAAAAGAAAAAGAAAAAGAAAAAAAAAAGTGAAAACCCCAAACCAAACAATCCATCTTACCAACTACAAAAATATTTTAGAAGTTTTTTTTACAAAGGTTCTGGTCCCTTCACAAAAATACATGGACATAGAGTGCCAAAGACTGAACAGATATTGTGAGTTTGTGCTTCACATCAGATTTTGATCTGCTTTAGTTTTCTACAGGCTACTCTACCCCACTGCAAATACGCAATAGTCCTTTCTTGCAGCAGAACATATTACACAGTACTTCATTATATATGAGAATAAGCAAAGCAGACTCTAAACCTAGAAAAAGGATGATAATTTTCATGTCTGTAGAATAGCATAAATGGTCTCATAAATGTTATTGAACATGATAACTAATAACAGTTTATTTGCTATCCCAGTGGTTGTAAAAAAATGCATTTGTTCGTTGGTTTGGTGTTTTGTTGTGGTTTTTTTTTGTCATTATTGTTTGCTTTATTCACAGTATTCATGATTGATATTTGAAAAGTTTCTCTAAAACCTGGTGATCATTTTCCCCTTAACAAATGTTATGCAGCTCTTACGTGCAACTGATTTGTATATCATGTAATTATAAACAGTGCAAGACATGCGATCTTAAAAGATATCTGCGGAGATTATCTGGACCTCTCCTTTTCATTTGTGCAGGAGGGACACAAGTAGCTACCAATCACTTTGGGTTTCCACTGAAAAGTACTTTGACTGTTTTTATTTAAAAGCTGTACCCTTTGGCACAGATCTACTGACACTGGGAAGATTAACAATTAAGATAGTAACTCCTTTATGACAGGATTCAAAAATGTCAGTATTTTCTACATTTTACATTAATTATGAGAATGAAAAGTAATAAAGGTAAAGGATTACAGTCGTCTTACATACAGATAACTATGTGGAACTTACTGATAAATAAAAGGAAATTTTGCAGTTGAGTTTGAGACATCAGAATCATGTATCTTTTATGCGGTGGAAATACACACTTTAGAAAAAAATGTTGGTTTAAATTTTTGACCTATGTTAAAAGAAAGGATAAAATAAAAATACATAACTCTTCATGGATTACTTTCTATTCTTCATTATCGCTCCTAAAAAGAAACCTCTGCCCTTCCCTAGAAGAGCTAAAAGAGGCTGATAGGCGCATAAAACATCAGTTTAAGAGAAGGATTTCAGAAGTATGTGAAAAGCAATGTTTGAAGCCAGTGCTCTGATGCAACAAAGTTTCAAGGAATTAGCATTTTAAAATATAAAGTAATGTTTATTCAGCTCTTTGATTCAATTTAAATTCATTTTGCAACACAACTTCAATAAAACTAGAGCTTAAATCATGTCCAAACCGTGGCACGTGATAGTGTAAGTTTTCCTCTCCAAAATATAAACATTAAGCAACTCAGGACATGATCATTTAAAAAGACAAACAATCTGCACTCATTGGCATTAATGAGGCTTTCCTGCTACACTGGCACTTGTATCAAATATGGCAGATTAGACCCATTGACAGAATGGATGCCTCTAGCTTTCAGCAGGAGATTAATATTGATTTTTCCTTTGAAGTCTTAAAAGCTTGTGATAAACAGCCCACATTATTCAGAAGAATAAAAATGATCATCTCCAAAACACTTGGTCGTGTTGACAGACATGCTAGCAATTTTTACTACTACACAGCTAATTTTCCCAGAAGGAGACATATGAAACAATATAAAATATGGGAAAGTCATAGCAGTTAAACATAGAAGTTGTAAGAAAGAAAATGAAAATGCCCCTACTATTTTGAATTACACTGAAATATAAAATACTAGCTATATAAATAGACTGAATGAATCAATGATAATGCAGGATGTTGTCATGACAGCTGATATTTCTCTTGCTGGACCCAGATCAAGGCTCCAAACAGCAAAACTGTTGTGAGGACTTGGAAGTCACCTGAGAAGCAACCTGTTCAATTACTTTCTTGAAACTTGTATGCAAAGTCATCACAAAGACACAAAAGAGCGACAGCTGAGTAATATAACCCCCCAAGTGAATTAACATACAAGAAACTGGGTAAGATACACTGTCATTCTCAAATTAAGACATTTAAATAGGTATATAAAGACTTGGGAGGCAAAAATGAAATTATTTCTTCTGTTCAGTTTATAGCCATCAATTAATCACTAATCTGTATTTACAAGATCACATTTGTAAGGAAGAGAGCTAAAAATAGGCTATTTCGTTAAAAATAGAAACCTAGCTTGCAATTCTTTGATGTTTAAATTTCTCCTGCAGACATTAAACTGAGGAGTCAGCAGTGCCCTGACAGCAAAGATGGCCCACAGACTCCTGGACTGCATCAACAGGAGCAGAGCCATGACATCAAGGAATCATATCCCCCACTCTCAACACTCCTTAGATCACAGTCAGAGTGCTGTGCTCAGATTCCATTGCTTAGTACAAGACAGACATCAGTAGAGAGGAGCAAGTTTAGCACAGGGCTGTCACAAGGACTGGAAGCTGGAGCACTTGTGAAGACGCTTGTCCAGACAGAGGCAGCAATGGCTCCGGGGGGGCTGAAGAGCAGCCCTCTAGTACTTGTAGGGTAGTTAAGGGAAGAGAGACAGCAGGATGTGGTGGGCAGAAAAGAGATATTGTACATAAACTGAAACAAGAGAGGTTCAGACTTGACATTTTTCTTCACAAGGATAGACAAGCATTGAATAAAGATTTCCATAGGGGATTAACTCTTCTATCCTTGAGCATTTTTAAGATCCAACTGAATAAGGCCTTGAGACATCTGGATCTGACCACAAGCTGGCTACTCCCAAGGTCGCATTCAGCCTGAACTACCTCATGGTCCCCTCATCCTCTCCGTTAAGCACCTCAGCAATGATTTTCAGTCCTGAATACAGACCAGTTACTCAAGTGGGTGCTAGTCTTCCCACTTTGAAAGCTATCACCTGTAACTGGTCATATTTTACATGTTCTCTCCACAACACCTTCCCCCCACAAACAGGCTTACATGTTCCTGCATCACTACACCATTACCTGGGGCCCCTGTCCCACCCCAGTCCTACCTGTTGGGGCCATGTAAACAGTGGAAAGACACCTGCAGGATCCCAGAGCTGCAACATTGTTATGGCCCTATACTGAATCCAGAAATCTTACTGTTTCAAACCCCTGAAAGGGGCCTGTCATCTTAGCCTCATTATCTTCATGGGTAGGTTTTCCAGAAATGGTGTACGTGAGCAGTAAGAATGAATAAACTCAACCCTAAATATATCCTGCTTATTCCTTGCTTTACCTATGATAGCCATTTTAATAGTAATTCACTGCATCATCCTGGTTACCTTCAAAGAAGCATAACAGAAATGCCTGTAAATCTGTAGACAGAAGCCTAAGGTCTTCTAAATCATAAAGGTATTCAAAAGCGCACATACTCAAAGATCTGACATAATTCTTGTTTACATAACCATGGACTATTTTGTTTGCTGAAAAACGTTGCTAATGACAGTGCAAAAAATAATAATTAAAAAAAAAAAACAGCTAAAGAAAATGATTACTAACATATAAGTGAATAAAATACATATGATTACTCAGTGTTAATTATAAAAAGCTTGTGTTTCTACAGCACTGACATTTTATATAGCATAAAATCTAGTGAAACAATCTCACATTGAGAACCATGTGGGCTATTTTCTGACTATAAAAATATTCTTGGCTTCAGTAAGATTTTTTTCAAATACTGCCTTTCACTTGCATGAATCACCACACAGGACTGGAGCTTTGCTTCTCTGCTTCCTATGACTTATTATTTTGATTTTGGAAAAAATATTCCCTCTATATTTGACCACATGAAACTTTGCATAAGCATAACTATTCCAGTCATAAGACATGACAAATAAAATTTGTATCCATAAGAGAGATGCACAGTCTCTGAAGGTAAAAAAAAGACTGTAATAGACAACTAATATCTATCTGTCTGAGATATAACAGATGATATTTTCACCAGAACAATCTTCATAAAACTATTTATAATTGTGTCAACTGCTCAGTTTCAAGAACATTAATAATCCCTTGAATATAAAGTTTTCAAATAAAGCAAAGAAGAGGCATGCTTAGTAAATTTTAAATTGATCTGAAAGTTTGAGACAAAGATAACAAACTCTATAGAAGCAAGCTTTTCATGATTTTTTGTAACTAGATAGCATAGACACCAAGAGGAGGTATTTTTGCAATTGTTTTCTTAATGATGCTTAGTTTTGTTTTAAATCTTGTGATTCAGAGAACAGCACTTTCCACCCACCAATTAATGAATATAAAATTACACTTGTGGATTTTTCACATCTTGTTTGCTTTTCCTGCTCTCCCATCTCAGAGAGAATCTCAGAATCACAGCTGGAAATTATATGTTGTAGACTCATCTTGAAAAAGATAAGTGGTATAATGCAAGCATCTTTGGCTGAATTGCTATAACATATCAGAGCAGTGTTAGAAAATGCAGTTCTCAACTGCCAGCTGTTCTTCGCAGGAATAGAGCCCGAGCACACTGGCCCTGTCCAACACTGCCTGAGGAATACCCTTCTGTGCAATAATGTCTAGATAGATATATTGACAATCAGGAAAAAATGTCTTTGCATGATAATATTACCAGCTTGAAGGAAACATCTACCCTAAAAAACAATAAACTTGACAGCTTTATACCATCTGGCACCAAAAGCAATTAAATCTGATTCAATTTCTAAACTATACCATTTGTATTTGGCTTTACAAGGCAAAATAAAACCCTTTCCATGCTGTCTAAAAAATACAGTCCGTTCTTTTAAGTAAAGTACAGAAAGCAATTTTTTAAAAAGAGACAAGTGCATTCTGCAATGTGTGAGATTTTTTCTTGGAGCCTGTAATGCACTGTAATTATCACTACTCTCTATGTGTGGTAAAGTTTCTCTCAAATGGGAACATGATCTTCACTGGAAAGCATCAAAAGACACCCCAAACATTATTAATTATTATATAATATTGTAGTGCAGTTAATTATATAATTTTAGATTTCCAGCCCATTTGAAATATGAAATGAAATAAGAGTGACATAAGAGAATTTAGAATTTAAAACAAGCATTTCTATGCATTTTTGAATGCTGCAAGAGATTAGACAGGTTCTTCTCTTAGTTACACCAATCATTGCTTCAGATGCTCTTATCATTACCATCAATACCATCAAAGCAGACTGAGATTTTAAAGGGGAAATTCTTCTCCCTCTGCCCCATCCTGTTCCCTGGTTTGCATTGAGCAGGAAGACAGTGGCTTCACCTTACTAGTATAGATCAAGTGTACTCAAAGAGTTTTATCAACTGTATTCTGAGTAAGCTGTTACACTTGTAATCTATAACTATTCAATATTCATACTGATATAATTCACATATACAGCTAGAGCTAGAGCAGAAATTCAGGATTTTGCTAACCTATTAAAAAGTCTACAATATTTAATGTCATAAATAAATGTAGGAAAGTAAGGAAGACTGTTTTATTTTGTTTCAAAACAGAGATGGTAAATGATTACTGGATTTTGGAACAAAACATATCACATCTTTTCTGTGGGGATTTCTACTTGAATGTTAGTCCACTGTACCAAACAGAATAAACAGCAAGTGCAACTTCCCAGAATCAGTACTTTCTTGACAACATATCTCAAGTATTAACATTCTTCATGAAGTCTTTCTACAATATAGGAATGGACAGGCTGAACTATTATGCCTGTAGTTCTTTTCCTGCTACTTCTGCGTGGCTGGAATACACAGTTACTCTCTTTATACTTGTAGTTGAGAAAAGTCATTTTTAAGGCTGACTTATAATTTTTAATTTATAGGTAGAAAGTAGATGGTATCTTCTGTCTTGTGCTAGTGTTGCAGTTATAGTATGTCTATATATATATCCAGCTTTCAGTTGATTCATTCACTTCAGAGTTTTATTTTTCTTGTTTATCTAGTACTAACCCTTCTTTAGAGATATTCCAATGAGTGAAAAAAATCTTCCACTTACATGGAGATTGTATATGAATGCTGAAAATAAATTAGATATAAAATAGGACTAACTTCTTAAAAATATATCAGATATGACATAAGTTATGAACATGAACCAAACATTCAAACTGTGAAAACGAATTTTCCCAGCTCTTCCAGATATTGTTAATACTGTCAGCTAAGCTTGCTCAAATAAAAGAAATCAAACCTGCTACATAATTTATGCATTCTGATCCCTCTCTAAAGATACAAGTCTCTCTTTATTGCATCGTATCTTATTCAGTCAAAGGCAGCGTTACCTAAATTGTGTGCATGTCTTTTTGTATTTCTGTGATGTAATCCCAGCAGTCTTTGCAGTAGCTACTTTGGAACTATCTGGATGAGAGAACTGACTACTGTGTTCAGTTTTAGTCCCTTCACTACAGGGAAGACAGTGAAACCCTGGAGCATGTCCAGAGAAGGACAATAAAACTGATGAAGGGTCTGGAACACAAGTCTTATGAAAAGCAGCAGAGAGAACTGAAACTGCTCAGTCTGGAGAATAGGTTTACGGGAGACCCTATCACTCTTTTCAGTTGCCTGAAAGGAGATTGTATCAAAGTGGAGTTCTGCCTCTTTTCTCAAGTAACTTGTTACAAAACGAGAGGCCTTAAGTTGTGCCAGGAGAAGTTCAGGTTGGCTATTAGGAAAACATAATTATCAGAAAGAATGGTGAGGTATTGGAGCACTCTGCCCTGGAAGGTGGTGGAGTCACCATCCTTGGAGGTGTTTAAGAAATATGTATATGTGGCACAGAAGAACATGGTCTAGAGCTGTCACAGGTGGGGGCTGATGGTTAGACTGGATGATCTTGGTAATCTTTCCAACCTTAATGATTCTAGATGGCAAAATAAGATACCAGGTACCACTTGAACCACTCCAAATACAACCTTGGCACCACAAAAAATTACAGACAAGTATAGAATTCATACCATTAAACTTGTGTTGATGGAAAGAATGGGTTTCAGGAACAATCCACTGCATCTGCAAGTAGGCTGTTATGCACTAGAACCTTTTTTTTAATCAAGAACTTTAAGAGGCTAGAGATTGTGAGAGGTCTGAAATGGATCAACTGAATCCTCTCTGCCTTCTTGTAGGAAATACATTTCTATTAATATTATTTCAGGCTCCTGGGAACTAGCCAGCCCCAGTTCCAAAACACTGAAGGAAGTGTTCTCAGTGGAACTTCTAAGTAGACAGCAGGCTTTGGTAAGGTAGCAAATCTCAGCCAAATGTGGCAACTGAGTATTTCTGTTTAAGGTGTCATGGAAATGCACACAAAGAAGTACAGGTCCATGTTTTATCAGTATTGTCAATCCCACGTGAATCCCACAAGAAAGAAAAAGCCATCCTGTAAATTAATAAATTGTAACCCTCTTTAGGAATATATTAAATGCCATAATTTCATTCCCTAATTTAGAGCTAGGTTAAAATAAAGGACAAGTCACACTTGGATATTCCACGTCATGCAAGCAAATCTCCTTGCTGTTTGATGCCTATTATGTTAATTCAGCAATGTTTGTTTTGTTCTGTTTTGTTTTCTCCCTCAGCACATTGAAAGTGTTCCATTCAAAACTGTTACTATAGGAACACTATGGTAACATTTAAAATTTTGTTTTCTTTTGGATAAAAATATCAGAAAATTGATGGATAAGTTGTTTAGGTAGAACAATAGGGCATTTGATATATAATCTGCTAGCACTTAATAAGAAGTATTCCAAGTAATGGCACAGCATTATTATCATATCACTTTGTAAAATGGCAGCAAATTATTGCATTATTCACATCTCGTTGGGTCCATGCTATTATCACAGAGATGCCTTTAAAGATGACATTTAACATACTCCTTCTACACAGTAAAGTGGATAAAAGCACATTCTAATTTTAAAATGTTTCTGATCCCTTGACAGCTTACCCAAGCATTCTGTGGGCCCCCCTGCCTCTCCTGTTCTTAACTACAGCTCTAAAACTTCTTATAATTATGAACATTGCAGTCACACTAAATTAGACTGACAGATGAAATACTGATTACTAAGGACTTATTAAGGACTACTTTGCAACCAATTATTCTGACATTTGACTTGATTTGACAGTTGAATTGAGTTGAAGATTCCTCCAAAACAGTAGAGAAGAATTTAATTTATATCCTCATAATTTTAAGATAATTGTTCAAGACATTCATTAGTACACTACTACAAAATTTAACTTGGAGCGTTATGACAGACAAAGTGATAGACAAATATTAAAAATGTGGGGTCTTAAAACATGAATGTAGCCTATTCTCTCATATTTTGATATTTGGCAACTGCCACCATGGTGTCTCTCGCATAAGAAAAAGCATTTTACTGTCAGCTTCCAGGAATTTTCACTGACCATTAAACTGAGAAAAACAAAAATACATTTACAAATTGTTAAATATTTTTCCTGTAAAGTGATCGAACTCATTAAATGAGATTATATCTAATTTCCAGTGTTGTAACTTTGCTGTACAATTACATGCAAATTTACTGTCATTACATTGTTTCCCAGTAATTTCTGAAATGTTTCTGCAATTTAGTGCATTTCACCTGAAAATTCTTTGAAACACCTACTCCATCTTCTCTAAATTTGCAAATAAGAATTAGCAGAAAGACATTACCCCTTACTTTAAACTCTGTGAGTATAATTTCAGAGAACAAAGTTTGCTTTAGAAAATGTTGACAAATACTGATTACCAAGAAACCTACTTTTCTGAAAGATGTGAAGAGATACATATATAGAAAATGAAGAAAGGAATTTGTTGTGACAACTAACTGGATAAAAAAAGGATAAAGCACAACTTCCCAGCCACCAAGGAGTGAATGAATGAAGCATTTTCAAAGCATTTTTAAGGCTACTTTAAGTTATAGGAAATTTCACAAATCTGTCACAAATTCATACACTAATGACAGATATCATAGGTAGAGCTTACTTATTTTTGTTCTTGATTATCACCTTTATTAACTGTGCTCTATTCCACAGAAGTCACATTCAAAACCATGATTCTGCTCCTTGTAGGGTATCAATTTCCCTGTGGATTTCCTAGACCAAAACAATATGAGAAATGAACTGAAGGTTCACGAAGAAAAAAAAAAAAAAAAGGAATTGACACAACAAATAGAAACAAAACTTTACAGAATTTGATGCATATATTTATTACTCTTTGGTTTTAAATATAATTGGTTTTATAGGGCTTTTTGTTTCTACAAGTTGGGTAAGACATAAGTATCAAAATGGCAGGGTTTTCTCTTAGGACTGCATTTCAGTCCTTTCATTTCTTGTCTCAGGAGAAAACCAATAAACAGAAATAAATGTGTTCTTCTTTAATAATAGAAGTAGCAATATCTTTTTTCCAAAATATTTGGCTGATATTTTGACTCTAATCAGCTAAGCTTTTTCAAAGCATCAGAACAAAATCATAGAATCCTCAGAGTTGGAAGGGACTGTCCAGCTCCCCTGCAGTGAACAGGACATCCAGAGCTAGATGAGATTGCCCAGGGCCTGATCCAGCCTTGCCTTGAAAGTCTCCAGGGATGCAGCATCAGCCACATCTCTGGGCAACCTGTTCCAGTGCTTCACAATCAATCTAAAAGACTTTTCCTTATATCTTACGTAAATCTACCCTCTTAATCTTGAAATCACTTAATCTTGTTTTATCATAACAAATTTTGCTAAAAAGCCTTTTACCTTCTTTCCCCCCTTTAGATACTGAAAGGCTGCTATCAGGTCACATCAGTGCCTTCTCTTGTCCAGTCTTAACAGCCCCAGCTCTCTCAGTCTGTCCTCATAGGAGAGGTGTTCCATCCCTTGGATCATTTTTCTGATGCACTCCAACAGGTCCGTGTCTCTCCTGTACTGAGGACTCCTCATCTGGATGCAGTACTCCAGATGAGGCCACACCAGAGCAGGGGGGCAGGATCACCTCCCTTGACCTGCTGGCCAAACATCTTTTGATGCAGCCCAGGATAGGGTTGGCTTTGTGGTCTGTGAGGGCACATTGCTGGCTCATGTCCAGCTTCACATCCACCAGTACTCCCAGGTCTTTTTCAGCAGGGCTCACTCAACTCTTTCATTCCCTAGACTGTACTGGTAGTGTATGTTGTCTTGATCCAGACTTTAAACTTGGATTTGTTGAACACCATGACATTCACCTAAGCCCACTGCTCAAGCCTGTCTGGGTCCCTCTGAATGGCATCCCACCCCTCTGGTGTGTCAACCACACCCCACAGACTGATGTCATCAGTATACTTGCTGAGGGTGCACTTCACTCCAATGTCAGTATCTTTAAACTAAAATTGTCCAAGAATGAACCACACTTTAAATTCTGAAGAAGTGTTCTATATAATAGTTGGGATTTTCTGACAGATAAATGTGAGACATCATAAATGTTGCTGCCTGTGTTAAAAACACTGATTCTAAATGTAAGGATTTCAGTTTCTGAATCTGTCATTTGCACACCTTTATGAAAATTGAACAGAGAAGGATGAGTGGGTGCTGATTGAAAGTCTGATTGCTGCAAATTAATTATTTTGAGTGAAAACCATTTCTGGAGTAAAATAAAAAGCATTTAAACTGTCAGTATCTGAGTGAAAAAATTGTTTTTCATGCCATAGTGTATCTCATCATTTACATAGTAAAATTGGATGTATTTTCATTTACTTATTATTCTCAGCAACCAATTCTGTTCTTTGGAAAACAGAATGCTATCACACCTGTAAACAAATGTCTTATCTAGAATTTCATAGAATCATAGAATCATTAAAGTTGGAAAAGACCTCTCAGGTCATCTAATCTAACAATCCACCTGCCACCAGTAATGCTCACTAAACCATGTCCCTAAGTATTACATCTTCCTTTTCCTTAAATAACTCCAGTGACAGTGACTCTGCGACTTTCCTGTTCCTGTACAACCTGTTCCAATGTCTAACCTCTCTTTTCAAGAATACCCAATCTGAACCTCCCCTTGCACAACATGAGTATATAGACAGGGAGAAAAATTCCATGACAGTAGCCCTGCTGAGGACTTAGTGATTCTGGTAGGTTAAAAATTTAGCCAGCGGTGTGTTCTGGCAGCCCAGAAGGCCAACAGTGTCATGGGCTGCATCAGAAATGGCCAACAAAGCAAGGGAGATCTCTACTCTGCCCCCACAAGACCCCATCTGGGGTATTGAGTCCAGGTCAGGGGCCTCCAACAAGGGAAAGATGTTGAGTTTTTGGAGAGGTCCAGAGGAGGGACACATGGAGATGATCCAAAGGCTGGAGTACCTCTCCTATGAAGACAGGCTTGTTCAGTCTGGAGGAGAGAAGGTTGAAGGGAAACGTCATTGCAATATTCCAGTATTTAAAGGGAGATTATAAACATAAGGGTAAGCAACTTTTTATACAGGTAGGTCATGATAGGCAAGCGGGAATTGTTTTTAACTAAAGGAAGGGAGATTTAGATTAGATGTCCAAGGGCTGTTTTTTACTTAGAGAGTGTTGAAGTGCAGGAACAGGTTGCCCAAAGAAGATGTGGGTGCCTCCTTCCTGGAGGTGTTCAAGGCTAAGTTAGATGGAGCCCTAGGCAACCTGGTCTAGTACTTGTTCTAGCATTTGGTAACCCTGCCTGAAGAAAGGGGGGGTTAATCTTGATGATCCTTCCAACCCAAGCCATTTTATGATTCTATGATTCTATGATTCTATGATTCTGTGATTCTGTGATTCTGTGATTCTGTGATTCTATGATTACCTCTCATTTTATCTTTAGTTATCTGGGAGAAGAAGTCTCCTCTCTGGTTGTTGTAGAGAGTGATATTTCCTGGTATCCCAGTTCCCTCAGCCATTACTTGTAAGACTTGTTTCCAAGACTCTTCACCAGCTTTGTTGCCCTTCTCTGGAAACACCAGGGCCTCAGTGTCTTTCTTCTAGTGAGAGGCTCAAACCTAATACAGTTCTAGAGATGAGGTCTCACCAGTGCTAAATCTAGACGGACAATAACCACTCCTTCTTACTACACTATATCTGATACAAGCCAGGGTGCCATTGGCTTTCTTGGTCACCTGGATGCACTGCTGGCTCATGTTCATCCAAGCATCAACCAACAGCCCAAGCATCAACCAACAGCCCTAGATCCTTTTCTTTCATGCAGTTTTTCAGCCACTCTGCTACAAGCCTGTAGCACTGCACGGGTCTGTTGTGGCCAGTGTGTAGGACCTGGCACTTGATCTTGTGAACTTCATCCCATTGACCTCAGCCCCATTGTTCAGTCTGTTCACGTCCCTTTCTAGTGCCTTCCTATCCCAGGCAGATCAACACTTCCCCCAGTTTGGTGTCTTCTGCAAAATTACTGAAGATGCACTCAATCTCCTCATTCAAATAATTAATAAAGATACTAAACAGGACAGGCCTCAATACTGACTCCTTAGGAAAATAACTCATGACTAGAAACTATGTGGATATAACTCCATTCACTACCATTCTCTGGGACCACTGCTCCAGCCAGTTCTTTACTTTATTCATGAACCCACGATGGCCAGGTTTGAACCTCCGGTTGTTCTGTACTGCCGTATGAATTGAAAAGAAGTAAAAAGCCCTTGCAAAGATGATGGATGTTCTATGTGAATTCAGAAACACAAAATCTGCTGTTACTTTTATATTCATTGAGTTAGCTTTGTTTTCTTTAGTGATTACACTGTATATTGTAGAATCAGCTGTGGAGTATAATTTTTTAAACTACGATCCAAGGATTATTTAGTATTTATAAGGCATGTCTCATGTCGAATGATCATTCATAAGACAATAAGGTGGCCCACTAAATATCATTCTGTGAAATCTGGCTATTTTTTAAATCAAAGCAAAATAAAACATAGGCAAAATGTCTCACTTTCTTTTCTTAGGAAAGATCAGCCGGCGAGGCGGGGTGGTGGAGTTGCTCGTTATGTAAGAGAGCAGCTAGAATGTATTGAACTCCACCTGGGGGAGAGTGGTGTAGCAGTGGAGTGCTTGTGGGTGAGAAACAAGGGGTGGCCTTGTATGGATGACACTGTTGTGGGGGTGTACTACAGACCCCCTGATCAGGAGGAGGAGGTTGATGAGGCCTTCCATAAGCAACTGGAAGCAGCGTCACAATCCCAGGCACTGGTGCTTATGGGGGACTTCAATTATCCAGATATTTGCTGGATAAGCAACGTGGCCAGGCATGCGCCGTCCAGGCGGTTCCTGCAATGTGTTGAGGACAACTTTCTGATGCAGGTGGTTGAGGAACCGACGAGGGGAGGGGTGTTGCTGGACCTTATCCTCAGTAATAGGGAAGGGCTTGTCAGGGAAGTAAAGGTCGGGGGTAGCTTGGGTTGTAGTGACCATGAGATGGTGGAGTTCAAGATCCTGAGTGGCAGAACCAAAGCAAAAAGTAGGATTTCTACTCTGGACTTTAGGAGAGCCAACTTTGATCTCTTCCGGGATCTACTTGGAGCTATCCCATAGGCCAGGGTGTTAGAAGGTAAGGGGGCCTGGGAGAGCTGTTTGGCATTTAAACAGCTCTTCTTCCAAGCTCAGGATCGGTGTGTCCCTGTGAGGAAGAAATCGGGAAAGGGTGGCAGGAGACCGTGTGGATGAGCAAGGAGCTTGTGCACAAACTCAAAGGGAAGAAGAAGGCCCATGAAATGTGGAAAAAAGGGTCTGACCACTTGGGAAGAATATAGAAATGTTGTCAGGGCCTGCAGGTATGCAACAAGGAAGGTTAAAGCCCGCCTGGTATTGAACCTGGCAAAGGTGATAAAGGATAATAAAAAAAGCTTTTTAAAGTATGTTAACAGTAAAAGGAAGACTAGGGAGAATGTGGCTCCCCTGCTAAGTGACGGGGGTGTTTTGGTAACGGGAGATGCTGAGAAGGTGGAGATACTGAATGCCTTCTTTGCTTCTGTCTTCGGTGAAAAAGCTCCCCCTCAGGAATCTGAGACCCTGGAGGTTAGTGAAAGGGCCTGGGGAATGGAAGACTTCCCTTTAGTCAGGGAAGAGGTGGTCCAAGAGCACCTGGTCAACACCAATGTTCACAAATCCATGGGACCCAATGAGATACATACACAGGTGCTGAGGGAACTGGCAGAGGTGATTGCTGAACTGCTCTCTGTCATCTTTGAGAGGTCTTGGAGAATGGGGGAGGTGCCTGAGGACCTGAGGATAGCCAATGTCACTCCGGTCTTCAAGAAGGGCAGGAAGGAAGATCCAGGCAATTATAGGCCAGTCAGCCTCACCTCTGTCCCTGGAAAGGTGATGGAACAGCTTGTGTTGGATGCCATCTCCAGACAACTGGAAGAAAAGGAGGTTATCAGGAGTAGTCAGCATGGGTTCACCAGGCGGAGGTCGTGCTTGACCAACCTGATAGCCTTTTTTGGTGCTGTCTCTGGCTGGGTGGATGGAAGGAAAGCAGTGGATGTAGTCTACCTTGATTTCAGCAGGGCATTTGTACTGTCTCCCACAACAAATCTGAGGAAGTGTGGGATAGATGAATGGACAGTGAGGTGGGTTGAGAACTGGCTGACTGGCGGAGCACAGAGGGTTGTCGTTGGTGGTACAGAGTCTGGTTGGATACCTGTAACTAGCGGTGTTCTTCAGGGGTCGGTGCTGGGTCCAGTCTTGTTCAACATCTTCATCAATGACCTTGATGAGGGGATAGTGGCCACCCTCAGCAAGTTTGCTGATGATACAAAGTTGGGAGGATTGGCTGACACACCTGACAGCTGTGCTGCAATTCAGCAAGACCTGGACAGGCTGGAGAGCTGGGCAGTAAGAAACTGGATGAAGTTTAACAAAAGCAAGTGTAGAGTCTTGCATCTGGGGAGGAATAATTGCATGCACCGGTACAGGTTGGGGGATGACCTGCTGGAGAGGAGCTCTGCAGAGAGGGACCTGGGTGTCCTGATGGATGACAGGTTGGCCATGAGCCAGCAGTGTGCCCTTGTGGCCAAGAAGGACAGTGGTATCCTGGGGTGCATTAAAAAGAGCGTGGCCAGCAGGTCAAGGGAGGTGATCCTCCCCCTCTACTCTGCCCTGGTAAGGCCTCATCTGGAGTACTGCGTCCAGTTCTGGGCTCCCCAGTACAAAAAAGACAGGGATCTCTTGAAAAGAGTCCAGCAGAAAGCCACAAAGATGGTGAAGAGCCTGGATTGTCTCTCCTATGAGGAAAGGCTGAGAGAGCTGGGTCTGTTTAGCCTTGAGAGGAGAAGACTGAGACAAGACCTGACCCAGGTCTATAAATATCTAAGGTGTGGGGGGCAGAGTGGCGAGGCCAGACTCTTTTCAGCAGTATGTGGAGACAGGACAAGGGGAAACGGCTGAAAGCTGCAGCATAGGAAGTTCCGCACAAATGTGCGCAAGAACTTCTTTACGGTGAGCACTGGAACAGGCTGCCCAGGGAGGTTGTGGAGTCTCCGTCTCTGGAGATATACAAGACCCGCCTGGATGCCTACTTGTGCAACCTGGTGTAGGGAACCTGCTTTGGCAGGGGGGTTGGACTCAATGATCTCTGGAGGTCCCTTCCAACCCCTGCAATTCTGTGATTCTGTGAAAAGCACAAGCAAAGAAACAAAGAAACAGTGAAAATATGGAGAGAGAAAAAAAAACAACAAAAAAAAAGCACCAGAAACCTTATGGATAAGTGAAATTTGCCTGTCATTTTTAAGAGGTTTAAAAACCACACTATTAACACTGCACAACATGATTCTTTAATTAAATATTGAACCAAATGTATTCTGTACTAGATGTTTGAAGCTAAATTACCGTGATTATTAAACTAAATGATTATGAAAGAGAATGTTAGGTTTATCATATAATACAAAAGTTTAGGCATTAACAGTTTAAGGACTCTCAGTTTTCGGTTTTTTTTCTTTTGTCCTTGAAATATTTTTCTTATAAAGATCACAAAGTATGGCTGACAAGTCAGATCCCCTTTGAACCCACAGTTCAAATTGTTAACAATGCTGCCTAAAATACTGCTTAAAAATATAGGTAAAACTGAGTGAAATGCAAAATTCCCCATGGATTAGGTAGAAGTACGTGAGATCCTAGTGATTGGATGGATATTGGACAGGAGACATAGAGTCCAAGATCATTCATAATCAGTCATTTTCTATAAACAAATTAAGTTATTGCTTTAAAGCTTAGCAATAACTGCTGCAGCTACATAGTGCAGCTGCCAGTCCTTTTAGAATAAGTTCTGAGCCATTTCAACAGCCATTTTGAAATTAAAGCACTGCAATATAATTTTTAACTTTTCAAGGACTCCAAGAGCTACACAATATACATGTGTAATCACAATAGGATAACTGAAAGCAGCTGAATTTTCAAAATACAATAAGAATGAATATGCATTTAATCATCCAATCAGTGTGAAAGATATTAAATGTTGCCAAACAGCAAAGCAAAAATATACTCCTGGTTTGCTCATAGCAAATAATACTACATTCCACAGACAAATTAATGTACATAGCGCTTCTCTAATATGGTAATGATGAGTCTGAAAAGAAAGTAACATATTCATATTTATTACTGTTAAGTAGGTTTTCTAACACTTACTTAGCTTACCTGAACTCAGCCTAAACAAACGCAGCCAAAACCAGACATCTCCAGGTTCACATTCTTTTTCTGTTCTACCGAATTTAATACAACTAAGTCTTTCATCTTTCAAGTCCTATTAGAAAAAAAATTGCTTTCAATCATGGGGATTAAATTATTCATATGTACGTGTATGCACAGCAAAAATCCTAAATGGGTTCTCCTTAAATATTAGTTCAGTTTTCCATGTTAATTGTTAGTCTGCATTTGCAATACTTTATGAAGAAATAAACTAGTTTTTGATTGATTTATTTCAACAACTATGTTATTTTATACTCACTAAGTGACCAGTTGAACAATTTATAATTTTCATATTTCTTGTGCATCTCTTTTATTCTAAATACTTTCATACTATAAGTGTTAATGGCTTACGGGCAGGTTTGGCCCAGTTCCGTGACTAACTGGGTGGAGGGATTTCACAAAATCCGTGCCTCTGGAAAAGGGAAACAGGGGAACCCAAAATAATTAAAAACAGAGGCAACAATCTGAGGAGAAACAAACTAATTTACTAAATAAAATATCAGAATGCAAGATAACACACTACAATACAATGTCATCAGAATTGAAGCTAATAAATCAAATATGATGAGAGAGAGAATGTCCGAAAGGTGGATAGGCTTCACCACAATGCTGAGGTGAGATGCACAGTCCGGTTGAGCAGCAGGGAGACGAAGAAGAGCCGACAAAGAGCAGACGAAGTAGAGCACATCAGGTGACCTTGCCAGGAGTTATATCTCCTCTCTGACCGCAAAGTCCCTTGGGGAATGCAGTTCTTCTCTTCCAGACAGGTACCCAGAACTTGAGCATCAACAGTTGAACTCCCAGTGCCCCACATGATGTTATGATGTGGAATACTGAAAACCAAAAATCACAAAACCATGATATTAAGAAACATTGTTAATATAATTTTATAATATTTTTAAAGTGGCAAACTCATTCCTAGCAAAGGCAACTAATCACTACTGAGTAAATGAGAACACAACTTTTAGATTCCCCATTTATAAAAAGTTATTTGTATCTCTGCACATGCTGTACTACAAAAGTTGTCTTTATTCTTACACCTGTCTCAGCAAAATAGATGCTTTGTAATTTACAGGGATGCTGAGAATATTGGTTAGAATCTACAGAAGGCTCTGCTATATTATCTCCTATTCACTTGAATAAGAGATTCCAGAGATGATATAGAGTTTCCACCATTACTACATGAACTATATGGGACACAGTCTCCATCCTTGGAGATCTTCGAAACCTGATTAGAAAATCATCTGATCAACCTGCTCTAGGTGTCTGTTTTGATGACTGCCAGACTCATTTCTTCACTGTTCTAATCTTAGTTGCAGGTGATTGGAATAATAATTTATCAGAGCTGAAAACCATACCACATGCTGAAAAGTGGAGTCTAGTGTATTTTTCAGTCAGAGAGAAATACAGCCACAAAGATGGCACCTCACATCCAAGCATTTAAAATAGATATTAAAATTTGGTCAACGTAATAACTTTTCATACTTCTCTGTTCATGTAGTAACTAAGTCTTTGGTTCCGTTTCATGAGCAGGAGCAACCAGCACCTTTGAGAGCCCCGGGTTTTCAAATACACTGGCAATACCCTACTTTTACAAGTCAGCTGTCAGCTGGAGCCTGCATGGGATACTCTCTATCATCTGAAGTGGTGCTACATGGTGGCAGCCATGGTATGCAGCTAACAAACAATGAGTACATCAAGATGCAGGCACCTAGCAGATGGGAAGACTTGCATGTCCAGGCATGCAAATTCATGTCTTAATACGTGAGCTAAATCTAACAGCTGGTATGGATTCTAGTGGAAAGTAAGCATCTAAATATTCTGAAGATCTGTGCTTAAGCTCCCTAATGCAAGGAACATTTAATGAATGGTTTTAGAGTCTCTCAGTAAGGCTCCAACTTGTTCTTACTGTTGCACATATGCTACATAATTAAAAAGTTATTTCAACCATAAATTCTTAGATCATAAGTTTTTATGTCTTCTTAATTTTAACTAGAACCCAAGAAGCATGTTTATGTCCCCTAAATAATCTTTTAATCCCTCAGGAGAACAAAACTGTTAAAAGCCATGCAAGTGGTAAAAATCCATAGACTTCGTAAGGGAAGTTTATCATTGAGATAAGTGAAGAATGTCCCAATCACTTCCAAATATATTGCATCATGTGTAAATATCTATTTGTCTTGGAGAAGTCAGTCTGAAAGTGAAAGTGGATAAATTATTAAGAATGATCACCTTCTAGCTGGTAAGAAATGCTTAATCTTATTTCTGTTGTCACTGTATTAGTTTGCTAGTGCATCAAGCTGTAGATGACAAATAAGCTATACCTTAGGATGCAGTGGATACATATCTGTCTATCCCAAGAAGGTATAAAATATAGTAAAAATTCCCTAAAATGAATACCTTTGAACATTTAATACAAAGCAATAATTTCTATTCATTTTTTGTTGTAAATATTCCTCTAACTAAAGAATTGTAGTCTTCACTCATATAATATCTGGAAAATTAATAATACTCTGTTCTGCTTTTCTTGGGTTTCTCCAGGCCTTGTGCTAAAATTCCACAACTAAATAAAAAGATTAGGAGCAATTTTCCTCCGTTGAAGCCCACTGTCTCTGTTGAATCAGCCAGATCACTTCTCTGGAGTTGCAGGCTTTATAAGTAACTCCACAAAACAGGAATTTTTTTTTTTTTTTTTTTCTGTGTTACTGTTTGAACTTTGAAAAAATCCAGGATTTCCTCCACAGAGAAAGATATCTTTTGGTGCTAGCAGGTACTCAGCAATTGCACGATTGCACATACTGAAGGCTGCACATTAATCAATATAGCCAATTATGTTCTTTCAGAAACAAACTGAAGTATTTTGACTAAGGTCAAACCTCTACAAAGCAGTTTACCAGGTGTCTTGTCATGACTGTTGATTGCAGTTGCAAAAAAAATCTGCAATTATGATTTACATGGGAAAATTCGTATTTGTTGCTATTCACCCACAGCTGTCTTCTTCGAAAGCATTTATAACTTTGATACAAGGAGTTCATCACAGGCCAACAGGAGAATTGCACTGAAGCCTTTTGTCAAAACACTGCAGAGCAAAGCACTCAACTGAGAAAGCTGTATATCTGGTATTTCCTTGACAGAGCCTGCAACACAAATAACATGGCTAGTAGAGGCTGAGTGGTAGATAGCATTTCAACCTCATCTGTTATTGCCATTTTAGTTAGATATTCATACAGTCATGGACACCTACTACATTGACAGTTGTTCCTTTCCACATGCCAGCATTAGAAGAGCAGACACAAGCTATAGGAAATTGGCTGTATGTTTTTTTTATTATGTAAGGAGCTGTCTGGTATATTTAGTCTGAAAAAGTAAGCAAAGGATATAGCCTTGCCACACTATCCACAGTACCACAACTTCTTAGCCCTTTAGTAGGTACACAAAGTCACTGTGTCTAGCGGGTACAGAAGCTGAAATGGATGTTTCCGATGGATGAAACTCAAACCTCAGAAAGAGAACTATTTGTAAGATAAAGTGATAATTTGTCATATTAATATATTTTAAAATAATTTTAATTGCTATTAATCAACTACTAATGTGCCACATTATAAATTTATTTTCTTTAAGGCCACATAACTCAAGTGACACATTTAACTATGTTAAAAGGCATGATCGTGATTATTGCAACTACATCCACAGAAGTAGTATCTAAGCATGCGAACAGGCTCTCAGCAAATAGAAATATAACTGTGAAAAAGTACACGTGCTTTTACAGAACACTTGGCTCAATATTAAATTAATAAAATAAGTGTCTAATTGAAATGTGCCAGCTACTTTGGAGAAAGAGATTGCTGTGGATCTTGTGAACAGTACGCTAATTATTCCATTTTCTTTGTTCAATATACTACTGACTTTTTGAAGTTATTACACGGAAACATCAGACATTTCAGGAGGGAAGCATTCATCACTTAGCACTAAAGTAAAGAGGAAGTGTAGTTCCGCATGATATTTGTCTAGACATTCTTTAATATCTGTATTTCAGAAAAATACTGAAGAAAAGATATCAGGAGTGATCATTTTTAAATCCCTTTGATAGATTTTTTTAATACTTTCTGAAATAAATGCCTTAATAATCTCTTCTTTAAAGATTTTAACTTTAAAAACTAACTCAAGCAGCACTACACTTAAATTGGATTTTCCATGGAGTCTGATCAATACTGATTTGTTCAGACACATTTCTATCAAATAAGTGCTGTGCAATTTAATTGGTGTATTGTATATAAACCAATGTCTTTAATTCAGCTTTAGAAAAATTGGTTAACTGTTTCATGACTCATGATATATGAAAAAAATGTTACATTAGTCTTTCATGATCTTGATGCCTCAAAACATGTCTATTGTAGCTTACAGAAAGATACCAACAGCTAGGAAAATAGCTATGTATGCACCAGAAGAGATTCAAAGTATTAGGAAAAAAAGTATTTACTATACAAGTGGTCAAACACTGGGATAGGCTTCTTAGAGAAGTGCCTGCCAGTGTGTAAGAGGCATCTGGACAATGCCCTCAGTTGTGTACTTTTCATTGGCTCTAAAGTGGTCATGATGGTGGACTTCATGATATTTGCAGGTCCATTCCAACTATTCTATTCTATTGTCCCAGTTTCAAGCACAATTCTATTCTATTCTGTTCTGTTCCGTTCCATTACATCACTGTATTCCATTTCATTCCAGATATGATTATTCATTAAATATAAAATGGTTTATAATTCTGAAGACTGTTAAATGTACACAAAAGAGGACTACTCAGTGCCTCACATTTCTAGGCAGGCATCTTTAACTCATGGATATTATATCGGCATGGAAGTATTTAAAACAGCATTCAGATCTATATATCCCTTACATCGCCAGAAATCCAAAAGCTCAGAGCAGTCTAAAACTGATTGGATAGCACATATAAGCCTACTTATGAACAGTTAGCTAATTTAAAATATAAGTTTTAATCCAGGTTATTGAAACTGATTTAGAGTTCATTTCTTCAAAAGATTCCTATCCGAAAATCTTTCTTAGTGCAAATGAATTTTATGATCACAGTAAGAAAGCAATCTCTTTCTCAGCCAAATCTTTTTTAACTAGAGACACTCTTTGCTCTGGAAAATATTTGTGTCATTCAGGGAATGATTCACTTCACCTAATTTTAGATGATTAAGAGTTAAAATCTCAGCATGTCTCCCTGGGCTAGTCCCACAGTCTATGTAAAGAGTAGGCCCTTTGAAGACTGCATGTGGCTTACACTGGAATTCAGGGTATTTCACAAACATATTGCAGGCATCTGTGATATAATGTGTAACATAATATAACATAGATTCACCACAGTGGATCAGCCCCAAAGCACATCTAATCTGACATTCTGTGTATAAAACTTAGCCAAATCAGATGCTTGAGGAGGAGTTTTAAAAAAAAAAACACAAGTGGTACTTGACCTTAATAACCTCTAGACCAATAGCTACCTAGGGCTCAGTGACTTCCTGAGATGGATGTTTTGTATGTGTTTAATAATATCCTTTACTATTTTCCTGATGAACTTCACAAGGCTCCCCATGAGCACTAATTATGCAGCAAGACAAGATTTGCTAGACTGTGTGAAAAGCACTTTTATATGTTTATTTGGTGTCTGCCTCCTAATTTAATGTAATGACCCCTGGTTCTTGTTTTGGAAGGGAAGATGTTTGGTTCCTATCCAGATTCTTCATGCCTCTCATGATTTCACAGCCCTCTATCACATTACATATGCATTTGTTCTGACAAATCTCCAGACTCAGAAAATGAAGGTGATTGTATTAACACATATGCTAAGCTTGAACCATGCCTGTCAACAGCATTTATGAGCTCAAATACATTAACTTTCCAGAATGACCAAAGCAAACTCTCAGATAACCACAAATGCATGATAAAAGCATACTTCCAGACTTTGGAGAAGAATTAAAACAAGGAGTAGAAAATAAAATAAGAAAGCCATATTCTTTAAACAAAGGAATGTAATTTCTGTGTGTTTTGGGTGGTTTGTTTTTTGTTTTGTTTTTTTTTTTTTTTGTATGTTTCTGTTTTGTTTTAACCGTTGAAATATTGTTAATACATAGAAACAGCTTCATCTACTGCTGTATAAAAGAACTGGTCACACTACTTGTAAATATGTAGATTCAAGACAGGAGAATTATTTCCTAGCTGAATCTGTCTCAGTGGTCCCTTTAAGCTACTTTGATCATAAGACAACTCATGCATGAAGAGTCTGGACATTAGCTCTGAAAGAAACAAAACCAGCACTCTACATCTTGTGACTACAGCAACCATTGTAGAAGATGCATGAAGAGAAAGCTGGGAGACTGGAGGCTTGCTGATGGAGGGTTACTGGGAAAGTACAAAGGCTTTAGCCTCCAGGTGATGTGATATATGCTCTTATACTATGCAACATGATCAGAAAAAATACACAGGAGTGTATCTGGCAGATGTCACTATTTTCAGGTCATTTGCAGTCAAGGTTTAGATTAGGTTTGCCTTTGAGCTGCTGTAACCAAGGTCAACAAGCCAGAGCGCAAACAGAAGAAAATAAAGAGGCGGCATAAAACTATACTTGTTCTCATTCATTTGTAATGACTATATCACAGCTTGAATGAAGAACCAAGCCATGGCATGACGAGTACGGGAGAAGAGTGATTTCTCCCCTCAGAGCTCCTGCCTGCATTTTTCAAATACCAAAACTGAGGCAGGTAACATCAGTTGCTGTTGTGTTTCTTTTTTCCTGCTCATTCTGCACACTCAGTAACTGGCACAACAATACTCAGACAGAATGAAAACAAGGCACATGAAACACTGTGGAAATGAAAGCTCTCCTTTTTCCAGGAACCATGCTTTTTAAGCCATGCATGGCTGTTTTAATACATCTCTGGGAGAGCAAAGTTTTCCTGGAAAATCTGTCTTCTTTAAAAGAGCCACAGTGAGCCCCTCTTCCTTCACTAGATGGGAGAAGTGGGGTGCATGCTTCCACTGAGCACGAAGCATCTCACATGGAGCACAGACAGCCTGAAAAGTTTCATGGTTACTTTGGTCTCGCTTACCACAATGAGCCTTATGAGTCTTATTCTATTGAGGCACTTGGAGATCAGTTTGCAAGCTTGCACGCTCCGTCAACATGGAAAAAGCCAAATAAAATACGTCTGTTTCGGGTAATAGTCTTAAATTAGACGAGTCATAACAGACTCTAAGAACGAATGTGAGTTCTTCATTCATGTAAAACAGCTACAGGGTGACCTGATTCACAACAAATCCCGGTTCTCTTACGGCAGAGGAATATATAATTACAAAAAAAACTGGAAGTAGCAAGAATTAAATTACGTTGCCAGAGCAGTTCATTTCTAAAGGGCTTATTACAGGCATGAACCGCAAACCTGTGATTTTTCTTTTTTCACATGAATTGATGTCATAATGAGGTTTAAATGGAGACTCAGAGTCTACTTTGCCTCCCAAAGGAGAGGGGTTTCCCCTCTACCCTGGACATAGTGCCTCCTTCTGCTGTGCTACTTAATGTAAATGTAAACAAAAAGGAGATTCAAGCCATGAGAGCTGAATTCATTTCCAGCAGGCTGTCATGGCCTTTCACTTTGGTCTCTTCATGGTTCACAAGGATACCTTTCAAGTCTGGTTTATACAGAAGATGCTTATGTGATAAAAGGGTACAACCTAAATCAGAAATACAGTGCTGATTGTGAGGTGGAAACAAATCTGTTTACAGAAGCAATCCGTGTGGAACTTTGATTGTAGAAATCTTTAACACTTCTGTTATTGGAACGACTGAGAACATAGCAGGAAATCCCAAATGAACAGTTATTTTTTCTACCAGTCCCAAAAGCTAATGTTTTATTATAAATCTGTCCTTTCCAACACATATTGCATCCCCTCAGGGCTAGATCCACTGTGTATGTAGATTAAGCAGTTGCCTATGGCAGCAAAATGTTAGGCAGGCAAAATGTTTACTGACTATTTATTGCGCGACTGCAAGCAGGGTGAAGAATACATTTTCCACTGTGCTGAGGACTACAAAAACCTTGGAGAGATCACTAGATTACCCGGTTCTTCTGCATACAAGTAAGAAGAAAAAAAAAAAGTGCAGGGTTTCACAGCAAGAAATTGTTTTTAAATTACAAGTTCAATGATAGGAAATATCAAAATCCTTCACCTTTTTATAGGAAAAAAAGAAAAAAGATAAAGAGAATACTGGATGCTGCAAGGAACTGTCACATTTTGTACTTTAACCTTCAACAGAGGCAGAACTGCGTCATTTGTGTGACAATCTACAGGGTCATCGCCTTGAACTTCTAGCCATGGAGAATTTAGGCAGTTGCTCAGTATTTGAGAAGGCACTTGCCAATCCCAAAGTGGAATGAATATAAAGATGAATGTTTATTTATGCTAAGAATTTGACCACAGCAACTTTTACACACTATAACTCCTTTAAAAAAAAAGAGTCACTCATTAAGGATGCACATGAAAATATCTTAATAGAGCAAGTAAATATGGAGAAAGACAAGAACACAGAAACAAAGCAAAAGAGGACATATTCTTTCTGTAATGACACTTGCCCGGTCTCCAGTTCCAATCCTGTTTCTCACAATTCACTCCACCAGGCTTATTCCTGCAACTAAGGTCTGATCTGCATGGCCATAGGAGTGATAAGCCAGACCAAAGCTCCACACTGTGTAGTGCTGCTCACCACTCCATTCATGACAGGTCTTCCTGTTCTAGAACACACCAACATGTTGGTCATGACTTTTATTCTGTAATTAATGGGACAGGGCATCAGCCTGGGCATGTCTCCAGAGTGGCGCTTTGGCACCTGGAAGAGCCATGTCTTTTAAGAGAGTGATACAGGACAAGCTGTATGGATTAAACTACAGAAATGCACCCCCATCTAGAGGGATGTCTAAGTACTTCTCTTCCATGCTGTAATAAATAAATGCCTTTCAGATGTGCTGGGAAGTGAACTCTGTAAGAAGCTACTGATGCAATGAGCCACAGACAGAACTTCACTATTTGAGTTAAGGCAAGTCAGTGGGACACAAATAAGATGTTTTAAAAGAGGACAGAGAAGGTAAATTCTAAATAAGGCCTGCAATGGACAGGTTTCTTGAAAAGTAAGTGTTGTATGCTGACTGCCTTCAAACTAATATCCAGGTCTCTCAGGCTTCATGCTTCAAATGGCACAGACCGACTCCAAATGAAGGAGTTGAGGAGTGGATTGTTGGTGAAGGTGTTTGGAGTACAGTTTGAAGTATACAGATAGTAAAAGAGCAGCAAATCAGAACAGAGTGCTTTGAACAGATAAAGTGTAAGAAGGCAGGCTTGAATTTTCTAGGTGGCTCTTTATTCTGCCTTCAAGGGAAGATTTTGTGGGCTTGTTTAATTAAGCAATCAAATCCTCTCAAACTGTAATATCAGTGAGACCTTCCATCAACAAAAATGTCAAATAACTTCTAAGGTAACTTCTTCAGAATAAAAGACAAACAGAGTAAAGCAATGACATAAGAACTTAATCTCACAAAGGATTATTGAAACAAGTTTGACTGATTTATGGCTTCTGCTTTGCTTGCAGTTCCCAGGAAGTTCTCAGCAGGGCTGCTCAAGCTGACCAGAACCACAGGATGTGGAATGAATAACCCAATAGCACAGTGAAGAGACTGTCCCATGGTGGGACATAGCTGCCTGCCCATTATGTTACAAATTGGATGTGGGATCCCATGGGTACTGCTCTCCACTCTGACATTTTTGAATCTGTCTTCTGGATCACGTGGACCTTCAGAATCTTTGCTGTGTAAGGATTTAATGTCCGACTTTTGGAGTTAATAAACCTACTATAGATTAGGAAACAAATTACAGCTTTTCTGATAGTATTTAGCAAATTCACTTATTAACAAATAATTTTCTATCCTTTTGACCCCCTCCAGTAAGCAACACCTTTAACTAAATTGCTGTCTACTCTCACCAGCCTAATTATCATATTTAAATTACTATTTTTGCTCAGATGTGCAGGTGCAATTCTATGCAAGACAATCAGTTTTTGTTAGATGCATGCAAAGGGTCAAGATTTACGCTAAGTTTGAAAGCTCTGTCAAAATCCAGTAATAACTACATGTATTTATTGAATGCTTCTGTTAAAGTGAAAGGATTTTAGAATATTAAATTTGATTATCAGAAATGTGTTGTTTCTGTCCATGTAGATCCCTTCCGCAATTTTTTTCCAGTGAATATCAAGTCCAGAAGGAATTGACTTTGTATGACATCTGGAACTGTCCATGGACTAAGCTGATGGTTTATATTACAAGTATGGCACCATGTCAATGGTCTAGATGTTTGTAAGAATAGATAGTGATTGAAAACAGAATGATTTCAAGGAGAAAAGGGAAGGGAAGGGAAGGGAAGGGAAGGGAAGGGAAGGGAAGGGAA